>JAJJWW010002023.1:0-345224 GCA_023531295.1 Papaver armeniacum | reverse complement strand
AACAACACCCTTCCACTCTTCATTATCGAACTTGTCATCACTTTCCATCATCATTCGCTGTTTTCTTCTCAGTTCATCCTCTTCCTAAACAACGTCTTCATCCCTGAATTCTTAACTTCAGCTCACCTTCGTTGCTGCCATGATCTTCATCACCAATCGTTCTTCATCATAACTTCCGATATTGGCAGCATCAACTCCATTCTTCATCTTCCATTGCCACAACACTTCTCTTCAATGAATTATTATAGCAGTCAACAGCTCGAGCTTCACTCCCAGCGCCAAGCTCGTCTGCCATCTCTTACTTCTCTATTCAATGATCCATCTCGAGTCATTCACATCAGCCCAGTCTCTCCATGACTGCCTAACTTCTTTCCTTTGTTATTGCTTACTCAAGTTTCATCACAAACTCAATACATCTCCAACACGGATCAGCTACCAACTCCTCGATCATCACCTTAATGACTGTCATTAATCACCGATGTCAAGCTTTTCTCAAGTTCTTCCTGTTCGATAGCCAACAGCACCACCCCGAGCTCTTACTTTTCCATTACTTCCAATATCGGCACTTCGGCAGCTGCTCAAAACCCACGACTATCATCTCCTACAGCAGCAACATCATCTTGAGCCATACCTCTATCAATCTTCACTGCCAATGACCAACACTCCTTTGTTTCATCGAGAACAAACACTATCTCTGGCTACGTCTCCGTCTCCATCTTCGAGTTCATCACCGTCAACTCCATTGCAGACTCTCTACGTCACTGCCATTACCATTATCTGCACCCACAACTTCGTCTTCAATATACGATCACAACTGGTGCCTTTATTTTCAATGTCAGTCTACTGAGACTGACAATTCACTTTCTGTTTCGCGGCTGCCTTCATCAATTTTGTGCTTCGACACCTTTTTGCAGCTGTGGCTTGCTTCAATTGCGCTCAACTTTCTCATATGAAGTCGGAATGACTCCATTCTTTTGCCGTTCTCTTCGTATTTTCGTTCTCTTCAAGGTGATGCGAAGAAATCTCGGATTTGAGCTAGTCCCACTTCTTTTGGTTAAGACGACCTCAAACACCTAAGAAACTCAAAAACAAACAAAATCAAAGCATAATGATATAAAAACTATCAAGAAAGCAAAGCATTTGAGTACCTAACTAGTGCAAATATTGCACCTATCAAATTCCCCCACACTTGCCTTTTGCTAGTCCTCGAGCAAACTACAAAAATAAACTAAGGTACAACAACTCATTGTCGTCGAAGTCACGGTTGCACTTAGCATGTGCAACATGCCTTTAAACCCCTAGGTGTCCCTAGTGGATGAGTTATTGTCTCGTGAGGGCTTACAAGAGGTATACCCACAAAACCTACTCTAACTTCAAAGCGTTCCAGCTTCCCAAGCATCCAAAGAGCTATGAGGACATAGAGTTTCTGCATGCTAGTAATAAGAAGTTAGAAATACCAAAGAACATATTCTCATTCTTAAATGTTGAGTGAGAAATAACCACACCATAATGAGAGAATGCGTGTTTGAGAGCGATCAATAAACATTTCGCCTCGACTTCTGCCTTACTTAAAAGGATTTTATGATAATTGCACTCAATAAGACGGATTTTTTATGGGTCTCACATGTGTGCAGGTAGGAATGAAGAGAGAATCCTACACACGTTGAATGGTGGGAAGGAAACCTTCCGAATTATTTCTGGAGACCCCACAAGATCGTGGGAAATAAAAGACTTTTTCTGATGATTTCTAAGAAAGAAAATCAACCAATAGCAAGGATGGGAGTACTTACCACCTTCACATCCGATCGGCAGTGACGAAAGCACCACTCTCACAGCATCCAATAGAAACGTAGTCTTCAGCTCGTCTTCTTCATCTTTGTCTTCGGTCTTCAACTGTTGATGATAAACTCTTAAACTTCGTAGAACTTCGACAATTTGTAACTCTTTTTCTTCAATTCCTTGTTGCTTGAAACTTCTTCATAAAATTTTCTTCTTCCCCATGGTTTTTTTTTTTTTTTTTTACAAATGAATACGAAATTTTATTTGATGAAAAGAAAAAGTTTTTACAAGAGACTTTTCGGAAGCCTAGCAACAAGTTAGGCTCCGACACCTTTTTGAATAGCTAAACCTATTCTAACGAAAATAAAATTACCAACTTTTATATTTACATCATGCCTAGCTATGTAGGTCTTCAACCTTTTCAAAAACTCGATAGTTTCAATACCAAGTTCACCCAAAGTAGTAAAAGCTAGGGTACCAAAACTATAACCATTAGCACTACATACATCAAGCTATTTAACCCGCTTGCTCTCAATAGCTTTAGTCAATGCAAGGCCCGGAGTAAAGGCTTGCACACTACCCCCAGCAAAAGGAGAAACCCCAGTCACATCAAAACAATTATCACGACCCTCTCCCAATTATAGACCAAAATATCTGTCAGCCTAGCATCACCACCATCACGAGAAAGGAATCCCAAAGCTGCTTCAAATTTAGAAGGTACACTAGCACGATAACAAATATTCGCAAAAGTATCTCTAACAAGATCATGGCGGAACTTAATACCAACCTCACTAGCACAATGAAACGCGTGATCACCATAAACATCCATGTCTCTATTGCAACAAATGCAAGAACTGTTGCCAGCAAACAAGGGGATACCGAGTTTGTAGCTAAGCACGCCACTAAACTGACGTGGCCCAATCTTTTGTCCCAAACCATCAGCAGGAATAACAAGAAGATAATCTTGTGCATGTATATTTTTGTTACACTTCCAAAGGGCTAAATCCCTTCTTGACATACCAAAATGAGAGGGCATGTCCCTAGTCACAACTACAAAATACTGAGCTGCCAAATTATGCATAGGGTGGGGGGCAGTAATAAGATTGTAAAGCTATGACGAAAAAATACCACTAACCTGAAGGAAATTGTCAAAAGCATTCTGAAAAGCTAAGCCTTTAACTGGAATGTCCGAACCTTGTAGGATGGTATTCTGCAGTTGTAAAGTCTGAGAACAAGATGCTAAGTAACAATATTGCATGGTATCAAACATGGAATAGATACCTAGGCCACCATCTCTAATGGGTAAGGAAACAACCCTCTGTTGTAACAAACCATATCCTGGACCATCACTAGTCACCAATTTTCTCATATAATTAGAAAGATATTTATCAAACATAACCTGAGCATCCTTCACATAACAAGGTGCGGTAGTGCGCAAAGTAAGGTAGAGTTTAGAAACACCTGCACAGTTGCGAAGCAGCATCATTTCACTATGTGGATCATGTAACCTATGAATTGCATACATTAACTGAGTAGTCTTGTGCACTCTGTCACAAACAAGCTGACTGCAAAAATAAGCATCCAAACTCACAGGACCACCAAGAAGTTTAATTCCCACACCAAATTGAAAATCACTCAAATAAACTGACATTTCTTTACCTACAATAAAAGCAACAACCTTAGATACTAACCTTCTCCATATAGTACCAACAACAATAGATCTAATACCACCATCTGGTTTAAGCAAGGGTGTAAGAGGTGCACTAGCAAAAAACATACCAAGCTGAGGGGGGCAGTTACCAGCCAATAAGAGATTAACAATTGTTGTGATAGAAGCTAGCAGATCATCTGCAACAGCCGCGGCAGACCCACTGAGAGCATCTAGAAAATGCTGCGCATGAAGTCCATCTCTGCCACAGGAAGTACCTTTGGCAAAACTACGAATCCTGTTTAGAACCATATCCGAGCTAGCAGATGTTGCATCAACTCCATTTGGTACAGTAGGCAAGGTAGGTGGCGGTGCAAAAGGATGCTTAAGCTGCAAATCTGCCAAAGTGTTGTCAGATAAAGGGGCTACACCAGAAGAAGTAAGAACTCTGATCGCAACAGTATATGAACCTTGGCTTAATTTCCTTCTACAAAGTCTAAGATTAACATCTACTCGGTTATCCTTATGATCTGAAACCTTAAGTTTAGTTAAGGCATCATGTTCTGCCAATAAATCCGTAATCAAAGAGATACAACCATCAGTCTCATGCCATTTAGCTAAAGCTTGATTTATAGAAGCAATTTGTAATCTCTTGCGCACACTAGATCTGTCTTCATTCTTACACTTAGGAGTGTAGTTTCTTAGAATACATATTGGAAATAGTAGTAACTTAATCCAGCAAGATGTATCTAAAGTATTAAGCAAAATAGAGTCCATTGTTTGTTTGAAAGCCCTAGAGAAGCTAAGTCTGCATTTGATGGGTACATGTCGAATGGTATGAAACTGAGCCTGAAAGACCTTATCTAATAAATCCACATCAAGGCATGGTTTACTAAATATATCATCATTAATATCTTCAGTAAAACAAGGACTTACCTCAACAATGGGTTTTGTTATGCCATGGATAAGGAATTCCGCCTCTCTGTCATTTAACGGAGCAAAAATTATATCACCATCACGATTCCTGCAACACTTACTCCAAGCTCGAAGAAGCATACACTTGGTACACAACCACATCCTAAGTTGAAGTAGAGCCTCTTCCCACAAAGCATAAACAATATCATTATATGCAATTCTATCCCTACATCTATCATGTTCTGCACCATGTAAAAGATGTGTATCATTAATATGCTTAAAAACAGAACTCCTAACTGTTTTTTTTTGTTTTTTTTTTTGTGACAAGAGAAATAACTACAAACTGAATATAAAATAAACAATGAAATTGTTATGGCCATGGGATAAGTACTTTACCGCTTGATTCTTCACAACTTGTATTGTCTTCGTATCATAAACTTCAATATAATTCTAATCTTTAGATTTTCTTCGCTCTTGTAAATAAGTCTTCAACTTGAATATAGAATTCCGCTCCTTATGTGTAAGTCTTCAACATGTATATAAAGATCTTCCATTGTATGTTGCTTTACTTGGATATGAAATTGCGCTCTTCCTTGTATTGTTGCTTGTAAACCTTAAACGTCTTCAACTTTCCTTGTAGATTTTGATGTCGCTCCCTTGTTGATGATGATTGTGTTTCTATGGACCTGTTGTTGGCAAGAGAGAGAGAGAGAGAATGGTGCTAACTGCAAATTAAACTACAAGAAGGTGGTTTTCATTTATAGACGTCACCCTCATGATTGACAAAATTAGCACTCAAGAGATCCAAAAGTAGTGCTTCTATCGGTGGGAGGTTGGGTAGCTCACCATTCTACCCGGAATTAACGTTCGGTGACACACACTCAAAAGAAAGCTCTTTAGTCAACTACAAAAAAAAAAAAAAAATGGTCTGGTGCCTCTGTTGATTAGAAAATAGGTAGTCTCCATTAATGATTGATCAACAACTCTAATAATGCATTTCTTCCTGCTCCTCATTTGCATCACCGACATGATTAAATCCATTATTTAACACTCTAACAAGCAAGAAATCTGAACGTAGTTCCCTAACAATTCCAAGTTCAGTTATGTCGGTCAGAAGTCTCTATGTAAACATACCTAGAAGTATGCTAGTGACTCTAAAATATCTACAAGTTGGAGGTTTTATGCGAATATATACAAAATTTTGAAAAATCTAGGCAAAAATCTAAAAACTCTATATGCAAAATACTCCCCCACACTTAAACTTCACACTGTCCTCAATGTGCAAAACTGAAAATTCTGAATTCTGACGTAGCAGCATATAAAACACGAAAACTTTACAAATTGGTAAGGAATTTGGAAAAACATCATTTCACAAAAGTTGTTCCCCTACGTCTTTTATACAAAGTGTCAAAAGGGCACAGTGTTTCGACAAACGGTCTGACAGTTATGGTCTCTGGACTGAACTACGTGCAGTCTGAATTTTTCTGACGAAAATATATTTGTCAAAACTTACTTCAAAATAGATTCCGGACTCTACGAAATTAAACGTGGGGATGCAAATATGATATGAAAATAATAAAAACTGAAAATAAAAGGTATTAAGATACAAAACCTATGGGTTGCCTCCCATTTAGCACTTGGTTTAACGTCTTTAGCCCGACTTAGCATTCGCCTTACTACTCCTCCAGAGGGAGTACATCAACAAGTTGGATCTCTTTCGTTTCAGCATCAAACGGTTCATAATAGGGATTTAAATGATGCCCATTCACTTTAATCTCCTTTCATGTTAACAAGCTACGAATATTTACTGCACCATGAGAAAAAACATTAAGCACAACAAAAGTCCTATCCAACGAGATTTCAATTTACCAGGAAATAAATGAAGGCGAGAATTAAACAAAAGAACTTTCTGTCCAACAGTAAACTGTTTTCTAGAAATCCTACTATCATGAAAATCCTTTGTTTTCTCCTTATAAATTCGTGAACTTTCATATGCATCATTACGAATTTCTTCTAGTTCACTTAATTGAAGTTTTCGTTGATTACCAGCCCCGTGCATATCCATGTTGAATTGTTGAATAGCCCAAAAAGCCTTATGCTCTATTTCAACAGGAAGGTGACAAGGTTTACCGTACACAAGCCTGTAAGGAGACATCCCAATAGGTGTTTTGTATGCGGTTCGGTATGCCCATAATGCATCGTTGAGACGTAAACTCCAATCCTTCCTTGAGGGATTCATTGTTTTCTCCAGAATGAACTTTACTTCTCGATTAGAAACTTATGCTTGCCCGTTTGTTTGTGGATGATACGTTGTAGCAATCTTGTGAAATATGTTGTACTTTTTCAACAAGCCCTGAAAGAACTTATTTCGAAAGTGTGATCCTCCATCACTGATTATGGCCCTTGGGGTTCCAAACCTTGCAAAAATCTGATCCTTAACAAAATCTGTAACCGCTTTAGAATCATTAGTAGGGGTGGCTTTAGCTTCCACCCATTTCTACACATAATCAACAACAAGTAAGATATAAGATTTTCCAAAAGAATTAACAAAAGGTCCCATAAAATATATACCCCATACGTCAAAAAGTTCTACAAAAAGAATAAACTTCTGCGGCATTTGATTTCGGGCACCTAGATTGCCTTTTCTTTGACATCTATCACAAGTTGTACAAAACACGTACGCATATTTGAATAAATTAGGCCAATAGAAACCACTTTCAAGTACCTTTAGAGCGGTTCTCTTTGCTCCAAAGTGTCCTCCACAAGCGTACGAATGACAAAAAGACAATATTGAATTATATTCAGATTCGGGTACGCACCTTCGTATAATTTGGTCTGCACAATGTTTCCATAAGTATGAAACATCCCAAATATATTGATTTGCTATCTTTTTCAGTTCATCCCTCTCAGCACGAGACAAATTCTTTGGGATTTGTTTAGACACTAAATAATTTACAATATCAGCGTACCATGGTTCTGAAAATGCAACTGAGAAAAGTTGCTCATCAGGGAAGCTTTCACGCAACGGGATAGCTTCTTTGTCTACAGTAAGACGACTCAAGTGATCTGCAACAGTATTCTTAATGCCTTTCTTGTCTTTAATTTCGAGATTAAACTCTTGTAGGAGTAGAATCCATCGAATTAGCCTCGGTTTCGCTTCCTTTTTTGTAAGCAAGTACTTAAGTGCTGCATGATCATAAAATACAACAACTTTTGTACCAATTAAATAAGAACAAAATTTTTCCAAAGCAAAAACAATTGCTAACAACTCCTTTTCAGTGGTTGTATAGTTTTGCTGGGCCTCATTCAACGTTCTGGAAGCATAATAAATGGCATGGGGTAGTTTCCCCGTACGTTGGCCTAATACTGCACCAACCGCATAATCACTAGCATCACACATTAGCTCGAATGGCTTACTCCAATCTGGTGGTTTTATGATAGGGGCTGATATCAAAAGTTCTTTCAAACTATTGAATGCCGCCAAACACTTCTCATCGAAGTTAAAAACCACATCTTTTTGCAATAAATGACATAATGGTGCTGCAACTTTAGAAAAATCCTTGATAAACCTGCGATAAAATCTTGCGTGACCAAGAAAAGCACGAATTTCCCTCACCGTGGTGGGTAGAGTTAGAGCACGAATAAGATCAATCTTAGATTTATCAACTTCCAATCTGTTAGAAGATATAATATGGCCAAAAACAATGCCATGATTTACCATAAAATGGCACTTCTCCCAATGTAGCACAAGATTAGTCTCAACACATCGTTTAATAATTAATGTAAGGTTATCCTTCTATATGCACACTGAAATCATCCATAAAAACTTCGATAATGTTTTCGACATATTCTGAAAAGATACTTACCATACACCTTTGGAAGGTAGCAGGTGCATTACACAAACCAAAAGGCATCCTTCTATATGCAAATGTTCCGAACGGACAAGTAAAAGTAGTTCTCTCTTGATCCTCAGGTGCTATAGCAATCTGATTGTAACCTGAATAACCATCAAGAAAACAATAGTGAGAGTGTCCAGACAAACGTTCCAACATTTGATCCATAAAAGGTAAGGGAAAATGATCTTTTTTAGTGGTTGCATTAAGTTTTCTGTAATCTATACAAACCCTCCAACCGGTTTGCACACGAGTTGGGACAAGTTCGTTATTATCATTCTGCACCACTGTGACACCCGACTTCTTTGGTACCACTTGTACTGGGCTCACCCATTTGCTATCATAAATGGGGTAGATAACTCCCACGTCTAATAACTTTAGTATCTCTTTCTTTACGACTTCCATCATTGGAGGATTCAAGTGACGTTGTGCCTCCCTTGTAGGTTTTGCTTCATCCTCAAGTCGTATTTTATGCATGCACGTCGATGGGCTTATTCCCTTAATATCAGCAATTGTCCATCCTATATAAGTTTTGTACTCCCTCAAAACTCGAAGAATTCTTTGTTCCTGCAGTTCAGTTAGTGCATTCGAAACTATTACTGGCAACTCTTCATTATCACCCAAATACATGTATTTTAGGTGATCAGGAAGAGGCTTTAGTTCTAGTTTAGGTTCCTGCAAAATAAATGGCAATAACTTTTTATCAGTGCATGGTAAAGAGATAAAAGAAATATCATGAGTAGGTGGGCACTGTTGCAACGAATTAAGTTCACCAATGGTTTCCTCAAATTCCCCTAACTTAAGCTCGGTTCTCGGATCTTTAAAATTTTTAGAACCCACACTTCTCGTGATAACAGTTTCCAATGGATCATCATACCTCAAATCAAACATTTGTTGAGCTAATGATTCAATCACATCAACGGAGAAGCAAGATTGGACATCACTATGATATCTCATCGTTTCATAAATGTTGAAACGTATTACTTCTCCATCAAATTCCATAGTCAATGAACCATCATGCACATCAATTTTAGTTCTAGCCATGCTCATAAATGGTCGACCAAGAAGTAATGGTAGAGATGTGTCAGTTGATCCATCCGTCATCTCCAAAACACAAAAATCCGCTGGAAAAATTAGTTGGTTTACCTGCACAAGCACATCCTCAATAATACCTCTAGGTTATACATTAGAACAGTCGACCAATCAAAGTAATTCCAGTTTCTTTCAAGGGACCTAAGTTAAGAGATTCATATATAGATGCAGGCGTAACATTTACTGATGCTCCTAAATCAAGCATAGCCTTATTAAACTTGGTGTTACCAATAACAATAGGAATATCAAAACTACTTGGGTCTTTACATTTAAGTGGCAGTTTCTTTTGCAAGATAGCCGAAGCATTTCCCCCACTTTTATTACCTCATTACTGGTTAATCTTTGTTTATTGGTGCACAAGTCCTTTAGAATTCTCGCGTACTTGGGGACTTGTTTAATAGCTTCTATTAGTGGTATGTTCACATGAATCTTCCTGAAAATATCTAAGATCTCCTTATCTTGTTCCGCCTTTTTAGAATTAGCAAACCTGCGAGGAAAAGGTAAAGGGGGAACATAAATAGAAACATGAGTTTTAGAGTTTTCTTAGGTACCTCATCGGTTTGGGAAGAGTCAATAATCTCTTTCTCCAAAACCAACCCCTTAGGGTCTTTATTTTTCTCAGCATCTTCCGGTTGCACAGTTCGTGTACCGCTTCTCAATGTCACAGCGTTGACAGAATCTCTTGGGTTAAGAGGTTGAGAAGGGAGTTTCCCACTATTCTGTGTCTCCAAATGGTTCAATCTACCTGCCATAGTGCTCATTTGTGTCTGCAACTCCTTGATTGCACCATCAATCATTTGCTGATTTTTTTGCACCATTGTGGTTAGATTCTTCACCATAGCAAGCATCTCTGATGATTCTGAGTTCTGCACTGGTTGTGGTTGTTCTTGTTGTTGAAAACCACTAGAACGATTGAAAACCGGTCCTTGAGCTGCAGCTTGCTTGTTTGCATAACTGAAATTGGGATGATCTCTCCATCCTGGATTGTAAGTGTTGGAATAGGGATCATACCGTTGTCTCTACTAATTCAGGAATACTGCATTCACTTGTTCAGCTTCTTCCTCATAAGAGGGAATGAAAATTGCTGCCATTGTTGCATCATCTTCTCCATATTACCAATCCTATGTTCTAGATACGGTGAAGAAGTAAACTCATTAACCTTTCGACTCATTGACATACCTCCTGTGTTGAATTGCTGCATGTTTGCAGCCATATTATCGATCAATTCTGTCGCATCGTCAATGGTTTTGTTTGTCAAAGCACCACCACTAGCTGCATCAATAATATTTCTCTGGGATTGGAGTAAACCATCGTAAAAATACTGCACTATGAGTTGCTCAGAGATTTGATGATGTGGGCAGCTCGCTAACAACTTCTTGTACCGTTCTCAGTAGTTGTAAAGAGTCTCACCAATAATTTGTTCAATCCCACTAATTGCTTTACGAATAGTTGCTGCTTTAGAGGCGGGAAAGTACTCTTCTAAAAAATAATTTCTGCATCTCGTTTCATGTTGTG
The DNA here is from genome assembly GCA_023531295.1 of Papaver armeniacum. Classification (NCBI taxonomy): domain Eukaryota; kingdom Viridiplantae; phylum Streptophyta; class Magnoliopsida; order Ranunculales; family Papaveraceae; genus Papaver; species Papaver armeniacum. Next base: position 334,382 of record JAJJWW010002023.1, on the reverse strand, counting down.
ATACTTCCAGGTGGAAGATCATAAAACCATTTTTCTGCAGAATCAATCAAAGAGAATGGGAAAGCTGTCAGTAAAGCTCTTCCTTGATCAGTTCCAGTTGGCTTCAAACTTGTCAACCTATGTTGAAACAATAGTAAATGAAGATTTGGATCATCTCCTAGAAGCCCTTTAAACTTCGGTAACCAATGAATCAACTGAGATTTGAGCCAATTGAATCTTCCAACTTGACATTCAACTTTTGTTGATCAAACGATGGGGATGTCAGATCTTTGAGTGTCCTCTTGGGAGGTGGAGGTGGTGGAGCGCCGCCATTTCCCTGGTTCCCTTGGTTTCCCTAGTTACAAGTGTTTTGGTTGTTCGTTCCGCCAACCATCTCTTCTTGTTGTGTTTTTCGAGGTTCTTGTAGTACTGTTCCGCTGCGAGTTGAAATTCCGCACCTTTGGTAATCCAAACATTTGGATGCCAGAGATCAAGTACCGGAAACAAGATTCTCAAAAACAAAATTAAAAACAAAAACTAAGCAAAAATAACAATCCGCTATGCCTCCCCGGCAGCGGCTCCAAAATTTGGTCGGTTGCCAGCCGACGCAAAAATAATTTAAGTTCTTTCACTTCACAATTATAAATAATAGTATAGTTATAAGAACAGATTCGTTCCACGGGGATATATGGGTTGTCAAATTGTTTTGATTACTTATAGAAACTGGGGGGTTTTGTTTGTGATTATAACTAAATAAGAATAAAGCAAATAAAATAATACGAATATCAGAGATAAAAAGTACTGGTTAGAGTTTTCATCTTCCATCTTCCAACATGTTATCAACTGAACCAATCTCAACATTCATTTTCTATCGATATTAATAACCCTAGAGCATCCTATCGCAGGCTTACTCCGGCAAAACTCCTATTATCATCAAAGGCGCAAGAGCCACACTTTGAATCCTTTCCACTAAATAACTTGGCGCAAGAGCCACTCAAGTTTAACCCAATTGAAGCACTAATAATTATGAGTTGAGGTTATTCTAAGCAATCCGGCGCAAGAGCCACGCAGATTTAACCTAGGTTACGCTTCTACATATAATTGTATGGCAACATCCCGTCGTTAACAACTATATTGTGTTACTTCTAATAGGATTATTCGACAATTACGGATCTCAAACCCTAATTTAGCAATAGATATGAATGCATGCTCATTTAATTTGCAACTTAAACAAACTAGCAATCAATCATACATGGAGCTATAAACGGTAGAACATAAGCGATGCTAGCAAATTATGAATGAATGAGAATGGATACTTCAATTGAATAACATGTCTTCCAACTTAGGACTACATCTCTAACCAATAAGAAAGGTTAAATTACTCATGGATTTCTTAAAACCCATATAAAATAATAAAGAAGAAATTGAAAGCAAACCCTAGGTTGTAAAGAAATCTCTAACTCCAAAGCTCCTTTTTCTCTCCTCTTGTGTGTAAAAAACGAATGATAAAAAATATCCTCCTCAAAATCCTCAGAAGTCTCTTTAAATAGGTATCCCAATTGTTTAAGTCCTGGCCAAAAATCTTCGAACAATCTCACGTCCAAGTCTGGCTGTGAATAAGAATTGCCAAGGCAGACAGACAGGTCTTGCAAGAAAAGAACAAATCCATCCCAGTATTATTTCCACTGTCGGTTTGTCAAAGCTGACAGTATATTTCCAACATAAGCTTTCTTCTTTCTCCCTGTGATTTCTTACGGTGGTAAACTAGTTCGTAGGCTTCCCTGAGATTGTACACGTTTGGAAAACCCCACCGTAACTTCAACTGCTGTTACATACGGTGAAAAACAATTCCATAAGTTCCCTGACTTACTGTCAAGCTCAAAACTGCAATCATAATAATAACCCATTCCAGCAGTTCTATCTGTTGGATGTTTGGGTGATAAAGATAGATGTTTATGGAGGATTTTGATAATGGAGTAGTGGGAACCTCTTTGGTTCTTCTCACTCTCTCTATTTTCATTGATTTGAAGAGATAATACTAACTCTTCTACTTGGTCTACAAAAGACCTTACAACTTGTGGATGTCCTACACCCACATATTTAGTCAACACACACAACTAAATATAAAGTTAACTTGACACTCCTATTACACTAGTTTTCTAACATTACATTACTCAACAATCTCCTCCTTAATGTGATGTTCTTCTACTCCTAGTAGTTCACGGAAATGTTGAAATTTTCCTTTGGCAAGTGCCTTGGTGAATATGTCCGCCAATTGGTCTTCTGTCTTGCAATACTTGAGTTCTATCTCACCATCTTCAACCGCTTCTCGAATGAAATGGTACTTGAGTTTGATGTGCCTTGCTCTACAATGCTCAACCGAATTTTGGACATAGCAATTGCCGATTTGTTGTCACAAAAGACTACGGTGCTTTCTTCTTGCTTCTCTTGAATGTCTTCCATGATTCTTATTAGCCATACAACATGAGATGTAGCTATTGATGCCGAAATGTACTCCGCTTCCGCCGTGGATTGAGCTACGGTTTCTTGCTTCTTCGATGCCCATGTGAATATACCCGAACCAAGAGAAAAATCATAACCCGATGTACTCTTCATGTCATCAATACACCCTCCCAAGTCGCTATCAAAATAGCCAACTAATTTGACATCCGAATTTCTTGAATACATGATTCCAAAATTCATTGTTCCTTGTATGTACCTTAATAACCTCTTTGCCGCGCCAAGATGTAAATGACTAGGTGAACTCATGAACCTAGAAAGCATACTTGAAGCAAACATGATGTCGGGTCTTGTATGTGTAAGATACAACAAGTTTCCAATAAGACCTCTATAGTAAGTCTCATCAACCTTTCTTCCTCCATCATCCTTCTTGAGTTTCTCATTCACTACAAGTGGTGTAGATGTGGAGTTACAACCAAGCATACCAAATTTCTTCAACACTTTTTCGGCATACTTGCTTTGATAAATGAACACTCCATCTTCACTTTGATGAACTTCTATACCAAGGAAGTACTTGAGCAAACCCATGTCGCTCATCTCATATTTCATCATCATTTCTCTCTTGAATTGCTCAATCATATGAGCATCATTACCCGTAAAGATAAGATGATCAACATACAAGGCAACGATGAGAATAGACGTACCTTTTGTCTTCACATATAGTGTAGGCTTACTCTTGCTTTTGTTGAAGTTTTGCCTCTTGAAGTATCCATCTATCTCACTATACCAAGCTCTTGGTGTTTGCTTGAGACCATACAAAGCTTTCTTCAACTTGTATACTTTGTCTTCTTCTCCTTCCACCACAAAACCTTGTGGTTGTTCTACATATACCTCTTCATGGAGTTCTCCATTCAAAAATGCCGATTTGACATCAAGTTGATAAAGTAACCAACCTTTTTGGGAAGCCATAGCAATCACGGCTCTAATGGTGTCAAGACGAGCAACCGGTGCAAACGTTTCATTGTAGTCGATACAGGGTTGTTGTGAGTAGCCCTTTGCCACCAACCTTGCTTTGTATCTTTGAACCGTTCCATCCGCATTGTACTTCACCTTGTAGATCCACTTCACACCAATAACTTCTTTGTCACTTGGCCTTGCTACCTTCTCCCATGTATCGTTCTCGTCAATGACAAAAACTTCTTCTTCCATAGCTTTTATCCAAACCGGTTATTTTGATGCTTCTTCAAAATTTTCCGGTTCAACCACACAATAGTTACATCGTTCATAGACTTCACTCAACCTTCGCAACTTCTTTGGTGCCGACGGTGGTGATGTTGATGCACTAGTACTTGGAGACATACTTGGAGATGCTCCTTGTCTTGTATTTAGAGGTGTTTGAGGTAGTTCTTCCTCATCTTCTTCCCCTTCTTCAACTTCATTTGATGCTGAATTTTCTTTCTCTTCATCAACAATAATGGTTCTCTTCTCAATTTTACCTTCTTCCCAATTCCATGAAGCTCCTTCATCAAATAACACATCACGACTTGTGATCATTGTGTTGTTCTTCAAGCTATACAACCTATAACCTTTTGATTGGAGGCTATAGCCAATGACTATACACTTCTCACTTGATTCATCAAGCTTTGTCCTCTCCACCTTTGGAATTTGAGAATAACACACACTACCAAAAACTTTGAGATGTCTTACCGATGGCTTTCTCCCACTCCATGCTTCAAAAGGAGTTTTATCCCATACGGCTTTTGTTGGACACCTATTCATCAAGTAGATGGCGGTGTTGACGGCTTCGGCCCAAAACACTTTAGGCATACCCTTGTCATGAAGCATGGACTTCGCCATCTCCATCACGGTTTGGTTCTTTCTCTCGGAAACACCATTTTGTTGAGGAGTATAACCCACGGTTAGTTGCCTTTCCAAGCCTTCATCTTCACAAAATTTATCAAACTCTTTGTTGTTGTACTCTTTTCCTCTATCACTTCTCAAAATTTTGATGTAGTGACCACTTTGCTTTTCAACAAGGCTCTTGAACTTCTTGAAGATGCTAAAAACTTCGGACTTTTGTCTCATGAAGTACACCCAAGTCATACGACTTAAATCATCAATGAATAAGATAAAGTATCTATTACCTCCATGAGTTGGTATCTTCATTGGTCCACACACATCGGTATGTACTAAACCAAGAAGTTCTTTTTCTCTCCATGCTACACCTATTGGGAATGGTTGGCGATGTTGCTTCCCAAGTGCACAACCTTCACATACTCCATCTTTGTGGTTGATATGTTGTGGAAGTCCTTGCACCATGTTCTTGTTGGAAAGCACCTTGAAACCATTGAAATTCAAATGCCCAAGTCTTTTATGCCATAACCATGTTTCATCAATAGTTTCCATCCTCAATGCAACATTCTTCTCCTTTTCAAAGATAATTGGAAAGCTTCTATTTTTCTCCATCTTGATACTCTTCATGACTTGTCTCTTGTTGTTGTGCTTCTTGTCATAAATGGTGCAATATCCATTTTCAAAATGAACCGCATATCCAAGCTCCACAAGTTGCCCAACACTAAGCAAATTTTGTGCCAAATCCGGAAAATATAACACATCTCTAATGTATTTTTCTCCATTGATAGTTTGCACACAAATTGTACCTCTTCCGTTAGCTTGAACCATGTTTCCATCCCCCATCTTCACTAGAGAGTTTATGGATGTATCCATGTCAACAAACAAGCTCTTCACACCGGACATATGAGTTGTACAACCACTATCTACAAACCAAACTTCACTCTTGGAAGTCACCATGGCACTTTGACAAGCATAAAACAAATTTTGTTTTTCTTCTTTTTCTTCCGCTCTACCGGCTTGTTCTTCATCTTCTTTGTATCTACAATCTTTCTCCAAATGTCCATACTTCTTGCAATTGCGACATTGGGGCTTTCCTTTGTTCCAACAATTCTTCTCCAAATGACCATTCTTCTTGCAAAAATTGCACCTTGGTACTTGAAAAGTATCACTTTTTGTGTAGTTGTTGGAGTTAGCTCCTCCTTTCTTCCATTTCCCATTTCCTTTGAAGTTTGATGTTGATTCACCCTTGTACTCATTTTTATTTGTTGCTGAATTTTTTGAGTTCAAGTTCAATTTTGATTGAAAAGCACTCTCAATTGACTTTTCGGAGTGTCTTGACAACCTTTGCTCATACACCTTCAAGGAAGCCCATAATTCTTGTGACTTCAATGTAGAAAAATCATTTGTTTCCTCCAAAACCGCCACAATGGGTTCAAATTTCTCCGGCAAACATATCAATATCTTCTCACAAATTCTTCTTTCTTCCATATTCTCACCACACATCATCATATTATTAACAACTTCAACAACTCTAGATGAAAACTCATTTAAACATTCATTCTCATTCATTTTAAGATTCTCAAAATCTCTTCTATATGAATGTAATTTTAATTCTCTTACCTTCTTATTACCTCCATACTCTTGTTGAAGGATATTCCAAGCTTCTTTAGCTATAGGAAAATGGATTACTCTTGGTAGAATAGTGTCTCCAACTCCTTGTTGAATGTACATGGATGCTTTTGCATTCTTCTTTCTACTCTCCTTAAGTAAATCCCTTTGGGGTTGTTCTAGAGTTGATGTATCTTCAACTTCATCATACCCATTTTGTACAATCTCCCACACATCTTGTGACATGAACAAGGTCTTCATTTTGATGGCCCAAAAATCATAATTTTCTCCATGAAAAAGTGGTATTGGAGGTTGTTGAATGTAGAAACTTGAGTTACTACTACTTGCCATTGATTTGGTTGATGATTGATTGAAGAAATTGGATTTTTTCTTTTCTAGATCTAGATTTTGAAAACTTTAAATGTTGCTGATTTTTTTGATTTAATGGGTAGAAATTGATTTTTTTTTTGACTCACCAAGATCAAATCTAATAGATTTAAGCTCTAGATACCAATTTTTGGATGTTTGGGTGATAAAGATAGATGTTTATGGATGATTTTGATAATGGAGTAGTGGGAACCTCTTTGGTTCTTCTCACTCTCTCTATTTTCATTGATTTGAAGAGATAATACTAACTCTTCTACTTGGTCTACAAAAGACCTTACAACTTGTGGATGTCCTACACCCACATATTTAGTCAACACACACAACTAAATATAAAGTTGACTTCACACTCCTATTACACTAGTTCACTAACATTACATTACTCAACACTATCTAATCTCGACCAACACTGCAGCAAGCCAATATTCATCAACTTCCATCACCATCAAACCCGAAATATCTCCTTCATTCACAATTCAGCTCCATCTCGTCCCTGATCATCTCCCACTGGCATGATTGGTAGCAACAGCACCTTTCCACTATTCATTCTCGAACTTGTCATCACTTTCCATCATCATTCTCTGTTTTCTTCTCAGTTCATCATCTTCCTAAACAACGTCTTTATCCCTGAATTCTTAACTTCATCTCGCCTTCGTTGCTGCCATGATCTTCATCACCACTCGTTCTTCATCATAACTTCCGATATTGGCAACATCAACTTCATTCTTCATATTTCATTGCCACAACACTTCTCTTCAATGAATTATTATAGCAATCAATAGCTTGAGCTTCACTCCCAGTGCCAAGCTCGTTTGCCATCTCTCACTTCTCTATTCAATGATCCATCTCGAGTCATTCACATCAGCCCATTCTCTTCATGACTGCCTAACTTCTTTCCTGTGTTATTGCTTACTCAAGTTTCATCACAAACTCAGTATATCTCCAACACGAATCAGCTACCAATTCCTCGATCATCACCTCAATGACTGCCATTAATCACCGATGTCAAGCTTTTCTCAAGTTCTTCTTATTAGATAGCCAACAGCACCATCCCGAGCTCCTAATTTTCCATTACTGCCAATATTGACCCTTTGGCAGCTTCTCAAAACCCACGACTATCATTGCCGGCAGCAGCGACATCATCTCGAGCCAAACCTCCATCAATCTTCACTGCCAATGACCAACACTCCTTTGTTTCATCGAGAACAAACACTATCTCTGGCTACGTCTCCATCTTCGAGTTCATCACCATCAACTCCATTGCAGACTCTCTACGTCACTGCCATTACCATTATCAACACCCACAACTTCGTCTTCAATATACGATCACTGCTGGTGTCTTTATTTTAAATGTCCGTCTACTGAGAGTGACAGTTCACTTTCTGTTCAGCGGGTGCCTTCATCAATTCTGTGCTGCGACACCTTTTCGCAACCATGGCTTGCTTCAATTGCACTCAACTTTCTCATATGAAATCGGAATGACTCCATTCTTTGGCCGTTCTCTTCGTCTTTTCGTTCTCATCAAGGTGATGCGAAAAGATCTCGGATTTGAGCTAGTTCCACTTACTTTTGGTTAAGACGACCTCAAACACCTAAGAAACTCAAAAACAAACAAATCAAAGCATATGATATAAAACTATCAAGAAATCCACCTAACTAGTGCAAATATTGCACCTATCACTTTCACTTGCAAGTCTTGCTTTAATTGGCTATTTTCACATGAGAACAATAATCTGGCTAATAGAACATTTTCTCACATGAGTATATGAATCCAACGTGTGCCTCCAACGTATAGTTTTTATGTGGTCATCCAACCATTGATAATTTAAATAGAAAAGATTATGACATTCAGCATAAACAATGTATCCTTTGCCAAACGGAAGATGAATCCGCAAATCATATTTTCTTACATTGCAAATACTCTTATTAGGTCTGGGGATATTTTATTAATGGTTTTCATCAAAAATGGGTGTCGACTTAGACAGGAGAACAAGAGCTTTTAGCCTGGAAATTCAAAAAAATAAAAAACTAGATAGAAAACCGTGTCCAGTAAGCTTCTTTGATGTAATTTGGATCTTGTGGGGTAAAGGAAATAAAAAATAATGGCTCGTAAGAGGGGAATAAAAGTTGATATAATTACAAATGAGGTATCCCTTTTCATTTAAGTAAAAAAAGCACAATGGTACGTTCATCATGTGATGTTTAGGGACCTAGTTCTTAACTGGAAAGCTATAATCTCCTGATTAGGTAAATGGTTTCTGAATTTCTTCATTGTTCCGAGAGTTTTGTTTTTTTTTTTGTGAATTTCCGTATCTATAATGAGCTTGTATGCATTGCTTTATTTTTAAATAAATCTATAACCCTTTTTGGCAAAAAAAGAATGAAAGAGACACTAATTGCTTCAACATGAATGTAGATGCTTTTATTTTTTGCCCAAATATATTTTTTCAACAAAATATAATTTACTTCAAAATGACTACATTATTTTTTATTTCCCGCATTTTGTTTACTGGTACGAATTGTGAGTCCCGAAAGGATAATAGCTTCTTGGGTTATAAGCACCCCGATAGGTCACATCGAGGAAGTCTAGGGGGCAGCACCTCGGCCCAAAGAGTATGTGTTTTTGAAAACACATAATCAAAATTGTCTTGGTCGATTAAATTTGACCTAACCGATTGTGTTTTACTTTTGAGGATCACATTACATTCGGTAAGGTTGTGAATATTACACCCAACTAATTTTGACCTTTATTTTTCAATATAATCAGGTAGTTTTGATCCCTACCAACCTAGTCTATTATGCAGAGAATTTTAGGCAATAATATAAATTTATGTGTAAAGTTCATACAAACAACCATAGAAATACGTTTAAAATCATATCAAGGCATGGTCATTTGCAAATTGCAGATGGCCACTCATAACCTATAAAGACTCAGTTGGAAGGTAATAACCCATGAATTAAATCAAGAACTTCGAAGTTCAGACTCAATGAGGAATAAAAATGGGAACATGCATGGGAAGAGGATTCCTTAAATATATATATTTTTTTGGTTAATTAATCATTGAATTTGGATTCCTAAGTCTAGAAGGTAAGTAAAATAAGATAGTTATCTAGTACACAAGAATCTTTAGGATATTTTTTCAACAACCAAATTGGATATTTCACCCAATTATTACAAGTTATTTGCCGGATCACTGACTAATATATATATATATATTTTTTTTTAATCTTAATATCCTCGATTGAAACAGGCTGCTCTTTGAGTCTTTTTCTCTACCACCTCGTTCTTGTCTACTCGTATCATATTCTTTCATATGAACTCAAGATTTTCGGAAATAAATTTGATGTTATCGACAGCGATTTTAGGGTTTGGGTAGGAGCATAATTATTGGATTGTTGTAAATTCAAATTCTCAAAGAGCTGATAATACCAATTTGTGGATAAAATTTCAACTTAAATATCAGTTGAAGATAATTGGATGTTGGATATTGGGTTTGTATTAAATTCTAATTCGCAAGGAAGTTGGAACTATAAAGAGAGCCGGAATCAACATCAAGATTGATATCATTCTTTCTTATCCAGGTTCCTAAAAATTGTGCCTTCTTGATAAAAATCCATGAACACATAATCATATGACGCATTAATGAAATGATTCAGCATGTTAACCCTAGTAGGTCATATGAGTCACAAACAACTACTTTTTCAGTTGATCCAGTTATATGGATTAGGAATGCAAATATTTTGACATTTGGGCAGTGAGAAATGTGTTGTTTCTTAAATATGATTACTTTATGTTATTGAAAAGATATCTATTTCCTAGAACTGTAGTGTGCTTAACATATCGTAAATGTGGTTCAAAGTATCAACTGCCAAGGCTCGTTCTTGGTTTTGGTCGTCTTCGTTAACTACTACGGGGAACACTGAGAATATGCTAGTAAGTTGTAAGATTGTTTATGTATGTCATTCGATAGTTATTACTCCCTCCGTCCCACTATTATATGACCTAGTTTAAGTTTGCACAATTCTTAAGGCAAAGAAGGTAAAAGAGCATTTTACAATTACACCTTTATGGATAATAACTAGTGAAATTTTGAAATGATTTATCTCTCAAACTACACCACGGATGTTTGCAAACTTTATACCATTGAAAAGCATTTTAAAACACCTACGTAAGGAATATAAATATCAAATTATGCATATTTCTTATACTAATAATAATTAATTAAAAGGATAATCTTAGAAATATCTCCTTGTTTGGTGATATAGGTCATCTATTATGGGACAAAATCAAAAAATAAATAGGTCAAATAATAGTGGGACGGAGGGAGTATAACTTATAAATATTTGTGATTTCTTCTTGTGGCTAAGTAAAAGGGTTGTATTGCTAACTATTACTTACGTTTAGGCTAGGCATGAGTGATGAACCCGAATACTTAATGTTGTACTAAAAATTTGATAGTAGTTTACTTAAAAATACATCTTGATGTAACGTGTTTCGTTGTGTATTCAGCAGGTCAGGATTAATCAAAGATTTCATGAAAATATATGTTTGTGGAAGAGTGCTCTTATTAGTAATACCATTTCAACATTCAAAAGGATCTTCTTGGACAAACACTTCAATCACTATCTAAAGTTGATATATTTAGGAATACCAACACTCATGCATTGAGCTATATGAGCAAAGGTGTTGTTGTATTATCAATGGATAAGAAGTTCATACAGTGCATACAAAGACAAATAAGAACTTCAAGATACAATTGTACTCCTGTTAGAGCATTGCTAGGTTGAACCCACAAGTTTCTCTATCTCAGGATTGTTGTCAATGTTAGATGAACAAAACTATATCTCGATTTCTAGTATACTGAGTCAAGTCTCAGACTAGGTTTAGAATTTGGTAGTGAAGTATCAGACATCACCCTCAAAGACTGAAGATTGAGAAACACATTTGGAGAACTTCATCAACAAATTATGTGAAGACTGAACCATTCTATTTTATTCACTATATATCTTATCATTTTATCTATTTGAATCTATATCGTATGACTTCTAGTAGATTTATTACAAAGAATAAATTTTGAGTCAAGCTTGTCTTGTTAAACATCTCGAAATATGATTCAAGCATTAAATGTTCAAAGGTCTTTAACAATATTAGTTCGAAACAACTTATTGTTCAAGAAGTAATTTGTGGGTTAGTTGAAAATTTCACAAGCAATTATTTTATAATTTGGTAATGTCTCAAACATCAAAAGAAAGAAATTCAAAAATTCTGTAATTTCGACTCAGGGTAGGTTGGCGAACCTGTTTGCAAACCATAGATATCTGAGTTTGTGGAATACAGGAAAGTTGGCAAACCAGTACTCAAACCTTAAGTTCAGAACGAAACAGTTTTCGAACCTGGTTCTCGAACCGTGGTGATCTCAATTTTTAATATTGGTGTAAAAGGCTAACAGATGGCGAATCCGGTTCACAAACAGTGTCCGTCTGAGTTCTCGAGCCGAGTAGGGTTGGAAAATCCAGTTCACAAACCATTACACCCTGACTCGTGAACTATGCCTTACGGTTCACCAACCATTTCACCAACGATCCCAGTAAAACTTCAGCAGATGCTTAAAGACTTATTTTTTTCAAATATATTCAGCATTGCTATGACTCTCATAAACACCTTTAAGACATAATTGATCACTAAAATACTTGTGTATGTGCATCATGATTGAATTCTTAAGTGTTTAAATGAATATCAAATTGCTTATAGTTCATAAGGAATACTTGCCAAAGAACGATCATTATACAGGGTTCCGTCACTGGGACAGTGTGTATATTCTTATATGTGACTTCAAGTTCACATGCTTACATGAAACCCTAATTAGAGTTTCATGTAAACAGAGAAAGTGTTTGCTTAAATCTAAAGTTATCTTAAATTGAATTCTAAGCAACCCTCAGTCTTGAACATATATAAATAGAGATGCTCTTTCAACTAGGAATTCAATCCCAGACACTTTGTGTCCTAGTTGATAGCTAGAGTCATCCTCTATTGACCCAGGTTTCCTCTGAGAAACATAATTAGGTCTACGAGACTATGACTAAAAGACTTCGCTTTGGGCATTCGTGAATCCAGGTCTGACTATCTTTTATCTTGATAGTTTGTGTATCCTAATCTTGTTATTCTGTTATCGACGTGTTTGTAATCTCTTTCAGGAAAGATAGATAGAAATCACAAAGTTCTGTTCGTCTCAAACTTTGTGATTCCTTATATAGATACCTGAAAACTTATATTAATTGATTAGTTCAAGATTGTTCTTGAGAGGTGGTTAAAGATCCATGATTCTCATCTAACTAAGTGTAAGGGTTCCAGATTGTGAGGTTTGCTAGCTTTATCAATTGCAAACAGATTTCCAAGCCTTGATCTTTGATCTTAAGGGGAAAAAAATAGGATTATCTATTAGAGGCAAATTGGTATCTGATAGGTGTCTAAAACACCTAATTTACTATCTAGTAGTTACGCTTTCTTTGCTATTTTTCTTGTGAATTATGTACTTTACGCGTGTTTTTGAGTTATTAGGTATTCTGGAGTCGCACGGAAGAAAAGAAGCGGAAATCACCCAAATTGAGGCGAAAAGGGCAAAGTGTCATTTCACATGCTATTGGGAACCAAACCAAAGGTTAAGGGGGAACTCTATTGGGAGGAGTACTAAATAGAGCCAGCTGTGGTTAAGGGGTTGCCAGATGGGTGGCCCTTATCCAGAAGGTGGGTGTGCTGTTAGCACCCTAATCCTCTTTTACCCTAAATCGAGAGGTGTTTCTTTCATTCACCTCATTTTGTTCCACCTGAAAATAAGAGAGAAAAGCAGCAGTTGCTGCCATTAAATCCGAGAGCCAGATCGAGCTGCTGATTAAAAATTTGAGAGATTAAGATCGAGAAAGTATGGCAGTGAAGATGTGATTGAAGTAAACGATGGTCTTGGTCACTATATGGAATCGAGAAAAGCAGATGGGTTGATTCTCTGGTGAAATCGAGAGATTCAGATGAAATTGATGATGGAAATCGATCTGAAATAGAGAAGAGAAGATGAAATTGTAGACGGGTTCAATTGCAGCTTGTGATCTAAGTGTCAAACTTGGGTGAAACAGAAATTAGGGTTTGTCTATGAGAAGAACTGAATCTGGGTGAATAGAATGAACATGGATGAACTCAGGGAAGCAACAGGTGCAATGTGTGTGTCGATGAGTGAGTTGAACTGCCGTTGATGATGCTGCTGTGTATGTTGGCTGTTAATGGTGTTGACTGAATAATGGCTGCTGATTAATGGAGTCTAGGGTTGAGATTAAGAATTGAGTTGCAGTCAGTGGTGTTGAGAGTTAATGAGCTTGAGGTGAATTGTTGGTATTTGGGTGTTGCAGGGTTGGATGAGTTGAGCTGGTACTTCATGGCTAGAAATACAGGGAAGATGGAATGTGTTTTTATGAGTCTCTATCGCATTGAGAATATGGGTTTGTGTATATGAATGAAGTATTGATGTGTGACTGAAGCTGTGAGGTGGAGAGTCAGATGGCAATGAAAATGGTTCTGCAATGGGTGGTTGAAATGCTTGCCAGGGAAATGGTGTCAAGTAGCAGATGTAGAAGCTGAGGCAGAGAGGTTGGTTCTGTTGCCGTGATTGTGAAGATTCGATGTGGAGTCATTAACCATGGCTCAATGGCCGAGCCTGCGGGATTAGACTTGCAATGAAATGGGATTGAATTTGAATCTGGTGGTAGTATGAGCCAGAGCTACTATTGCAATGGTTGAGATGGCTGATGGCTGTGTTGTTAGTACCATTGGTAAGGTCACAATGGCAGTGACTGGAGAAAAACAATGAGAGGTTGCAGACAGGAATTGATGGATGCTGACTGACATTAGAGTTTGACTATGTAATGAGCTAAATCCAGATGCGGGTGATTAGGTTTGCAAGTGAAGTGCTGGTACTCGGTGGCAAGAGAATGGATGTCTGGGAGATTACAGAGCTGGAGTGTTGGCAGGATACGACGAATGGCTCAAGGCGATATCACTGATGTGTTGATGGAGAAGCTACAGCTGCAGGAATTAAAAGTGCATTGAATTGCAGAGAAATAGCTGTTGCAGGTGCATTGAATTGGTGGTGCTATGGGCAAGTGAGCTGGTGATATGAATGTGTTGCAGCTGATGGAAGCAGGGTATTGGTGGTGCAAGGCAAGATGATACAAGGCAATGAATTGCAGGTGGAGCTTAAACTGTGAAGTTGGTATGGCCTGAGATGTAGTGTTGTGATGGCAGTATTGTGATTGTCTCTGTCGAGGCTGTGTCGCAGACTAGTGTTGGTGCAGTATGGAAATGGCCAGGCCTGAATTGACAGGGAATTTCAAGTGGCAGTGGTGAGCTGACTGAGCTGTATTGCAGGAGGAATGGAACTTGGTGGTGCTGTTGAGCTAAGCATGGGTAGATGCATGTTAGGACAGGTACAAGCTACATGGTAGTTGCAATTGGAGTCTGGTGGTATGTGAATGAATAGTATGGCAGGTTCAAGATATGGATGGTGTTGCACCTGGTGATAGCAAATGAAGCAGTAGCGATGGAACTGATGGCCAAGGAGCTGTGATGCACAATGATTGTGCTGCAGAAGTTCAGACCTGCAATGGCTCATGCCAAGTCTAGTCAGACCAGTCAGACCTGATTCCATCTGACTCCACCCTGACTCAGGTCTGACTCTGAGTTGAGTCATCTGACACCTGACTCGGTGCTTGACCGAGTTGACCCGCCGAGCTGACTAGTTGACTCGAGTTGACCCGTAGACCGGTGACCGGGCGGACTTTGCCGGTCAACTGAACTGTTTTCCGGCGACTTTTCCGGCCAAGTTCCGGCCACAATACCATATTTCCGGCGACCACTTTTGGGGCATATTTTCTACATGGGTTTCTCTCACTTATGGGCTTGGTGGATTTTCATCTAATGGACTTTGAAGACTAGACCTAATTTTAGAAGTTGAGAAACATATAAAAAGAGAAGACTTTTATCTATCTTATATATCTTTTTATCTATCTTTTGCCTCTACTCTTGTTCTAGGGTTTAGAAACTATGAAGTCTTTTATCTTCCTTCTTGTTATGAACTCCATGAATATGAGCTAGAGTTTTATTATTGGTTATGGAATAAGTTTGATTTCCAAATATGGGTTTTAATTCAATAAATTAGTTTTCTCTCATATTATCGTTTATGATTCACCATTAATATTGTTACATGATTTGAATGCTTGTTTAGTCGAGTCGCGAATCGATTGAGTTTGCTTTCATCTTTATTGCTAGATTAGGGTTATTATACGCAAAAGTGATGATTCCGGATTGCAAGTAGCATAAATATGATTATAGTTTGTAGTGATATATTCTTATGATCATATGTGAACCATAACCTTTGTTAAATCGGATTAGTGCTTTTACACGTTCGATTGCTTTGATTGGCCTGATTTCATAGAACCTAATGCATCTAGGGAATTAAACTTGATTAGTGCTTTTACACGTTAGGTTGTTCCTTTAGATAGAATTCATATTCGTATCTTTTAATGTGTTTGTTGATAACAAAAGGAGATTAGCGGGATATTCTTGCGATCAAGGTATTCTAGGGCCTTTGATAAAAGTTGAGATTAAAATATCAATTCTAGTTATTGTGTTGAAAACATGTTTGTGAATGAAAACGAAATCCATGACCAATACTTCCTCATCCTTGATTTGCGTGTTTACTTTTTGTTTATTTTTAGTTACACAACCAGAAAATCCCCTGTGCTACTTATAAGATACCAAAACAATTTGACAACCTAGACCTCTCTGTGGGAACGATCCTTTCTTGCCCTTGCTATATTTATATTTTGAGTAGTAAGAAAGTGTAATTTATTTTTGACGCCTACGACAGCGATCAGTATCAAAAGTTTCCACTTAGGTTGAATCAATTCTTAGGTTGTAAAGGACTCCAACTAAGGGAATCAATTGCATACAACCTTGCGAGGTTCAAGAGACATAAGGAGCACCACTGTAACTAAATCGCTTGGAGGGTGGATTCGGTCTCAACTACATTCTAATCCAAAGTATGGTAGTAGGCTAGTGTCTGTAGCGGCCTAATACAGTTTTGTGTTTAAATCTGGAGGAGGTCCTTAGGTTTTTCTGCTACTGCGATTTCCTCGTTAACAAAAATCTGGTGTCTTTTGTTTTTCCCTTTCCGTATTATATTGTTTATCTTTATAATTGGATTTACACAAGTAGTACGTATTCAATCTTAGTAGATACATCCATATTAATTGTGATCGATTACGATCGAACTCGTATCTTGAAAGATATATAACAAGTTTCATACTTGGCAGAAGAGATAGAGATATAAACTCTATATAGATATTTTCAAGAATCATTAAGTTGGTCTACTTGTGTTTGTTTTAGGTTTTTTCCATACAGGTTGCCGAACGAAAAAGTTGTGGTGTACTTGGTACCCTCTCCTTTTCAACTCCCTCACTATAGATGAGAGTTTATGGTATTTTTCTAGTTCCAAAATAATTAAGGGTTTTCATATTTTTTCACAATACAGCAAACAACACCCTTGAATTTTTTCTTAGATCCATAAGTTTTTTTTAAACATAGTAATAACAATCAATATTTGACGATTTTTCATGGACATAGATGGAAAATGTTTAGTCTCTTTGATATTTTTTAATCTGCGTAAAAACTCCAAAACATTAATCTAAAGTGGGCGGAGGGAGTATTTAATGTTTGGATTATATGTGTTGTCATCATCTATGATCCTGAAAACTATTTTTCTAACGTAATATTTGACTTTAATGGATATTTTGATGGAGAATGTGAAATGAGAGGGCACCAAGTACACCACCAACTTTTTAGTTCAACAACCTATATGGGCAGAACCTAGTACAATCACAATTAGGTCAAATCAAAGACCCTTGAATAAGATTGTATATAGAGTTGTTCTCTTTTTCTTCCAAAATCAATATGTATAGAACAAATCTCCATGTACCTGATTGTGTAGATGAGTTCTTGGACGATCTAAAAAAATTAATATCCAAGATCAATCTAGTTGTATTTGAATTATCAAGATCTGAATTCTACCAAGTACGAAATTTGAAAACTATCTTTCAGGATATGAATTCAACAAGAACAACTGTTGTTTTTGATCTCAGACAATAAGGACTTGAGAAACCTAGATTGATTACACACTACTTATGAATTTTCTATTATAAGTGGAAAGGAAAAACACAAGACACCAGAAATTTTGTTGACAAGGTAAATTGCACCTGCAGAAAAACCCGGGACCTCGTCCATCTTTAAACACTACACTGTATCAAACCGCTACAAATACTAGCCTACTATTACATTTCAGACTGGAATATAGTTGAGACAAAATTAACCCTCATAGCAATTCAGATGTAGTCATGTTCTTGCGTTTCTTAAACCTTGCAAGATTCTGCGAACTTAATTCCCTTAGTTGAAAATTAACATCAATGAAAATTTTTGATCCCTATCTGCCTCTAACATACAAGCCTATTTGATTTTCCTTCAGATATATAATCAAGGTTTGGAAATTCGTTTGCAGTTGATAAAGTCCAGCAAACCTCACGGATCTGGAACACTTACACCATGTTAGCATAGAAGTCTGGATCACTAACCACCTCTCAAGAACAATCCAAAAAAATCAAAGAAGAGTTTAGATATCTATCTTGGGGAATCACAGAGTCTTAGACGAAGAGAAATTTGTGATTTCTATCTATCTTATTCCTGAAACAAAGTATGTGAACTTCAATAACCAGTAGAACAAGATCTGGATACAAGGACTATCAGGTGAAAAGATAGTCTGACCGGACTTGACAAACCCTAAGTGAAGTCTTCAATGTCGTAACCTAAAATACAGTTTCAGAAAGAAGCATAGGTCATAGAGGATGACTCCAAATTTTCAACTAGGAACAAGAGTGCTAGGGATTAAGAAATCATGTTGTACGAGTCTATCTATTCATATATTTTAAAAGTTACAAATAACTTTGAATTCAAGCTGAAGGTTTAGCTTGAGATTCAAGCAAACACTTTCTCAGTTTCGATGAAATTATTAAGAATTCATGTAAGCATGTGAAAGTCTGCCTTGAAATTACATGGAAAAATATGCACTATGGTGTAGAATTATGGAACCGTGCACAAAGATAGTCCACAGCGGCAAGTATGCCTTTGAACTTCTAAGCACTTAACAATTTTCAATAAAACTCATAACTAAACAATAATCCACAAGTTCAAAATGATTTTGTGATTAAATTTATCTTAGAAGTGTCTATAAGAGTTGTATCAAAAGCGAACAAAGTCATGTACTATAGTTCGTGACATTATGATAAACTGAAACTAGGTAGGTTTGCAAATATTTGGCCGCTCGTGAAGTCAGACCATAGGGATTTGCAAACCTTGCCAGTTCACGAGGTCAGGTAATAGTTGTTTTGTAATGACCCGTCCCTCTACCAATATTATCCCCAATTAGCCTCTGTGTCCGACAGTGTGGGGTTTTCAACGGGCATCGCTGCGGTAATCCAGCAGAAACTTCCCGGATGGTCACCCATCCCTGGATTTCTCCCGCCGGAGCACGCTTAACTGCAGAGTTTTCTGCCAACTCTGGAGCCAATTGTGCTGAGAAGGCCTCGGTATAATGTAGACGTTCCTTGTCTCCTATGAGAGCAGTATCTGGCATAATCCCCCAGCATACTCCCCCACCTGAGCACAAGCGAACGACCCATAGTTGTATCCCAACTAACACCGATATTGTTCCCACTTACCCAGCTCGCGTGGTTCACCGGTTCCACCGACTAGAACATATTCTCAATTGATATAGCCCGGTATTGCCACCAATCTGAGATGCCTTGTATGGAAAAAATCCCAGATTTGAGCTTGACTATGAAAATAGGAATCTAGTCTAGAGATCACATTGGGTCTTTGTTCCCACTTACCCACTGCGGTAATCCAGCAGTGTGGGATTTTTAACGGCACTACTGCGGTCATCCAGCAACAGCTTACCGAGAGGTCACCCATCATGTGACTACTCCCGGCCGAGTACGCTTAACTCAGAAGTTTTTTCTCACAACTCAGTCAAGTGAACACATCAAGCCTCGGTGTTAGGAAAGGACAAATCATTACGTATATTCCATTCGGTCAACCACTGCCGAATATCGGTGTTGGGATACAACTATGGGTCGTTCGCTTTTGCTCAGGTGGGGGAGTATGCTAGGGGATTATGCCAGATACTGCTCTCATAGGAGACAAGGAACGTCTACATTATACCGAGACCTTTTCAGCACAATTGGCTCCAGAGTTGGCAGAAAACTCTGCAGTTAAGCGTGCTCGGGCGGGAGCAATCCAGTGATGGGTGACCATCCGGGAAGTTTCTGCTGGATTACCTCAGCGATGCCCGTTGAAAACCCCCACACCGCTGGACGACCACAGTGGCTAAGTGGGAACAATATCGGTAGAGGGACGGGTCATTACATATGGTATCAGAGCCGACGACGGGTCACTTCTTTGAGGGTGGGAAGGTATCTTTGGACGGGGTTGGTCCAAGTGTTTCTCATGAGGGGTAGGGAACGTCGGAGATCTGGGCTTGCGAATATATTCTGGAGCCGAGGAGGGCTCCAATTTAAGGTGGGTGGTATTGTAATACCCCGATAATTGGCAGTGGTTGACCGAACGGAATATAAGTAATGATTTGTCCTTTCCTAACACCGAGGCCTTTTCAGCACAATTGGCTCCAGAGTTGGCAGAAAACTCTGCAGTTAAGCGTGCTCGGGCGGGAGCAATCCAGGGATGGGTGACCATCCGGGAAGTTTCTGCAGGATTACCGCAGCGATGCCCGTTGAAAACCCCACAATGTCGTAACCGCAGTGGCTAAGTGAGGATAATATTGGTGGAGGGATAGGTCATTATAGGTTTGCAAACCTATACAATTTGCGATACTTTGCACCAAACAGTTTTACTTCTCTAATAATTCAATTTGAAACATTCTCAATAGTCTAGACAGTATGCACAGTTACTTGGAAATTTCCAAATGATCTTGAAACAAAAATAGTTTGTGAACAATAAGTTATTCTAACTGATATTGCTAACGATCTATGGACATCCATTACTTGAATCATATTTCGAGAGTTCAACTAAGACAAGCTTAAACTCGAAATTTGTAGTTTGTAATATTAAATCTACTAAAATCATACAACATAGGCTCATAAGATAGAATGGAAAATGCCATGAGTAAATAGGATATGCCAGTCTTCATATAGCTCTTGTTGATATAGTTCTCACAAATGTCTTCGTTTGTTCTCCAGTATTCAATATTCGAGGGTTACTCAGTGAAGTCTGACACCATACTTTAATCCTATTCCGGGACTTGACTTTAGTATATAGAAATCAAGATATAGTTTTGTACATCTAACATTGACAACAAGCTTGAAATAGAAAACTTTCAAGTTACACCGAGTAATGCTCAAACACTACACATACTTTGGGAGTTTGTACAATAATGTGTGAACCTCTTATGTTTTCCATAAGCCGCCTACATCTGAGTTGTTGGGTCGACAGAGGAAAGACATCTTAACATGTCCTTAAATATTCAAAAAAAAAAAAATTTAAAGATAAAAGGGGTAAAATTTTATTGAGAGAAAAAAAAAAAACACCTGAAGCTAAAATCCAAGTCCAACTACAAGTTGTGTTAATCTATCTATATCTATATCATACTTCTATTTAGAAATTAAATCTCTGAAAGAAACAAAACGAAACTAGTTGTAGGCAATACCCTAAGAAAATACCATTAAGTCTTTTGACTTCAATGATTATCATGTTTCTGTCTCTTTGTTTGGCCAAAATACTCATTTTTCTCTGATTAATTCCAAAGGCCCCATGTCACGGCGAAAAGGATGACTTGACACACTTTCCTTGTCTATTTCTTACCCATATTATCTTATCATTCTTGAAATTTTTCTTTGACAAAAACTTTGTGAACCCAATTGGAGTTCGTCTTTGAAGAAAGGTAATTTCATATCTCCATGGAAAAAGGGCATAAGAGAAGTAGATGATCCACCGATTCTTCCATATGGTTGCAACAGAAACATTCCGTAGATGTGGTGTCAATAAATTATCTACAGTAGGAATTGCATTCTGAATGGAAAGCCAAATAAATAGCTGCACTTTAGGAGATACCTGTTTGTTCCACACATGCATAAGAGAGGTGGATGGAGTTGTGTGTCGATGTCGCTCAGAGGTACCCGGCGTTTGTAGAGTAGGTTGAGTTTTCCTTGAAACTAACTGAGTCATCAACGTCATTCACCAGTGGAGGGGTGCCAATGAAATTCATTATCTCATTGAGTTTGGCTGTCACATCCATAGAAGAAGCTTCTTTCAACTGTATTTTCCATCTTCCCTTGTTTTTGATAGTAGCGATTTTAAATGCCTTCTTTTGTGATTGATTGATTGGAATTATGCTTTTTCAAGCGTCTAGCCAAAACTTTACTTCTTTCCCTCTGCCAATTATACTTGAGGTATTTCAAGGCACCAGATCATTTTCTTTCTATATGCCCTCCCATAATCCCTTGTCATGAGTTTCTTTATATTTTCTGGCTAAGGTCTTTTTAATCTGATTTTTTCTTCTCTTAAATAACCTTCCTCCACACATTGCTTGTTTTTCTTGATTATATCTCCAACTCTATTTGGCTAGCATGGCTTTATTCGAAGCTCTCAAACTTCCGATTCCTAGACCACCCATTATTCATAGTGGTTGAGGCCACCAATTAATATTTGAGTCTTTTATGCATGCTTCGAGTTATTTCCATTTAAATTTTATGATTGTCATTTTATCACCTCTTGCTTATTTTCTTTGTTTTTTAGAATATATGTTTGCTTGTATAAAAAACAATGTCATATTTTATAATTTTTATTTCCCAAGAAGATAAGACAAACAAATTACAAACAATACATGTATTAACACAATCTATCACTAAACAAAATTACATGATAAAGAATTTCAAGAAATTATAGTAAGGCTTTTATTGTTGTTACATATATCTATCAGCTAGCCTTCTTTTATTTGTTCAAGTACATACATAATGAATCATCAATTAAAGCCAATCTAGTGCCCAAGTTCATCATCCCTTCAAACATTTGCAACACTTGGAATACTTTGTTCATTTCTGAAGAAATTTTCAGGATCAACTTTAGTCTTCACATGAACTAGTCTGTCATAGTTATTCTTGAAATAATTACCACCCCAAACTTTACCTTGCAAGTAAGTAGCTGTACCGTTTTTACTTTGACCTATATCAACATCTCTGTAGTTCAAATACGCTTGTCTTGGATTTTTAGATACAAAAGGTGCCATATATCTATAGAGTTTTCTAATCCAGCTTAGTTGTTTTTCAGTTTCTTCTAAACCTTCCCAATATGCTAGATACTGGATTTTGTATAGATTTCCTTCTCTATGTGGGAAAGGAGTAGCTGACTCAGAAATCTCGCTCATTTTTCCACCGTAAGGACTGAAAATCACAACAGGTTGATCTTCTTCCAATAATCTTTTCCATATTCCTTCCAAACCCACCGTTGGAATGGGTACTTTCACGTAATCAGATTTCGCTTTGTAAAATCTCTTGGCTTGAGTTCTGTCGAGTAGAATTT
Source organism: Papaver armeniacum (assembly GCA_023531295.1). Lineage (NCBI taxonomy): Eukaryota > Viridiplantae > Streptophyta > Magnoliopsida > Ranunculales > Papaveraceae > Papaver > Papaver armeniacum. Next base: position 311,410 of record JAJJWW010002023.1, on the reverse strand, counting down.
CAAGAGGACCGTTAACAGGAAACCCGTTGAAATATAAAGTAGATTGAACCCAACTCATTTCGGTACAATCCTTACTCTCCAAACCCAACTCAGGAAATCTTGCGTTCATTAGACTTACGAGGTTTTCCACATTTCCAAGATATATGGAGTTGAATGCAGCTTGTACAGTTTTATCACCATTATCGTTAGCATTAACGACGTCAAATATGACTCTGATGAAGAGTTCCTTGGGAAGATTATACGCAAGATCTTGCCACTTATGCACAAGTTCAGTTGCACCTTGTTGTAAGGTTTTGGCGATTGTAAAAACAGTGACAGTAGGTGGAACCGTGACTAATTTAACCTTCCAGGAAAGAACGACTCCAAAACTTGCGCCACCACCTCCTCGAATGGCCCAGAACAAGTCTTCTCCCATAGATTCTTTTTCGAGAATTTTACCATCAACATTGACTATACGTGCATCAATGACTTGATCAGCTGCAAGGCCATATGACCTTAACAGGGTACCATAACCACCTCCACTAAAGTGGCCACCAACACCAACAGTAGGGCAAACTCCCGCAGGAAAGCCAAGTGTTCGGCTTTTAGCAGCAACGTTATAGTAAACTTCTCCTATAGTTGCACCGGACTGAATCCATGCAGTTTCATTTTGTAAATCGACAGTAATTGAACGAAGATTGTTTAAATCAACGATCACGAACGGAACGTCAGATAGGTAAGACAGACCATCATAATCGTGCCCGCCACTACGTATCTTGATCTGCATGTTGTTCTTTCTCGCACAAATCACCGTCGCTTGAACATGAGACTCAAGCAAAGGCGTAACTATGAGATAAGGTTTTGGGGTGGCGGGTGATAATAATCTTAGGTTTTGTATAGTAGATTCCAAGACAGTCGTGTAATTCCCATTGTTTGGTGTATAAACTGGTATAGAAGTTTCAGATTGTTGTGAAAGACATTGAAGAAAGTTAGTATGGATTGAACTTGAGTTTCCGAGTGAATTTGAAAAAACAAGAAGAGAAAGTATAATGAAAAGAGAGCTTGAATAAGTTGTCATGGTTTGAGTTGGTTATATTTCTCTTGTTGGTTTGGTTTTTGTTTGTAAGAGAATGCAGAAAGATTTGGTTATTTATAAGGCAAAAGAATGATGGTTTGATGACTATTCTATGTAAGCTTACAAAATTAGAATGTTGAAAATTCATTCATTGGTTGCTTATCAAGTTAAATTTAGAGATAAGTTTTAAGAAACAGTCTCCATAAAAATACCACTAGACATATTTGGAAAATTCGAGTTGTAGACTTAGAGGTGATGATGAACCGTAGTGAAACTTCTCATGTCAATTAGCTTGAAAAATGAACCCCGTAATTATTATTTTTTGAAGCATATGAACCCCGTAATGAGATATAACTCTTTCATTTTTTTTATACAAGTTTTAATATGAAATATTCGTACAAAAGAAAATGTTCAAAGTATTTTATTATGTTGGTATAAAGCTTATACATTTATTATATGATGGGAATCCTCCGACGGCGATGGCTAAAATGATGATGTTCTAAACTTCTAATGTGGGTTATTTGACTGCTAAATGTCCAACAGACTCGATTATGGTTTCAAACACATAAATAAGGCGATGAAATGAAATATTATTATTGTGTGGCATAAAAATTCAAAGTTTGATGTGAAAACTCTTAATTCCCGCGGAAACAGAACATTTCAAACTCTGACAAAAGGAAGAAAACGACTACTAATATCATGGACGAAAATTTGTATGTAGTAGAAATTGTAGTTTTCCGGGATTGGAATCAGATACCGCGCTTACTGTTCAAATTGTTAGGGCTTAAATGACCATCAAATCAGAAAACAATAGAGTGAAAATTGCAATTTACGCGGTTCTTGTCACAATCTGCACCCCTATCTCCACTTGTATGCAATTTACGCGGTTCTTGTCACAATCTGCACCCCTATCGAGGAGTAGTAAAGTGCGTGGACCTTTACAATCGCATAAACGCAATTTTAAATGAAGTTATGTTGCTAGAACGATGATTGCTACAGACATGAGTATTCGGTAGGGTCCTTGGAGTTAGTGTGATATTAATGATTGAAGTTTAACGGGTGTTATAGGTTTTTATGTTTTCATGTAAGGGCCTTTGCCCATTTATATTCCTTAGATTTTTCGAGGTTTTGTTTTTAGTTCTCTAAAAGTGCAGGATCTAGGATCCCCTGGTAATTACTTGTAATTACTGTTTTTGGCTTTAATATTATGACTTAGCTAAAAAAATGCAACCAGTGACCACAGACAAATGCATCCCGTTGAAACTCTTGCTACCCTCACTAAATAAAAAAATAGTGGAATAATTAATGCGTTCAACTTTGCTCCTCATGCTAGAAACCATTGACATACCTGTATCGGTGTTTCATACACACGCTGAAAAACCCTCCTAGTAAACAATATGGAGGAAATTTTGAAATGTACTTTTAAATTTGTACTTACTCCGTACACACAAACCTGCCTATCTTTTAGAGACGGAGGTAGTATATTTTCCTGGAAAAAAAAGACACAAAGAAATGTCCAGGTCTCTAGAAATAAGATTTCCAAGTCACAGAGATATACATCTTCGTAAAATGGTTGACATCTGATAAGAACAACATAGAATGGTTGAAAGCGGAAACTAGTTTTTATTTTGACTAGGCTAGATTTAATCAATTATAAGCAATTAAGCTATGAAAAAATAAAAATAAAATGTGGCGTATATCCGTATAGATTCAAATCAATTTTGCTAACATTATTTCTTCTAGCTAGTTCAACTTCTTCGGCAACGGAGCACTGTTAAAACTCCAGATACGGCATAAAACAAAAACATGTCTTATATAGTAAACATTGGTGCATGTCACTATACCGTTAGGCCTGACTAATCGTTTTTTGCGTTTCTAATTTCCTAAAATATATGGTTAGCCATGTCAATACTCAATTCTCAACATATTGGTCCGTGTTAGATACTTAACATTTGCTATGATTTTATTGTCTTTGATTCCCATCAAAAAGAAACTCTAAGAACACGCATCAAAATACATGGCATATGTTGTGCAGTTGCTGGAGTCTATGTTCCAGAATCCAGCCTCCATTTTTTTTTTTTTATTATTTTGAAAGCATATCCAGACTCCACTTAAACGTGTCATATTTGTATGCGTCCTACTTTGCACCTCATATTAGACAGCCTCGGCAGGCTGAAGGTGCTGAATAATTTCAGGAGTCGGGAGTGGTTTGCTGCGGGGGTGCTAGCGAGCTCGAAAATTGTCAACTGTAGTCTGTACATTAGAAATTGTAGACTTTCTCTGACGTAGAATATTCAAAGAAATTAACAATTCGGTCTCATTTGAGGGATATTGACACCACTTGTGTTCCTGATATCTGATACCATTAAGAAATTGTTGAATCTAATGCAAAAAATGGGAGCGAAAAACGCATCCGAGAAAACTAAGAACTTACGGATTTTCAAAGCTAAAAAACTTAAACGTACAGAGAAAGTGACAGTGTTGTGGATATTAACTACTGATATGCCAATTTCTAAACCTTAGGTCGGTTAGTATCAGAAATGCGTTCTGTTAAGAAGAAAGGATTTTTGAGTTTGCTTTCATACTTGGTCAGTTGATCGTTCCAATTGTATTATCTTTTAAAATTCTTAAACCCAGTTACCTCCCAAACCCATTGTCTTTAAAGACAGTTGTGATAGCAGACCAATTCAAGTTTCATTAGTCTGGACTTTTCTCTGATCACCGTATGTGCCACCATTTCTCTTGTTCTTTGCGTTAGCCTTGGTGTACATTTTTCAAGCGACTTTCATGTCTACATAGGCTATTATCTGTTGCGTGAAAAACTAAATTGTGGAAAATCAATGTTACTGACTGGCCTGATCGGTTTGCATAATGCTTTGTGCATGGACGGGAAAATCATCTACAGCTGATGGACTCGTAGGATCTCACCCATTTAAAAAAAGCTTCCGCAGTCATTGTCCGTAAACCAATTTGTGGATTGGCTCAAGTAGGACATTCCCTCTTTAGTATTTATGTTTGCTAATTTGACTTGTAATTTGCAATTTGTTCAGTTGTTCGTTCCAGTAAATTTGAAGAGCTCATGACACCTTCGAAGGATGCAAGATACTAGAGCTCGAACTGATAAAGCCGCACACAATATGTTGATTGCAAATGTTTAAGGGCAAGAGAGACAAATGCAACGGTGCATATCCTTTTAGCATACGAAAAATAGCTCACTCTGCCTACCTGGAAGTAGTAGAAGTACTAAGAAGCGGCAGGTAACAACTGAGGTTCATTAAAGAGGAGGTTACATAGCTGATAGTGTTGCTTCATCATTCGGTGTTGGAGGGAACCCTAAAGAGTCAATTAGATTTGAAAACTCTTGTACTACTTCAGTGTTGGGGTGCTTATTCAGCTGTATTCTCCATCTCCCTTGGTGGACTAAGTCCCCAATTTTAGCAATCTTGTGAGCAGCTGCTTGAACTGCAAGATGATAATCTTTGTTTAGTGGTGTGGCTCCTTGCCAAGTTTCCTGCCAAAACTTCACTGTCCTCCCATGGTAAAAGTAGAGTTTGAATGCACCAGTTTGCCTTCATGTTGAATGCCTTTCCAGAAGCCCCTCTCCTGTGGAAAGTTTGAATTTTATAAGGACACAAATCATCTTCATCTGTGCTTCACTTGATCTGATCACTTTCCTCCAGAGAGCTTGTTTCTCCTCGGCGTATATCCAACTCCATTTTGCCAGTAGTGCTTTGTTTGTGGCCCTCAAATTCCTTATCCGCAACCCACCTAGATCCTTTGGAAGCCACCCAATAGATTTTCCTTCTCTCACCAGTTGCACCCCAAAGAAATCCTCTCATAATTCCTACCATTTTCTTCTCCACTGCACCTGGTACCTGCATTAAGGACATGAAATGCACATGCAAGCTAGCCAAAGCATTGTTTATAAGCACCAATTTTCTGAGCTCTTGATAATAATCTCCTCTTCCACTTTGCCAATTTTTCAGTAATAGTGTCTCATACACAAATTTGTCTCACTGTTTCTCCCAAAGGCATTCCAAGATACTTGAAGAGTTGAAGGGTAGCAACTCCACTTTGCAGTTTAAAATCTTGGCAATGCCAGATTTTGAAATTGTTGAACTTATGCTCAAGGGTGGGTATTCTCTCGGAACATATCATGTTTTTCTCTTCATCTGCTTTGCTGTGCATTCATAAAATGAAATTTGTGTCTAGAAGAGGCTAATGAAGCTCGAGAAGTGGCAATGTACACGAAAGAAAAGAGGAGGCCAAAAAGTAATGGTCATTTCCGGGAAACCCATCTGTGACCTCCTCTATGCTGAGAGAGTGCAGTCTTGTAATCTGACTAGTTCTCATAACATTTGAGATCAATAGTCAGGCATGATAGTAGCTGTAAATGTGGCAGGATTCAAGTTTAAGACCTCCTCAATCTGCTTTACTGGCGAAGCATAGCCTGTTGTTGCAGCAGATGTTATGCTATAATATGATGATTTTGCAACATCAATCCAAAAAATCAACTAAAATATAGAAGTCTGGAAACTTGCGGTCTTGAACTCTATTGTGTTTACAGGTGAAATTGGACAATATCACTGACTTTTATTTCAGCTCCACAAGTCACAACTACCCTACCAGCAGCTAACTTCAAAATTTCCCTGGTGTGTTTTTGGGATTGGAAACATCCTCTGAAACTTTTAACCGTTTTCCTAAGAATCTATTACCTAAGATGAAGTGTACAATCTAAATTTCTGTTATCTGGATTCCTTTTAGCAAGACGTATATCAATCTAACACCCAGAAGAGGTATCAATCTTTTCGTGTGCAGGGTTCCAACTTTTCAATTGGCTAGTCCATGTTAAATGAAGAGTCAATAGACAACCACTCCCACTAAAGCAAATAAAAGGACAAATGAAATGGCAAAACAGGATAAATTCTATTAAGAGAAATCACCAAATTTAGTGCAAATCCTCATCACTTGAACCTAGATAGTGATCCTCCAGCAATAAGATCATTGGAACTATTAAGATGAGGTATGAACTTATAAATGAATTCGACATCGCAGCTTCAGCCGACGATGTTTGGGCAGTCTACAGCTCTCCCTATCTCCCTAAACTCATAATTGAATTACTTCCAGGCGTCTTTGAAAAGATTGATGTCGTGGAAGGTAACGGTGGTCTTGGCACGGTTCTTCACCTTGTCTATCCTCATGCTATACAAAAACTTATCGATTTAATTGTCCTAATCAGGGAAATTATATTCATACATAAATTAGTTCTAATTAATTGCGCTGATTGTGATTGTCAGGATCTGTGCCCCTTTCTTACAAGGAGAAGTTTATAACCATGGATAATCCAAAACGCCTAAAAGAGGTACGACAGATCGAAGGAAGATATTTGGAAATGGGGTGTACATCTTACATGGATAGTTTCCAGATTCTAAGGAAAACTCATGGTTCATGCACCATAAGATCAATTACCAAATACGAAGTTAGTGCTGAGGTCGCTGAAAAAGTTTCCTCTCATGTTAGTGTCGACTCCCTAGTTGTTTTGGCTCGTGCTATCTCAAAATACGTTATGCGAAACAACGAGAAAAAGGCAGGTCCTTCAACTTGTTCTGAAGGCCGTGATGAAAGCACCCAAAAACATGCTCATTGGGGAAGGATTTGGCTTTGTTCGTTTGGTAAGTAATTAGAGAACATAAATTGATTCAGATTAAGCTTTCCTATGTAATACCGCAATAAAGTCATAATTAGGGGATAAAGCACCTCCACCACGTTTGCAGCCATGAGCCATATGATGCTATTTTGTATTCTTTCCCTATAGAGAGAAAAACTAGTAACTGAGCATGTAAATGTACTTTATATATGTCACTAATTGGGGATATTTGTTGTATCATGAATGATGTTATCAAGGATCGGTCGATTTCATAAGGTACGATGCAATGTTCATTTTGATAAAGTTTTATATTCATGTGAAGCCAGCTTTCCATCACCTAACCTAACAACTCCACTTCTTCTTTATTTGATTAGTTCCCTCCCTCTCTTTAACTCGTCACTGGAGTTTTCATCTTTTTTTTTGTCAAGCATTAAGTTTAGGAAAACAGTTCTGCTATTCGTGGATTTCTGTTTCCCAGGTAATAAAGTCTACTGAAAAGCTGTTTATCACCCAAATGCTGAACATAAATGAACTTTGGAGTGGATTGACAACTGTACTTGTATGTAAATGACCATGCTTCTTTATGTAAAATCCATTTTGTTGATAGAAAAATGATACTCCCTTCCCTTCGTTCCAATTTAGATGATGTTGTAGAGTTTTTCATGCAAATTAAGAAACATCAAAGAGAGTAATTTTTTTTCCAAATCTGCCCATATTAATGTCTTTCTAAAAATTTAAACCTCCTAGTTTTTTGTTTATGGATTCTAGTATAAATTATGAATCCCCATGTAATTCCACTTGAGTTTTTCATTTTGATAAAATCTTAAATTAGATTAATTATATCTCACTGATAACAAAGACAATGAATGTTATGGTGTGATCTCAAAGTAGGGGTAAATCAGTGAGAATTTAGAGAAAATAGCTAAACCCTCGTCTATTTTGGAACATACAAAAAATCCTAAAACATCATCTAAAGTGGAACGGAGGGAGTATGTACCAAGAATTTCTCTTGTGAATTTTACTGTGTGAGGAGAAGGTGGGAACTTCAACTTACTTATTCCTAATTTTAATGCTAGAACGATAATTACCCTAATCAATATTGGAATTTTTTATGATTTTTTTGGACGTCAACTATATCAGTTGATTTTTAATGTGAAAACTACAGGGAGACCCATTTTTCAGTTTTTCTCCACTATGAAACCCACGCCCAAAAAAACTCAGGCGTGCACCCATTTTTTGTGAGAAAATTTCTCACAAACCCAGAATTTATAAAATTATGTTCCCGTCTTTTTCTTCTTCTACTACTCCCGACAAACTATCTTTCTTCTTCTTCCTCCCAACAGTAATCCCGATGAACAATACAGATAGACGGTATAGGAAAATAGATAGATTGTGTAAGAATTTGTTTTTCGTTTGATACTGTGATTATGATTCTGGGAACTAGGGTTTTGTGTAATCTGGAAAGTCGAAACAAGAAACAAGCTTGGTCAATTGTCCAGTATGCAAGGAAACAAGCTTGATCGATTGTCCAGTATGTAAGGTGCAAGTATAACTTTTCAGTTGATCTTGTGAATTACAATTTTTTGGTGTCTTTTTGCTGCTCTAAGATTGATATGGCACCACTCTCATATGCTTTGTTTGATCTTTCTTTGATACTTGGAAGCAATCGTAATCTTCGAAGTCTTAGAATCGAGAATGTGCTATCGGTTGGAAGGTTTCCAAGAAAATGATGATGGCACGAGAGGATGAGGCGGCGATGTTTAGCACTCAACTTCACATGGACTCTTTTACGGTAATGTATTTGCTCGTGTGCCCATTCTAAAGTTTCTCGCGATTTACGAGGATGGACGAGGTTTTTGGGTTTAGTTAAAACCCGAGAATACACGTAACAGTAACCCCATCTTTGTCCGCCATTGATATGAGATGGATGATAAACCGAGAGTTAGAAGTGATTCGAAGTCTGTTTATTGTATGTGGTCTCCTCACCGGGTTCATTCCGTGAAATCCAGTTGGACAATGGCTTGTTGGTTTTGTGATGAATGTCTCAGAGTTTGTGAACATGTATCTGCCATGGTTCAGGGGTTATGTTTGAATTGCAGGGAAGGAGATAATTGGCAGGAGACCACATACAATCAACATCTAACCATCATCAGATTGCCAGACACACACCAGTTGTTCGATAAAATGACTTCTTCAGAAATTAGTCAATGTTGGTGTTGATGTTCGTTTCAATGGGTTATGCATTTAAAAGAAAATGGAGCTAAAAGGATGCTGCAGTGGCAAGGCAAAGGAGATGGAAGTGCAAATGGGTTTGGTGTGCGTGTGACGTGCATTTAATTAAAAGAAAATGGAGGTGTGAATAGTGATGCATAATAGGTTATGCATCTACAAAAAAAAATCAATGGGTTATGCATTTAAAAGAAAATGGAGCTAAAAGGATGCTGCAGTGGCAAGGCAAAGGAGATGGAAGTGCAAATGGGTTTCGTGTGCGTGTGACGTGCATTTAAAAGAAAATGGAGGTGTGAATAGTGATGCATAATAGGTTATGCATCTACAAAATTTGTTGGATAACTTGTTATGCATTCTCGATATTGGTTGCATAACACGTTCTGCAGCTTTTTTTTTTTTTTTGCATAACTTGTTATGCAGTCCAGAAAACGGTTGCATAACACGTTATGCGGCTACTTTTTTCTTAGTATTGAAACCAACAAAAAATAAGGTTGCATAACTTGTCATGTACCTACAATAATATCTACATAACATTTTATGAAGTCGTGAAAATTGATGCATAACCTGTTATGCATCCGAAAATATGACTGCATAATGCATTATGCATCGAGAAAATTGTTGCACAATCTTTAATGCATCGAGAAAATAGATGCATAACTTGATATGCATCCGTAAATATGGATGCATACCGCATTATGCATCAATTTTTTTATGTACAAATCAACCAAAACAATGGTTATGCATCAATTTTTTTATGTACGCACTAAAATCAACCAAAACAATGGTTACATAACTTGTTATAGATGCATAACTTTGTTATCCAAATGCATAATTTGTTATGCAGTGGAGAAAATGGTTGCATAATTCATTATGCGTCTGCAGAATGTGTTATGCATCTTTTTTAGTGGCTGCATAATGGTTATGTTTCAAGTTTTCGAAAATTTTGCCTAAAATGATGGTCACCTCCGATTTTTTCGTGAAAAACAAAAATTTGATATTCTTGTTTGTGCTCGTTACGTAGCTCTCTTAAAAAGATTTACAACAATATAAAATTTGTAAAATTCCAAGGCGCGGATTTTTAGATATGTTATATCCAAGTTGCGTTGCCAATTATACCCCTGAAGCATAACCCGTCATGCAGACATTTTTAATAATTTCATATAATTATGGGTGTCACAGAACTAAAAATTAATTGTGGGCCTGACAATGAGAATATTATTTTCTTTGGACCTGCGCCTAATTTTCCCATTTTTAATTGACCGATATAGCACTCTATTTATGATAGACCAACCATGTTCTGTAAGAATTTGGCCCTTTCCTGTTTCATTCAAGTTTGAAAAACAAGCGGAGTGAGTCTTAGGCCGGTTCCTATGGGAGGGGTATAAAAGTTGTGTGGCAAACTTGTTTCCCCACTATGGTAAAACTGGCAAATTTTAATAAACTAGTATATTTTATTGTGTTTTGTGGGACCCTTATCAATAAAAAATTTAGTTGTTTGTGTTTGGTATGGTCTTTATTTAATTTTAGGGATTATAAAATAGTTTGTGGGACCCTTTTATAATAAAATTTGTTATAATAACTAAAAAGTAGGAGAGAATAAGTAAAATAAAAATTAAAAAATTACCTAGCGATCTAGTGTTGACCGCCAGAGGTGGAGACAAAACCGGGAGATCTAAACTCCACCGAGCGGTCGAGTCTCGACCGCTCGGTAACTATTCGACCTGGCCTAGCTAAGTAGCAAATTTGCCACTTAGCCAGGCCGTTTTGCTTGTTTGCCAGCTCTATAATGGGTGCAAAACCGGCAAATCTATTGATTTGCCACACCCATAGGAACCGGACTTATCATGTCAAACTCGTACATGTTGAGAAAGTTAAAGACCCAATATTTTATTACCAAACGAATTGTGTGCCTGGGTTTGTCCCTAGATGTTCGCATCCATTGCTTACTACTGGTTCGTTTAGTTCTTTTTTATTTATTTCCTTTCAATCGACTAAGGATTCGGTGATGGCGGTTTCGAATTATTTTCATTAATATCATCACCTAATAACTTTAGAGGAAGAAAAAATTACGAGAACTTTTTTACTTCTCCATCTAATTTTGATCTTGAATATTAATTTAAGTTTGTATTAAAGTATTAGTTACAAATTGAGTAAAAATCAATTAAATTTTGTAGCTTATTCATAGTTTACTAATAAAGAAACTTTGTAGGGTGAATTTTTTGTCATTCTAGGTTTTCGTGGAGAAAGCAAACTCCTTCGTTTTCTAGCCTTGATCCTTTGGTAATGACTGCATTTGCACCTATTTGTCCACGGGATTTTTTGAATCCTTCAGCTCTTTCGAGAGCCACTAAATATCTCGAAACTCGTAGTCCTACAAAAAAAAAATCGTCAATATATTTATGTTTCAAATAATTAAACTTACGTTTGCGTCCATACTGATGAATTTTAAATATGTTGCTTAATTGCGAAAATCTTGCTTAAACGACAAATGTATATCTATTCAAATCTCTAAAACAAGAATCAGAAAAGCGTGAAAAACTGCAAGAAATGTTTGATAGGAAGATTAAATCTCCTGAAGGGGTTTGTTCCTATCAAAAACATTGATCTGTATAACAACCCAGAGGTTAGATGGCCTGCATGTATTCATTGGAGTTTATCACCATTAACTAAAGATTTTTTCTTCTTCATGCCAGCACCAGAAGCGGATGCTCTTCGTATTCACTCATCTGGAGCAGTGCATCTAATTTTAGGTATGATTCGTCTTCGGACATGGATACTTGATTTAACATTAACAGTCAACAACATTCCTTGTTCGGGTTTGGGTAAGATTATATGGCTTGTATTGAATATTGGTGAAACAAAACTCTATTTGAAATTGCTAGCACCGTTGTTATTCCCATGAATTGATGACATTACGCTAACGAAACAATTTTTCCACTTTGCTTACTTATTGCTCAAGTTGGACTGCATGAGAAAATATTGGTGGAGGGGACAGTTTTGTGTACTTGGTTAAATTAACTTTTGCAGTTTGCAAAGATTGTCATGTGACATGGCATGTGTTAGAGCACTGCTCGGTCGAACTCGCAAGTTTTGATATCTCAAGCTTGTTGTCAATGTTAGTCGTACAAAACTATATCTTGATTACTAGTCTACTAAATTCAAGTCTCGTACTAGGATTAGAAGTTGGTAATTGAGTATCATACATCACTGAGTAACGCTCGAAGATTGAAGATTCAAGATCAAACGAAGACATCAACGAGGACTTCATCAATAAAGGTATGTGGTGACTGATTTCATTTGGAACTCTTCTTTAACTCTACCTTTCTAATCTATTGAGACAAGTGCTCACTCTATGGAACAATTCCGATGAAGGTAAATATACATTTATGTGTAGACTCCAGGATATTTGAGCCAAGACTTTAGTGAGAATGATATTTGTCCTTGAAAAGGTCCTAATATTATAGTGAATGAGCATACGAATACAACGAGTTATAACAAAGAAGTTATGAATGATTTGTTAAAGTAACACTTACTATGTGTTGCAGGTCGTGAATATGAAACAATCCACGAACTGTTTGTAACGGTTCACTGACTTAAGCGTAAAAACGTGACTAGTTGTCTTTTTTAACCAAGTTTTTGATGTTTCCTCTTCTAGGCACGATGGTTATTCTTCCACACATAATTGATGGCCAAAGTGTGTGTGATGTTTTAAACTCCTTCATAAGTTAAATTCTTGTTTTACAAAAATACAATTTATGCCAAGTAATTATACTCTTTCCTAAGTTAAATTCTAATTTATTTACAAAAAATACAATATATGCCAAGTAATTATTTATGCAAGAGTCGTAAACTAGGAAAGACTCTCAAAATAAGGAAGTCCTTGTAAAAGTAAAATAGCTCACGAACTTGATTATGATTCTAGCATCCTTTGATTGTTAAAAAGTATTAAAATGACGAGGGTACCAAGTACACCACAATCTTTTCGATATCAACCTATATGACATATACCTTGTGTGACCTAATATAGACAGAGACTTTAAGAAGATAGCAACAAGAAACCCTATTTTCGATCTATCAAAATATAAACAAAGCTACGTCGGATCTCAGCCGATCAAGTGTGTGCACGAAGTAAATCACAAAGATCAGAAACCAACAAGAAATCTTCTTGTCTTCAATGTACTTGTACAAACAAACTTGATTCCACTTGTGATCGATCACGCACAGAGCGGAGTCTGTTAACAAGGGATAATCACAAGTCTATCGTCGGGTCTAAAAACATACCTGAACTACCGTTAATCCTTGATTTAGTTTGAGTGGACTTATGTTAGAAGAGAAGTCTCTCAAGAATAATCAAACTAGGTGTAATCAAGGTTTAACCATCGTTAGTCAATCAAATCGATAATCGAAAACTGAAAATAATGCAAATTCTAGTTTCCCACCAATGGTACACACATGCCGTAGGCCGCCAGATCAAAACCCTTGTGAATATCTGTAACGATCCTCAAGCTCGTCAACACTATTAGACCGGTCAAGGGATGATCTAGAGATGAACAAGAGACGACTAAGCCGCTAATGGCTCGATTATTTTGACACGAACGTTAATTAATAGAAATTAATCTAACAACAATCTATATACGAAACTAGTATCACTAGATAGATCTCTAAAAGTTATGCGAAATAGACTACTCGAACGTGTCTTTCGGATCTGGGACGAAGAAGATACCATTGAATTAGTGCAATGGAAAAATCGTCTTTTTACTTTAGACCGACCTGGATGCCCATATCATTTTGGTGGGTGCCTTTATCATTTTATCTTTGGCCTTATCACCCAGATGTGTCGAAGAGAAATTCATTTCTCTTTTCTATCCTCTCTCTTCGTAATTCTTTCCTCTTTTTCTTCTGTTCTTTCTTCTTCTTTCTTTCAATCGATTTCAAGTCGAAGAAGCGATCTTGAGTTGATGTGAATGTTCTGTTAAAGCTGTTTAGATGATCAAGGAGATGTAGTTTATGTTAATTGTGAAAAAGAAGTTGGTGTTGATGAAGAATCGATGAAAGGTAATTTAGGGTTTTTGTTTAATTGATTTCTTTATGAAATTGAGAGTGTTTTGGTGTTTTAATAGATGGGTTTGTGTTTGATTGAAGTATAAATGATTCTATAAGGTTTAATTTCAGTTTCTCTGTTAATTGAATTAGAGTTATGGTTTCTCAGAGAATTGATTTTGAGTTCGGTTCGAGTTATGACTAAGATGAATATGATGATGATTGAAGTTGAATTATTAATTAGGGTTTTGCTGAGAAGAAGGTTTTTGTGTACGATGTTTAAGGTTTGAGTTTGAATTAATAGAAATTGAGAATTGAAATGAATTTGATAGAGATGTGGGAAGTTGGGATTGCAGGTGGTGTTTGTAACTGCAAGTGTTGGGGGTTTGAATTACTAGTGAATTGTAGTAGCTGATGGGGGTTGTGGTTGTAACTGGAAATGTTGAAGTGATGAAGAAGTTGATGCAGTTAGATGAATGTTTAGGATTAGTAGTTGTGGTGATGCTGCTCAGTTGGTTGTGGTGGTGGTATTAATACAATAAGGGTGTAGTTGAGCTACGTATGTTACACAAGGAAGAGAAGATAATGACCTCAGAATAGAGAATAAGTTGTTAGTGTTACAAATGGCTTGTTCAATTGTGGCTGAATATATGCAAGACATAGAAGAGATTATGGTAGTGTTATTTAGTGCAATGAAGGTAACGTAAATGTGTTTGGAGTGTACTTTGATGAGTATTTGTGGTGGTTGTGGTGTATTGGTCCTTGTATGAGATTAAGAAGATGATAAAGATTGATTTGTGGTCTTGTCTTGAAGCTGTGAAAGGGGATATGTTTTAATTCAGCTGAACTGGTGGTGCTGGTTGCCTTGAAGATACAAGATAAACCATGGATTCTGTTGATGGTTTTTGTGCAGAGATGGAACTAAAGTTGCTGGTGGGAATGCAACTACAGATGTTGCTCAAGGAAATGTTGGGATTGGTTTTGATGAGGATGTGAATGGATGACATTGAAGCTGAGATGGTGGAGGTAGTTTATTTGAATTGTACTTAGTCTCAACTGAAGTGGATATTTGAGGATGAAATTAATAAAGAGAAAGATAAGTTGTATGCACGTGGAAGTTGTTTAGGTATGAGTTGCTTCCAGAGATAAGGGAATGTGTTTAGAGTGAGAGCAGACTTGATGTTAAGCAGATTTGAGTCGTAGGATTTCTAATTTGAGAAAGTGTGGTGTTGAGATTTATAGATGTTGTTTGTTAGAACTGTATTGTTATTGATGTTGTGGTTGTTTAGATTAAGAGTTGATTGAAGTCTGTTACATAGTTTTGGTTTGTGTTTAGGCCTGCTAGTCATCCTAGTCATATTGTCTGTCTGACTCTGTCCTTAGCTGACTTAGGATATCTGACTGAGATGAATCAGTCTAACCATGAGTTGACTCATTAACCAGACTTGACCAGACTTGACTTAGTGGACCTTGACCGATTTAACTCTCTGACCTGGACTTGACCGTTGACTTGATCTGATCTTAGACGTTGACTGTTAGAGACCCGTTGACTGTTAGATTGACAGTTAGTGATCGTTATTTTATCCAATTGGACTGGTCCTTAGCTTATTGGGCATGTTTAGTGAACTTGGGCTTATAGCCAGTTTCCCTAATGAACATGTATTGGACCATTGTGGTCTGAATTAGCCTTTAGTTCCTTCTACAAAGTTGTAGATACTCTTTAGACTTATCAAATGGATTATAGATTCTACCTAATGGAATTAGTAAACCCTTGTTATGTTAAAGATAGATAATGAAAAGGTGTAGAACCATAAATGGACTTAGAACTAATAGATAGTTCACTTAGTTTATAACTAGAGAATTGTACGAGATTATGTTATGAGCCTTGTATGAGCCTTTTGGCTAATCTTTAGAGTTCCTCTGTGATTAACAGTTAATTGTTATTAACAACGATCGATTCAAAGGATGAACCAGTGGATTATGGATCTCAAGGTATGCGAGGCTTGTCATCAAATCAGGTGGGAACTTTGTAACCTTTTTGTAATCATTAAGTTACTTTATCTTCGAGCATGATGAGTCCTTATTTTATGTGAGCCTGTTGTTTGTAATTTGAATGGGTTTGTTGTGTGATATGCGTTGGGTGGTTCCCCGCGAAGATTGTATGTGATTCCCCATAGCTCTTTGCTAAGTTTAGTAGGGCAATGCTACGTTGTTTGAATATTACTTAGTAGCCCGGCTTTACCCTGATAAATATTATTACATTTTATTGTCTTAAGATAGTAGTCCGGCTTTACCCCGGTTGATTATTACCTAGTAGTCCGGCTTTACCTCGGTTAAATAGTATATATACTACATTTTATTTGGGGATATCATTATGTGCATATCATACTTGATTGTTCAGTCTTAGTAGTATGACTAGGTTACTATGACCTTGACTTAGGAAGAAATTCTAGGTTCATGACTGGATATGGTTATTATTTGGAGACCTCGGTCTACGAATAATGATTGGGTCTTTTGTGAACCTGGTGTGCGGGGTCAGATCATAGTAATCAAAACTTTATTATATTCTAGACTTAGATGGTGGCATTGGGATTTATGAGGTGTACGCATTCCACGTTAATATCTTACGGTACCTGGATTCCTGCTATCATTTGAGACTGGAGTTATTCCTAGCATCTTCTTCTCCATTGAGTGAGACGAGGTTGGGATAACATATGTTTAGGTTGTTTAATTCTTTTCTCGTAGATCCATCCTGAGGTGGATCTTTCACGGATATTACCACTATGGATGTAATATCTGGGGATATGAATTGAAGCAATCTTTTGATCTACGTTGTGTGTAAAAGATGTTTATCGTTATTCTTTAGTAGAACTGTGTTGCATGTTTGTGATTACTTGAAGGTTATAATGATAACCACTGAGCCCCCATTTGGGATGATGTGCTCACTTGTTTCCACTTCAGTTTCAGCTTTCAGAAGAGATGGCGCGCATGAAGATATTCGTTTCGTAGTTTGAAGCATTAGCAGATTTAGAATGTTTATGGATCTTTTACATATTTGTATTCTTTGCTTATTTGTAAAACAACACATTAATATATTCATATCATATGAGAGTTTTCATCTATTAATTATCAGAGTGTTTAGGAATTAGTTTCGTTTTACTTTATGCGATTGAGTTCCTAAGTTCGAAGATATAGATTCTGTTACTTCAGGTTTAGGCTATATTATTATTAGCTAAGCAGGTTTAGTATTTAGGGCGTGACAATATCCCCCTATGTGACATGATTGATGTCTCACGAATATTGAGTCTGCAAGGAAGACGTGTATTTAATTATTCAGTTGTTGACTTGACTAGACAATGAGTCTTAGCCTTGATGAGTCGAGCATAATGAACGGATGTGGTGTGCTCTGAGATTCATGGATTGAGCATAAGGTGTCTGCTGAGACAGAATAATGGAAATACGTTGAGTCTTGATGAATTTTGATCGATATATCATTTTACCATACGAGGTAATAATGATATTTTGATAATTTGGATCAAGCGTTCGATGAGATTGCTCGATCAAGGATTTATTTTGATATGTCAAGTATTCGACAGGAAATCAAAGATATTGCAGAATGCTCATTTCTTATCTGATATATCATGAATGATCGAATGACAAAATAAGAATCAAAAATATTGAATTGCCGTCGCTCGAACCATGTTGCTCAGTCGAGCAAAAATATTGGTAGCCGGACCAAACATTAAATATAAATTAGAACATTGATTGCTAGATCAATAGAATTCTCGAATGTTGGTAGTTGAATCAATATGAGAAGTATTGCTCGATCGAGCAATTAATAGTTGAATCAATGAGTTCTGAGCCCAGTTGATCGTGTATTTTGCTAACTTAAGCAATTTAGTGTTGATAGATGAGCAAAATAAATATTGCTTGTTTGAGCAAATATTGCCAGATCCCGTGCTCTTCCCTATTTTATATATTATTATTTTTCATCATGTGAGGAAATATGGAGAAACTAGGAGTTTTGCTCAAATGAGGAAGTTTTCTCAAAAAAGGAGTTTTCATGAGACAAGGGAAATAATAAAATTGGTTAAAATAAAATAAAGGGAGAGGCGAGATCGGCCACAACGGCATGACCGGACGGCCCGGTCCCGCGCGCCATCTTATTTATTTTATTTTATATTATTTTGTTTTCCTATTTTGCATAGGTTTCCTCGTTCGTCCATATTTTTGAATGCTCATTTATGCATTTGGGGTGCTCACTTATGCATATTTGGTTGCTCGTTCGTGCATTATTGTTAAGTACACTCGCACCATATTCTCTGGGCTTACTCGGTGCTGGCCTAAATGCCCGAAAAATGAATATCTATTACTAATCCATGGGATTCAACTGATAATAATCCATGAAACGGAGTAATAAGATAGATTGAATATCTATTACTAATTCATGGAATTCAACTGGGAATAAGCCATGAAACGAAGTAATGAGATAAAATAGATTATTTTTTAAGAATTCAATTGATGAATGTTGCGCTAGAATTAATCTATGAGTTACTCTATACTAGCATGCAATATGTCTATGAGTGTTGTGTTTATTCGAGAATCGAGGTATGAGATGAAAACGACATCATACTCGTTCTGAATATTAATTTTGTATAGTCAGGGAACATTGAGACATCCTGAAGACGTTAACGCTCTATACTAGCATGCAATATGTCTAGGAGACGCACAATCATTGAGATTCTATACATATGTATTCTATATAGTCAGGGAACATTGCGACATCCTGAAGACGTTAACGCTCTATACTAGCATGTGATATGTCTAGGAGTCGTCCAATCACTATCGATTATATATAGAAGTGTCGCTGAAATATGCGAAGTATTGAAACCTCAGCTAATAGACTTTAATATCACATATTCATGCTTGCTCTGAGAAGATGTACGCTCAGTCAGAGATTATGACATGAGCTTTCACGTCTGAATCCTAAAATATGAATTTAACATACGTGTCTGAAGCCATATCAGAAATATGCAAAATTATGATTTTACGATTTTAGCCTTTGTCGAAAATCCACCATCAACACCTACTATTAGACTTGGGACTTGAATGTAGTTGAAACAAAATTACCCTCTTAGAAATTCAACTGCAGTCATGTTTCTTACGCCTCTTGAACCTCCCATGATTATGTGCACTTGATTACCTTAGCCGACTTCCTTTACATCCCAAGAGTTACTTCAACCTCAGTGAAGACTTTCGATACTTATCTGCCTTTAAAAAACAATCTTATTTGATTTTCCTTTTGATAGGTTTCACTATAGGTTTGGATATATGTTTATAGTAGTCAAAGTCCAGCAAACCTCACGAATCCGGAACACTTACACTCACTTAGCCGATAAACCTGAATTAATAACCATCTCTGAAGAACAATCTGAACAAATCAAACAAGAGTTGGGATATGTATTTTGAGGAGTCAAAAAGTCTGATATGAAGGGAACTTTGTGATTTCTATTTATCTCGTTCCTGATCCAATATTACGAAAACCTCGAAGATCAATAAAAACAAGATATGGATTCAAGAACTATCATGTAAAAGATTGTCTGACCGGGCTTCATGGATCCCTAAGTGAGATATTCAAAGTCTTAACCTAATTATGTTTATCATAGGAAATATAGGTTATATGGGACGACCCTAGCTTAGTAACTAGGACACAAGAGTGCCAAAGATTAAATCATGTTGCAAGAGTCTTTCTATTTACAGATTTTCAAGACTTTAGGCAGCTTTGAATTCAATCTAGGGTTGCTTGAAATTTAAGCAAACAATTTTTCAGTTTAGATGATGTTCTTATCAAGAATTCATGTAAGCATGTGAGATTTTTGGCTTGAAGTTACAAGGAAGAATATGCACTATGTTCCAGGATTCTGGAACCATGCAGAATAATAACCCATAGCGGCTAAGTATCCCTCGAAGCACATAGCAATGTTCAGTAACACTCAATACTTAATTAATGATCCACAAACACAAAATGATTTAGCAAATAAAGTTGTCTTGGAAGTGTCTAAGAGAATTGTACCAAGGTCGAACATAATCATATAAGATAGTTTGTGAAATTCTGTTAATACTGAAACAGGACAAGTTTGCAAACCGGGTTTGCAAACCTTTGATAATCCCCGAAGTCAGGTCACAGGGATTTGCAAACCTTAATAGTTCGTGAAATTCGGGCCACAAGGGTTTGCAAACCTTGGCAGTTCGTGAAAGTCATACAGTAGGAGTTTGCAAACCGGGTTTGAGAACCTACCTTATTCCTGAACTCAGATGTAATGGGTTTGAAAACTGGGTTTGCAAACATATACAGTTCAGGACATTCAAACCCACTTTGGTAAAACATACAAGTATGTTAGCCTATCGCCAAGCAGTTCTTTTTCTCTCGTAATTAATTTAAAATATTTCCAACATGAATAGACAGAATGCACTGCTGCTTGGGAAATTTCTAAAGGTTGTGACTAAATACAACCCCAATAAAGTTAAATACAACCTACACTCAAAATTATGAATACTTGTAACCTATGTTTTTTGGGTAATCAAAATTCACTTTTAGGATCATCTCTTGTCATTCTTCTTTTTCCTTTTAAACCATATTCAAAACTATTAATGATGAGAGTTAGTGTCACTACCACTACTTGGATCCTTAGACCAATACAACACCATAAAAGCATTGTTGTTTTTGACGATTTCCACCAGTCGATCAAAGATTCAAAATTCCATCAGTGGAAATTTGATTAGTACACAGCGTATAGGAGAATTATACATGTAAATATATTGATTCATGCATATATTGTTTTACTGTAAGTCTTAAAACAAAGATCCGATCATAGAAAACATTACTTCTCCTTAATTGAAAATAACTTGTTAGCCAAAGCCTCTTTATATACAACCTGATTTTATTAATATATGTGTTAGTTATTCTCAGATTGCCATATACTTAGTATTGTTTTGATGGGGAGTGATGCCATTCATCATCAATTAAACATTAAGATCATGGTCATAGACTCGTGTAGACAAGCAACTCATAAAGTTTAAAACTCGGTGAGCATAACACGACGACGGAAGGGGAAAAAACTTCTTGATCGTAAACAAAGAACCATGACTATAGATGAAACCTAACTTCTAAGGAGCTCAACTGATAAATGATTAAATGTAGGTTGTAGTTACCCATCTGAATTAAGTTAAAAAATATTTATAATTTTAACCGTGGGTTGTATTTAGTCAATCTTTGGGCTATACTTAGTGAAAACGCGGGGGTACCAAAATACACCACCACTTTTTTTCTTAGGAAATCTGTATGGACAAACTTAATACAACTCCGAGAGTAAAGCTCAATCAAGGAATAGTACTAATAGTTATATCTCTACCTATTGTGCTTAGAACATTTTACAGAATTCGTGAACCTAATCACAATAAGATAACTTGGACGGTACCAAAGACGAATGTCCAAGAATCAATCAAGTCGTATCCAACAAACTGGGTCGGATGTCTCTACTATGATTGATCAACGCACAACCTATGATATTTCAATTATAAAGATAAACAATATAATGCGGAAAAATAAATAACATAGACACCAGAAGTTTTGTTAACGAGGAAACCGCAAATGCAGAAGAACCCCGGGACCTAGTCCAGATTGAACACCAAACTGTATTAAGCAGCTACAGATACTAGCCTAAAAGGTATCCCACCGATTAAGATACAGTCGCGCTCCTTACGCCTCTTGAATCCCAAATAGAACTCACAAGCAATTGATTCCCTTAGATAACGTCACACCAACTAAGAGTTGCTTCAACTCAATTGAAGACTTTAAACCAAATCTACCTCCCACAAATTAAGCCTATATAATTGATTTCCTGATTACGATCGAACGTATGATCAAAATCAAACGAATGATCAAGGTGATGGAAATCGATAGTAATTTGACAGAAGTCTAGAACTTATGCAACCCGAAGTGCAGCCTAGATTATTATTCACCTCACAAGTATAAAACTTGTGGAATCAACAAAGTCTGAGACGAAGAGAACTTTGATGATCACTATCTATTTCGATCATTGGATTAAACTCTACAAACAGTTACGATCACAATACTCGAGTTATCAAGGATAGATAATTGGACCTGGCTTTGCGAATCCCAATGAAGTCTTTATAGTCACAAAACCTTAAAAGGGTTTCTGGAGAGGACGACTCTAGATGCAACTAGGACACATCAAAAAGTAGTGTCAGGATTCAAAAATCTCAGTTGATTGGAGTTCCCATTTTATATACATTCAAAGCATAGGTTGTTTTAGGTTTTAGCTAAGATAGCTTTGGAACCAAGCAATCAATATTCACCGTTAGATGAAACTTTTAATAAGATTTACATAAACAAGATATACACTCTGGTTAGGTGAGGCCGTAATCAACCGTGTACAAAGACTATGTTCAACATGATTAACGAAACTAGCCTTATGAACTTAAAAGCCTAATCTTCATTTTCATGAACACACAAGACATTAACTCCGAGTCACAAACATGTGATCATTTAAGTCTAGTGTTAATAGATAATTAATCAAATGTTAATTATCTCGAAGAAATAATTTAAACACACTTGAAAGTATAATCGACATGATTAGTAGATGTACGAATACAAATACATAGTAGTTCATGAGTCGGTTCAGTCACAGTTCGCAAACAGGTTTGGAAAATTTATACCAAAACCGAGTTCCAGAGTTCACATAACTTTTTAGGTTTGCGTACCAGTTTGCAAACTTTCCACCAAACCTAAGTTCCGGAGTTCACAGAACTTTTAAGGTTTGCATACCGGTTTGGAAACTCAAAGACTGTACCGGTTCCGGAGTTCACAAAACTGGATCAGTTTGCGTACCGGTTTGGAAACGCTACTAGTTCTAGAACACAGAATTGTTTAAGCCTGCGTACCGGTTTGGATACTCACCCCCGATTCGTAACCACAGTTCAAGAATGGTTTGCATACGAGTATGTACATCTATTCGGTTTCACGAGTCACATATTTTTTAATATGATATACATAAGAATATGTTTACCACTAATCTATAAGTCGATATTTATATAGCTACTCCGCTACTTTACGAATACATGTAATACGGGTTCAGACTTATAACAGTTTTCCCAGTAAAACTGATACCACTGTCTTGTCTCTGAATCAATAGTAGTTCTATATTTCTCTAAATCAAATCGAAACATTCCTGAATAACATCAATGACACATATCATTTTTCCAGGCTATTTCCAAATGATAAACTTGAATCACGATTTTGATTCCGAACAATAAATTGTCCAAAACCAAAATTCATCAAGTATGAAAAAAATGTTCATTAATCTTAGACATTATATTTCGAGAAATTATCAAGATAAACTTGACTCGAAATTCTTGTCTATGCATACTAGTTTAATTAGTTATGCGACATCGTCTCAAAATGATAGAAAGTGAATATAACTTGAGATATAGGTGGTTCAGCCTTCACTTAGCTTTTGTGGATGAAGTTTTCCAAAAGCTTTGGTTGATCTCCGCCTTCAAACGGTAGAACGCAATGATGACTCGCTATAATTCTTTGTTTCTCAACCACATTTCTATCCTAGTCCGAGACTTAACTAATTGTAGACTAGAAATCAAGATACAATTTTGACAACTAAATTTGACAACAAGCTTGAGATAGCAACACTTGTGAGTTAGACCGAGAAATGCTCTAACACTTAGTCACTGCCTTTTTAAATGATCAACTTGAAACAAAAATAGTTTATGAACAATAAAATGTTTTAACTAAGATTGTTAAGGATCTATGAACATTCATTGCTTGAATCATGTTTCAAGAATTTAACCAAGACAAGCTTGAACTCGAAATTTCTTATTTGCAATATTGAATCTACTAAAATCATACGACATAGTCTCATACGATAGAATGATAAATGTCATGAGTAAATAGGATAGGTCAGTCTTCACATACCTATTTGTCGATGAAGTTATCGCAAATGTCTTCGTTTGCTCTTCAGTCTTCAATCTTCGAGGGTTATTCAGTGATGTTTGATACTCAACTACCATACTCTACTCCTAGTTCGACACTTGGCTTTAGTAGACTAGAAATCAAGATATAATTTTGTATATCTAACATATAAAATAATATTGAGATATCAAAACTTGTGAGTTCGACCAAATGATGCTCTAACAACATATTTATTCTTCTGGGAAGTGGTTCATCTTTACGGCGTACCAAAATCAATTAGATCTGACTGTGATACTAATTTCTTGAGTTATTTTTGGTTGATAGTGTGGATACACCAAGAAACTGCCTTGCAATCCAGTACTACATCTCACTCTCAAACAGATGGACAAACATAGGTCGTTAAATGTTCATTAAGGAAATTTAATCCTACCTAAGTGTGCTTACAATAATAAGTGGAATATACTTTTATCCCATATGGAGTTTGCTTTCAACACTTTTGTAAATCGATTTATTGGTAAGTGTTCTTTTAAAATTGTATATTCTAAAGTTCCAAATCATGTTCTTAAACTGGGAGTACTTCAAAGAATCATAGTTCCAATGTAAAGTCGTATAACTTGGTAGAAAAGTTTATCAACTTCATCGTGAAGTGAAAACCAAACTTGAAAAATCTAATGCAAAATACAAAGAGGCAGCCTACAAGCATAAACGTTTTAAAATATTTCAATAAGGAGAGTTAGTCATGATTCATCTTCCGAAGGAGAGTTTTCTAGTGGATACTTACAACAAGACCAAGATGCATAAATTTGGTCCACTTGAAGTGATGAAGATAATCAATGATAACACTCATGTTACTAATCTTCCTATGAACTGAAACATATCTAATATGTTCAATGAAAAAGAAATTTTCACCTTCCATGGGGATAGTGAGCTCATGTTAGTCGTAGACATCGCATACAAGTCGAATAGGTTGAAAACAAGTTAACTTCATATTCATTGTTTCTTGTTTTGAGTCTTTCTTACAATCTTCCAATCTTATGTTTAGTTAGCTTTTCCTTTCTTTAGTTATAACTCTTATTTTTATTTTTGAATCGGCTAGTTTAAAGCCTATATAAAGGCAAATGATGTTAAGCAAAAGATACATTTTTTTAGTTTTAGAATACTTGAATTCATACGTTATTGCTTTCTTTCACTTCCTATAGTCTTATTACGTCTTCTTTTCGCATATCTTTCTTTTCCTAACTCTGTAATCTCCATATTGCATTCTTCTTAATCGTTATCCATTAACTAAGTATGTTTTTGTTAACCTTGTTCAATTGTTTAGAAAGTTCGAGATAGAGGACATCTCTCATCAATGAATGGATAGGATAGGGGGCACAGGAGAAAACAGATAGAAGATTTGAAGCTGCTAAATAAATGCAACAATTTAACTTATGTACACTTGGTAATGTATGCTTGGGACATGGATGTCATATGTATCTGCATGAATTTATCTTTACTTGAATGAAATGAAATCAAGTCTTACCCTGTGAACATATTATTTATTTTTTCTTCTGAAGACTTCAATAATAGTATACCATCCATTAAAATTGTGTGTACATAATAATTTTTCCTAGATGCCAAATATATGTTGTCATATCCGGATATTTCCTGAAAATCTATTGGGACGAAAATTGGGATTGACGTGGCAGTCATAGACGCACTCCCTTGCTAAATCTCTGTCAGAAAAAAAAAAGGGAGTTCCTTTATTTACCCCCAGAAACACCAATGGTACCCCTTTATCTACATACCCCTAACGTTTATCTACCTACCCCATCAGATCTTCTGAATTTGCATACCCCGAGAAAAACAGAAACACGAACTTATCTTTCTCCTTCTTATGAACTCGATACAGTATGTAGTTATTTTTCTTCTTCTATACTCTCTTACAATTCTGTAGACATGTATTTTTAACCCTATAATCCTAATTGTTTTAACCTAGTTTGCTTTAACAAAAAAACAACAACCCTAGTTTCCCATCTTGAAATTATTATTACAGCTAAAATTGCAAAGGAAGCCCTAAATTTCGACTTGGATATATTTCAATGACATCTAACTTGAGTTTAGGGCTTACTTTGGTCTTTGGGAACAAATCATTGTTGTTGCAGAAAAAATTGCAACAACGGCGAAAGGAATGAGATATTCATCTTGATGATTATCGCATAGAAGATCATCTACATTCACCCTTGTACTGGTTATGCTTTTAGTTTTATTTATGAGATATTATCTATCATGTCAGCTGTTGGAATTCTTTCACTTCTTGATCATGTACATAATAGTTAAATTTTTAAAGCTAATGTTAACTCGTAGAAAAGTCCTAATTTTGTTTTTAATGTCTTCTCTTGGAAATTTATTTTGCCATCTGATTATTTGTTAGCTACCCATGATGGAAACATGAGAGTAGAAGCAAGTTACGATTTTATATATACACTGATACACATGATGACGACGACGACGGTGGAAACAGATCCATTCAAATGATCTGGGAAGTAAGTTTAGAGAGGGGTATCGGTATCAATTTTTTTTAGTAATTCGTTGATTTTTATGTTAACTAATTAAAACTAACATAACTAACAAATGTGGGTATCGTTAGTATTTGTTGGGGGTATATAAAGGAACACCCAAAAAAAAATGCAAGCGACAATAACATGAAAAACATGTTGCATTGTGATTATCTTATCGCTATTTTCCAAGAAAACCTAAGGATATACATCACTTTAGATGCAAATCATCATTCTATATTGATCATTTTATTGAAAGCCTAGCTGGGAAAAAGAATGACAAAATTTGAATATAGAAAAACATTAATTATAAAAATAGTATCGGACGTAAAACTTTGGCAAGGAAGACCACGAGGCCAAAACCTTAACTAAGGAATAAGTGTACAAAGTGTAAAAAATCCAATGTCCAGTATCCATAGTTTTCTTTTACGGCTTTACCTCTCATGATGATTAGCCGTCTCGGTTGATCATTGTGCTTGATAATACTGCACAAAAAATATGTATCATCAGTTTAAGTCGTCATTAACGATTTTTGCTTATGAAAGTTAGTCCGATTTTTCTTTATACGATTTCTCGATGATCGTTAAATCGTGGCATATAGATGCAACAACTTGCCACGTGTATGCATATTTGGTAGTCTATGCTTGGACATGAATATCATGTATATTTACGTGGACTTATCTTTACTCCTCTAAAATCAAGTTTTAGGTGGTGAAAAAAATTATTCTTTCTACTTCCTCTTGAAGAATTTGACAATGGTGAGCCATCCTTCAAAATATAGAGAGTATATGATAGTTTTTCGTTTGTTTTTCTCATTAAAAAAACTTTTATATTCATTTTTCTCACTGAAAAAGGATGTAAATAACGGTTTAGAGGTGCATGCTCATCATTCACTCATCCACGAGGCAGCATTGATCTTATCGCAAAATAATAAGTAGCTAATATGTCAATATTGATCGAGACTTTTTTTTTTTTTTTTAAAGAGTGTCAATAAGTTGGAATAAAAGAATGAGAATAATTTGTGATAATTATATTCGTTGGCTTAAACTTGATTTGGTTTTTCGTGTGTATATAATGTATATATCCATTCCATACATTGACGTGGCGTCTAAAGATTGATCCTTTCTTCCCAAACCGACTGCGCCATGCTTTAAACGCATATACATGTTTAGCAAAAAAAAAAATTTGATCGGTTACATGTTTAGCAATTTTCACACATGGGTTTTAGCACTTGGAAAGTCCACTTGCCGCAATACTTGATGAGGAAATAGCACAACTCCCATTGCATATATTTTGACCTAAACCATTGAAACCAGATATAATCATCTAATTTGAGATCAGATAATTCTCATAACTTGGGGGATTTTACTTACAGGACAATATAAGCTGGATTGGATGTGTCAACGACACTCGGGCATGACTTTTTCTCCGTACTTGATGCTAAAGAGACGCATGTATATGGAGTGTCCGTTTGGTGCTCAATGGCTCTTATTGGATCATAACAGCATTACACCGTCTTTTACTGAAACTACCCCATCTCTCCAATCCCTTGGGAGTAACTTGTAAGGTCATTTTCGTCTCTTACAACATTGATGACGCAGCAATACAATCCATTTATTTTCTCGTTTCAATATCTCGACCAATTTCTCAATAAATCACACAATCTTCGCTGCACCAACTGATAAAAATCAAAGAATACATAATCGAATATTCTGAATGAAAAACTCGTTATATTTTCTCGCGAGATAACCATTGGTTTTATCGCATTTCAAGACCTATAAATACACCAAGAGAAATCCGCCATTAACAACAACCTTCAATCGTTTCAATGCGTTTCAAACGAAATTAAGTTTTTTACAGTAATTCTTTAAGGAGTACTGAGGATTTCTTTTCCTCTCTCCATTTTTTATTTTCTTCTCTTTCATTCAACAATGGCGTTCCATAGAACCCTAACAAGCCGCATCTTCAACCAAAAAACCCTAGTTTCCAAAAACTTTATCCAGAGAAACCTAAATATCCCTTCAAATCCAGTTTTAACAACATTCAATCATGAGTGTTTAACCGATTCAAAAATCGGACGGGAAGAAGAAAAGTCTATGAGAAATTATTTTCAGAAGAGAGAAATTAGTTCTTCTACTCAACAAGCGGTGAGAAGATCATTACCAGTTGGTGAAAATCTTATTGAGAAATTGAAATCGATTAATAGTATAGGTAAAGCTCGTATTCGATTAGATGGATTGATTCCTCCACCATCACCAGTACCACCTCCTGTTAAGAAGGGATTAGATTATCTGGATGGAATTTCAGTAAAAGATGCGAAGAAATTGTTGAAATTAGCACATTTAGAAATGTTGAAATCTAATTTGAAACAGATTGAGAAGAAAAGTATTACGTATTCAGAATTTGTTGATATTTGTGTTGCTGGTTCTATTAGTCATGATCAAGGATTAGAATTTGCAAAGATGTTGGATGATTCTGGATCTGTTATCGTTTTAGGAAACATTGTTTTCCTACATCCTGAAGAGGTAATAATCTTTTAATCCCTGATTTTCTCTCAGATTTTATTTTGGAATTTATTTTCTTTATGGATGTTTAGAATCTTTGTAGGTTAATTTCTGACCCAATTTTTGTTTTAAAGATTGGTAAAGAAAGTTACTGAGACTCAACCACTTGAAGAAACAATAAGTAAAAACAACCAATTTCAATCAAATCATCAAAGAGATTTTTTGTAATTTCGAAGATCTGATAAGTTTTATCATGTTTTTCTTTTTCTACAGGAAACCTTGACTGATTACAAGCCAGAAACCGTTACATATTTCTGATGGTGTATAACCTTAGGTGCAAAACAAACAGTGACCAAAATACCTTTCCTCAGTGACCAAAAAGTACAGCAAAAAAAAAAACAAGGAAATCTATTCCTGAAAAATAAAAGCTCGTTTTGGTGAAAATAGAAATTTTCACTCAATCCTTATATTCGTTGCAACTCGTGGGCGTGATGAATTCTTTTGCTGATCGTTAATAGGTCTAGATCCAACATTTTTACATAGGACACTAGACTTATTTAGGACACAATTTGATTAGATTAATCAAAATCTTTTATTCTTTGATAGGGAAAAGGGCATAGAAGAATTACTTAGATACTGTATGATTTAGGATATAGATGGGTTAATAAGTAGTTGGTTTTTGTAGAAATATTTTGGGTTGGGCATATGTTGTGTTAATTACTGTATTAGGTTTAGTAAAGGCACTATTTGGTGCCAAAAGAAAAAGAGAAATGGCTTCCTTTAGCCAGATTGTTACATTATTCTTGTATGCAGGTAACACGAGCAATTGGAGGCATAATTCCGCTACCGCTAGCTCCAAACGATGCCCGGAAAAAAGAACTGGACACCATGGAGAAAGAAAAGGCTCAGATTGATGCTAGGGCAGAAGCACTGGTCCGTCGAGAATTATGGGTTGGACTTGCTTTTTTTACTGCTCAGACAGCTGCTTTCCTCAGGTTAACATTTTGGGAACTATCATGGGATGTGATGGAACCAATTTGTTTCTATGTCACTTCTATGTATTTCGTGGCGGGGTATACATTTTTCTTAAGGACTTCGAAAGAACCGACTTTTCAAGGATTCTTCGAAAGCCGATTTACTTGTAAGCAGCAGCAGTTGATGAAGATGAAGAATTTCGATATCGAGAGGTTTAATGAGCTCAAGAAGGGGTCATTTCCTTCTTCCAAGATCAATTCACAACCATCTGGAGCCGAACCGTTGGTGTCCATGCCAAATCATCCATTTGAGCTCAGGCCTTCCTATTAAAAATCTTACAACAAAAGACAAA
This sequence comes from Papaver armeniacum, assembly GCA_023531295.1. NCBI lineage: Eukaryota > Viridiplantae > Streptophyta > Magnoliopsida > Ranunculales > Papaveraceae > Papaver > Papaver armeniacum. Next base: position 281,066 of record JAJJWW010002023.1, on the reverse strand, counting down.
AGGCCAAAAAAATAATGACTAATATACACTAATAATCAAGGTGAAAACACAGGCACAGGGGAAGAGATTTTGTGTAGCTCTTTCCTACTAGTACATCATGTAGTTTAATACTTTTTATTTTCTTGAAGTTTTCTTTGTTGTTGTTGTTCATTAGGTGTTGCATTCTCATTTTGCATATCCAGGATTAGGCGTTGTCTTTCCTGTCATGTTATGTGGTGCAGTTACTATCCAAAGAAGCATTATGCCTGCCTCTATCATTTCATCTTCTTTTAACTTCCAAATCATGTTAGTTTGGGTGTTTTTATCGCCTCAAAGTCCTGAGGAAAGCAGATCAAGATCTGTGAAGGAAGTGTTAACTAGATCAGCCTCGTAGTTGAGGGTAAGATCTTCCCAAGTACAAGGAACAGGAACTATAATAAGATTTGGCAATTAGTGCATTTTTAGCAAGATATTTGGTCTCCTCTCTCGACCTTTTCGTCTTCCAAATGCGCTGTTTCTGTCACTCCCATGGCTTGTTTGATAGCGTAATGATATCATTCTGTTGACAACTCCATGGACCATATTTGAAATAACTTAAATAAGTTTTACTGGTTGTGCCTTGTTGGACACTTAAAATCTCCCATAATTTGTGGAGGCAACTTCTTCTATGATTAATAATCACTCGAATGATACGCCGTACACTCATCATGGACACAACAAGTCATTAAGAATTTAGGATAAGAAGAGTTCCACAACTATGTGTATACACCTAATAAAACAAACAGATTAATGGGAAAGCATTTGATTAATACAGCCATGACTCGGACAAGATCGCATTGCCAAGGATATTCCCCCTTTAAAACTCAATTAAGCATAAATATATTGAAATAATTATTTTTCAATTGCGATAGATTAGCGACCAGCTGAAATACTGGAATAGTTATGTGGTCAAGACTAAAGATAAAAAAACAAAACCAACAAAAACAAAAATGCGGTAAAGATAATGTGGTTGTTGGGTTCGGGGAACATGATCGAGTATCGAGCAAGCTGTAGATCAGTATCATAAGAACTTGCTTGTGAGGTTCCCTCTCTTGGTTTATTGTGGACTTAAAAAATGGTGTTTTCTCGTGCATTGAATGTGTCAGCATCTATTACCCATACATATGCGAGCTATTTGCCAACCGGGACAGAAGTCACGGGACTAGTGGATCAAACATTGATCTACCATGAATGGTGAATCTTTTAATTCGAAATGGTGAGTCAGTAGACTCAGTACCACACAAATTGTACAGTACAACTGATGATTGATTGACACGTATATGGTACTGGTTGGAAAGTGGAATGCTATTAGCTTTCCTAAACCGCAGTCGTGCATACAAGTTTGAGGAAAGACAGAGTACGAATTTGCTTTCCCTTTCTCCCATGGATGGGGAGGAAGGGAAAGAAAGAAAGACAAAGACATAACGGTAATGCTGACCATACACGTTTACATTAAATTTATTGAATGAAAACCCATCATTTTCATTGCTCAACGGTTCTTATGATTTCAAGTTTCGCTACTTGCGTCAGACTTGCAACCTCTATCTATCCCACTCTTCCAGGCACCCAGCTCATGAGAAAAACATGGCAACTGGCAAAGAAAGATGGAGTCCCGAGAAGATATTATTCCTCACACATATGTCATACCACAGCGACAAATACGATATTCAAGTATTCAACACTATGCGTGTTAGCGTGTATAGGATACCGGCAAATCAGACAAGACGAAGCCAAGCTGTTTTCAATGGTAGCAAATAAACAATTACATTTAAATGTCATCACTAAACAAAATAAACTTTAGACCCCGTTGAAGTAGTAGATATATGTCTAGTAAAGTTATGAAGCTATTATCCATATTTGGTATCAGAACAGACAAACACGCGAAGACCTAATAAGTCTGTGTTTGAAGCAGTATTACGACTATATGGCAGGAATGCAATCTCGATAAACGTACCGTCAGCGTTTGATGGCTCAAATTATTTATGGTGGAAAATTGCTATGCGTTTCTTTTTACAAGCCCGTGACTTTGAGACATGAAAACTTGTAGTTATTGGATACAATGCGCCGACAGTTATTAGAGACGGAAACACTGTTGCGAAGTCATTAGGAGAATATAGTGAATCTGAGATAAGCGCTGCAAAGCATAATTCTGACGGTTAAACGCTATTATCCACGCCATAAGTCCAGATCTTCAACACCATGTGACTTCGTGCACTAAGTCTAAAAATGCTTGGGATATCTTAACAACCATATTTGAAGGAGATACCTTAGAGAAAGAAGCTAGGCTTCAAAACCTAAATTCTGACTGGGAAAGTCTTCGTATGGCTAATGAAGATTCGTTTTATGAATTTAATCAAAAAGTGTCTGGAATTGTTAATGTATCTTATGCGTTAGGGAAGACCATTCCCGTAAAGGACATTGTGATGAAAATTCTCCGATCTTTACCAACAAGATACGAGTCGAAGAAACATGCCATCATGGAAGGAAATTACCTTGAAACACTTTCCAGAAACAGTCTCGTTGGGAAGTTAAATATGTGTTTATAGGTGAAAACTACTCCTGCTGGATTTGGTAATTTGGGGTGTGTGGATGAGGAATGAATCTAAACCCCTAAACAAATGCACTGCGCGGTGAGTGCTTGTAGATTCGGAAATCAATCAGTGCAAGTCCTACCTAAACCAAGAAATGGCCGTTCCCAGACTTGTTTCGGTCACAAAGTGAAGGAGATGGGGTTGATCTTAGGGAGGGAAGCGAAGAAGGTGTTGAGATTGCGAAGGTGTTGGCTTGCTTATGACTTGTAACAGAAAGGCCGAACCTGGCCACAGGATGCAAGCTATCGGTTCAGGTGTCTTGTATCAACACTTGATTTCTGTTATTTGTCTGGACTTGCTCTTGTTGGTGGAAATAGGGAGGAGAACCTATTTATACAAGTCATTGAGCCTTATTCACGTCTCTCGTGGGAAGTGGAGTGATGGAGTAGTGGAGTTGTGTGTCAGTGTTACACGATCAGTCTTGCCCACTTCTCCTGTCACCGCTAACCGTCCATAACTTCCTAACACGTTCTTGTGATGGCGCGTTGCACGCTGCACGCTGTAAACCGCCGAGACCAATACCCCAGTATGTATCCCCCAGCCAGTGACATGATTGATGTCTGGAATGTGTGGATCGGGGATCCATGAAAGGTAGCATGTAATCTTGAATTGAATAATCAAGTTATTCGGAAGTTGATACTTGTGAAGTATCATGTGTATTTTATGCGAGTGCTTTGCATCATGGTGTGGTAAAGTGATGGGTGGTGACGCCTCACCGACCAATTAACTCCCGACCAGGGTTGTATAACCAAGTCTGGTGAAGTTGGACGGACGAGATGATCTTTGAGACACTCATCTCTGCGACCGTTAATGAATTAGGGTTTTTGAAGAGGTGCGCAAGCATCACTCTTCGACTTGGTCGAAACCAAGCATGGGAAGGTTTTTGAAAGGACCGACCGGGCATGCGTGTAGACAACATACCGTGTACACGTCCATATCTCACTGTCCCATGAAGGTGCAATCTAGGCCACTCAATTTGACCCAGAAAGAGGAGTGGTGGAGATCGATTTTGTAATAGGAATTTGGTACCGTAAAAATCCGCGCACCATGCTCACTTCCAGCGCGCGTTCCAAGATGACCTAACTTGGTCGGTCTTGGCCGACCGGTCTGGCGTGTAAGTGGTAGGCTGGTGTTCACGCCTATACCTGACTATCCCATGAAAACGTGATCTGAACCACTCAAATCGTCCGGCGAAGTTGAGCGGTCGAGATTAGTTTGCGGTTTGGGAGGTGTGACTACGCTAGTTTGAGTGCGCGTCTTGGAATGACCAGGCGTAATATGCCTTGGACGATCGGGTGAGGGGATAGATGGGTCCACGGTGGTCATGCTGGTATGACCGGACCTGCTTAATCTAATCTTGGACCCTCCATTCGTACCGGAGAAGATGGACGCTCGTGATGCTCAAAACCCTAAATTTGGGTTTCAAGGCCGTGTGTCAATGCTTCATTCGGCGTACGAATTGGGATAACCAACCATGGTTGGTCCCGACAGCATTGGTCGGAGTATGTGGCGGCCCACGGTGATTGTGTTGACATGCTCCGGGCCCTTTGAATCTACATCTACACCCTCCATCTATACCTGCGAAGATGGATGGTTAAGACTGTTTTGCGACACATGTAATATGCCGCAAACCCTAATTTTAGGGTTTTTCGCCCATACTGCTATGGTTTGGACGTTTTGGCAAGCTAGGCCAATTCTGGAGGGAGGCCGACCATGCGGGGTCCGCGTTGGTTCGGCAGTGGATATTCCATACCGCTTGGGGGTGATGGAATTGATCTGGGTCATCCAATCATGCTTGTGGAGTTGGATGACTGTGATCATATCCGGACTGATCCGGTCAGTCCGGATGCTCAATCGGGCTAGTATAACACACCGAGAGGGGCTCAATCGGGCTAGTATAACACACCAAGAGTCAGCCTGTACGGGTATTTCGTACATGGTTTCATTATAATGCTTGGAGGTTTGTGTTGCTCTGTAAGAGTAACACTCAGTCGTCATGCCGCACTGATAATGAGTACTGGAAATACAAGGATGATTGCGCATTAATTAATAATGCTATAAATTCACAGGGTATATGGGATTGTTGCTACATGCTCCAACCTGGATGAATTTCGTGTATTCATAGAATGGGATTGTTGCCACATGCTCCATTCTAGGTGAATTAAGTGAGGGAGTATCCAACACTTATCGATGGCCTTATCTTTTACAAGATGTCAGCGCATAATTTTCTGGTTTTTTACGATTTTAATCTTAAATGAAAATCCACCATCAACAATATGTTTGATCACGAGCATAGTTTGGATAAAGATAGTACTTCTGCACTTAAAGCCATAACCAATACAAGCATGATTTCTTCGAAGTAAAACTTGTATTGGGCCGACGAGTGTTATGTTGATTACGATAAAGAAAATATATCTATGATCACTAAGCAAGTCAAAAATGTCCTGAGGAAGTACATACAATCTGGAAAGCTACGTTCGCGAACCAAGTTTCAAGATGATTCAATTATTCAAGACGGAAATTCTTTTCAAATAAATAATACTCTCATCGTTTCACTTGATAACTCTGATGAGGTTACTTCTGAGCATCAAACAGAAAATTCCGCCCCTTGTGCAGAAATATTTGTTGATTCTGATTAAGCTTCTGATTCTGAGTCAGAAAAGGATATTTTGGAGTTCTTGAATAAAAGTGAAGAAATTCATCGAGAAAACTTATGTTCGAAGAAATCTGTGGAAAATCTCGAATCATCTCTTAAAGTGAAAAATCTCTAGTTAGAAAAACTTAATGAAAAGTTCACTGAAACCGTGTCTGTCAAAGAGAATGAGATTGATACCCTCAAATGTGATCTACAAAGGCTCTCAGGAAGCTCAGACAAGATCTCAGCTATGTTGTTTGGGGAAAAGTCCTTTGGTAACACCAATAGTATTGGGTTCTCCAGCAAGACCTCTATCACCAACAATTGTTTCATTCCTGCTGGTTCATACAAAAAGGAAACAGTTGCTTATGATAAAAAGGTAGCCAAACCTTCTAAAGTTGATCTCTCAATGCATTGCTCCTTTTGTGGATGCAAGGGACATGTTCAGGAAAAATGTCGGAAATTCAAGAAGAATAACTCAAGAATTGTTAAACTTCAGAATGACATGGATAGAATGAGTCAATTATTGAAGCATAGTCCGAATCCAAGGAGACAATTGAGAAAAGGAACCAGAAAAGGTAAGATTCCTGAATGCACAAAGGGCCTTGAAAAGTCACCTAGTGACGCAATCGGTGAGTGTTCCACTCACCCCATCACTACTTAATTGCAGTAATGAATGCAACCTCAATATTTTAGCTTGAGAAAATGAGGTTGCACAAAATCTCATCACATTACCTTTTGTGATGACAAAGGCTACTCAAGTATAAATTGACCACTTTTTATTATTATTGTGTGACTTATCTCATAATAATCTCATAAAACTGTTGGTATGAATGTTTTTGTCGAGCCAGCTCCAAAATCTAGAATACATAACTGTGTCCATATCCAATCAATGGTCCTTAAGTATTGTTTAAGCCTCTCTTGTGCTCTAAACCTTGTTTATTCGAGCTAAGAAGATGTTTCAATCTTATGTGATAAACTATGATACAACCCATGAGATCGAGTAACCACAATTTGTATATCAAAAAGTTTGTCAAAATTTGTGTATTATCTTTTGGGCTCACGGACGACAATGTCTATGTTATGTAAACTGGTTCACGTACCGTGTTGGAAGGTCATTTTTCTCTTTTTAGGGTTAAATGCATACTCCTGTCTCGTTAAAAAAATTCGGTTACATGGCTCCTGCCAACGTCTATCTGTATGAAGGAATCAAATCATCAAGGAAACGAAACAAGGTATCAACTGCGGATGAAGAAGGTTCTTTCTCAACTTGTATTTTATCTATTTGTCAACATGATAATGATTTTAGGGTTATAGTGAAGATCTTCGTATTTAAGAGGAATAATTTGAATTTTCAAATCAATCAATCCTTAGATGAGATAACTTACTATGAAAAATCGTTGGCTCAGTCAAAAAGTACTTTAAGTAAACTGAGGACAGAACTTAGTGAGTAAACTGACATCTCTGAAGACTTAGAAAAACTAAATGATCCTATCATCGATGAGTTTTTAAGTAATGAGAAGGAATTCTCATATATTCTCGATCAATTCTCTCGCTTCGTCAATGGTTTTGTTTGTCAAAGCACCACCACTAGCTGCATCAATAAGATTTCTCTCGGATTGGAGTAAACCATCGTAAAAATACTGCACTATGAGTTGCTTAGAGATTTGATGATGTGAGCAGCTCGCTAACAACTTCTTTCTTATCCAGGTTCCTAAAAATTGTGCCTTCTTGATAAAAATCTATGAACAGATAATCATATGACGCATTAATGAAATAATCCAGCATGTTAACCCTAGTAGGTCATATGAGTCACACACAACTACTTTTTCAGTTGATCCAGTTATATGGATTAGGAATGCAAATATTTTGACATTTGGGCAGTGAGAAATGTGTTGTTTCTTAAATATGATTACTTTATGTTATTGAAAAGATATCTATTTCCTAGAACTGTAGTGTGCTTAACATATCGTAAATGTGGTTCAAAGTATCAACTGCCAAGGCTCGTTCTTGGTTTTGGTCGTCTTCGTTAACTACTACGGGGAACACTGAGAATATGCTAGTAAGTTGTAAGATTGTTTATGTATGTCATTCGATAGTTATTACTCCCTCCGTCCCACTATTATATGACCTAGTTTAAGTTTGCACAATTCTTAAGGCAAAGAAGGTAAAAGAGCATTTTACAATTACACCTTTATGGATAATAACTAGTGAAATTTTGAAATGATTTATCTCTCAAACTACACCACGGATGTTTGCAAACTTTATACCATTGAAAAGCATTTTAAAACACCTACGTAAGGAATATAAATATCAAATTATGCATATTTCTTATACTAATAATAATTAATTAAAAGGATAATCTTAGAAATATCTTCTTGTTTGGTGATATAGGTCATCTATTATGGGACAAAATCAAAAAATAAATAGGTCAAATAATAGTGGGACGAAGGGAGTATATATAACTTATAAATATTTGTGATTTCTTCTTGTGGCTAAGTAAAAGGGTTGTATTGCTAAGTATTACTTACGTTTAGGCTAGGCATGAGTGATGAACCCGAATACTTAATGTTGTACTAAAAACTTAATAGTAGTTTACTTAAAAATGCATCTTGATGTAACGTGTTTCGTCGTGTATTCAGCAGGTCATGATTAATCAAAGATTTCATGAAAATATATGTTTGTGGAAGAGTGCTCTTATTAGTAATACCATTTCAACATTCAAAAGGATCTTCTTGGACAAACACTTCAATCACTATCTAAAGTTGATATATTTGGGAATACCAACACTCATGCATTGAGCTATATGAGCAAAGGTGTTGTTGTATTATCAATGGATAAGAAGTTCATACAAAGCATACAAAGACAAATAAGAACTTCAAGATACAATTGTACTCCTATTAGAGCATTGCTAGGTTGAACCTACAAGTTTCTCTATCTCAGGATTGTTGTCAATGTTAGATGAATAAAACTATATCTCGATTTCTAGTATACTGAGTCAAGTCTCAGAATAGGTTTAGAATTTGGTAGTGAAGTATCAGACATCACCATCAAAGACTGAAGATTGACAAACACATTTGGAGAACTTCATCAACAAATTATGTGAAGACTGAACCATTCTATGTTATTCACTATATATCTTATCATTTTATCTATTTGAATCTATATCGTATGACTTCTAGTAGATTTATTACAAAGAAGAAATTTTTAGTCAAGCTTGTCTTGTTAAACATCTTGAAATATGATTCAAGCATTAGATGTTCAAAGGTCTTTAACAATATTAGTTCGAAACAACTTATTGTTCAAGAAGTAATTTGTGGGTCAATTGAAAATTTCACAAGCAATTATTTTATAATTTGGTAATGTCTCAAACATCAAAAGAGAGAAATTCAAAACTTTTGTAATTTCGACTCAGGGTAGGTTGGCGAACCTGTTTGCAAACCATAAATATCTGAGTTTGTGGAATACAGGAAAGTTGGCGAACCAGTACGCAAACCTTAAGTTCAGAACGAAACAGTTTGCGAACCTGGTTCTCGAACCGTGGTGATCTGAATTTTTAATATTGGTGTAAAAGGCTAACAGTTGGCGAATCCGGTTCACAAACAGTGTCCGTCTGAGTTCTCGAGCCGAGTAGGGTTGGAAAACCCGGTTCACGAACCATTGCACCCTGACTCGTGAACTATGCCTTACGGTTCACCAACCATTTCACCAACGATCCCAGTAAAACTTCAGCAGATGCTTAAAGACTTATTTTTTTCAAATATATTCAGCATTTCTATGACTCTCATAAACACCTCTAAGTCATAATTGATCACTAAAATACTTGTGTATGTGCATCATGATTGAATTCTTAAGTGTTTAAATGAATATCAAATTGCTTATAGTTCATAAGGCATACTTGCCAAAGAACGGTCATTATACAGGGTTCTGTCACCGGGACAGTGTGTATATTCTTATATGTGACTTTAAGTTCACATGCTTACATGAAACCCTAATTAGAGTTTCATCTAAACAGAGAAAGTGTTCGCTTAAATCTAAAGTTATCTTAAATTGAATTCTAAGCAACCCTCAGTCTTGAACATATATATAAATAGAGATGCTCTTTCAATTAGAAATTCAATCCCAGAAACTTTGTGTACTAGTTGATAGCTAGAGTCATCCTCTATTGACCCAGGTTTCCTCTGAGAAACATAATTAGGTCTACGAGACTACGAATAAAAGACTTCGCTTTGGGCATTCGTGAATCCAGGTCCGACTATATTTTATCTTGATAGTTTGTGTATCCTAATCTTGTTATTCTGTTATCGACGTGTTTGTAATCTCTTTCAGGTAAGATAGATAGAAATCACAAAGTTCTATTCGTCTCAAACTTTGTGATTCCTTATATAAATACTTGAAAACTTATATTAATTGATTAGTTCAAGATTGTTCTTGAGAGGTGGTTGAAGATCCAGGATTCTCATCTAACTGAGTGTAAGGGTTCCAGATTATGAGGTTTGCTAGATTTATCTATTGCAAACAGATTTCCAAGCCTTGATCTTTGATCTTAATGGAAAACAAATAGGATTATCTGTTAGAGGCAAATTGGTATCAAAAGTCTCCACTTAGGTTGAATCAATTCTTAGGCTGTAAAGGACTCCAGCTAAGGGAATGAATTGCATACAACCTTGCGAGGTTCAAGAGACATAAGGAGCACCACTGTAACTAAATCGCTTGGAGGGTGGATTCGGTCTCAACTACATTCCAATGGTAGTAGGATAGTGTATGTAGCGGCCTAATACAGTTTTGTGTTCAAATTTGGACGAGGTCCCTGGGTTTTTCTGCTACTGCGATTTCCTCGTTAACAAAAATTCTGGTGTCTTTTGTTTTTCCCTTTCCGTATTATATTGTTTATCTTTATAATTGGATTCACACAAGTAGTACGTATTCAATCTTAGTAGATACATCCATATTAATTGTGATCGATTACGATCCTTTTTCTTGTAGAACTCGTATCTTGAAAGATAGATAACAAGTTTCATACTTGGCAGAAGAGATAGAGATATAAACTCTATATAGATATTTTCAAGAATCATTAAGTTGGTCTACGTGCGTTTGTTTGAGGTTTTTTCCATACAGGTTGCCGAAAGAAAAAGTTGGTGGTGTACTTGGTACCCTCTCCTTTTCAACTCCCCCACTATAGATGAGAGTTTATGGTATTTTTCTAGTTCCAAAATAATTAAGGGTTTTCATATTTTTTCACAATACCGCAAACAACACCCTTGAATTTTTTCTTAGATCCATAAGTTTTTTTTAAGCATAGTAATAACAATCAATATTTGACGATTTTTTATGGACATAGATGGAGAATGTTTAGTCTCTTTGATATTTCTTAATCTGCGTAAAAACTCCAAAACATTAATCTAAAGTGGGCGGAGGGAGTATTTAATGTTTGGATTATGTGTGTTATCATCATCTCTGATCCTGAAAACTATTTTTCTAACGTAATATTTGACTTTAATGGATATTTTGATGGAGAATGTGAAATGAGAGGGCACCAAGTACACCACCAACTTTTTAGTTCAACAACCTATATGGGCAGAACCTAGTACAATCACAATTAGGTCAAAGCAAGGACCCTTGAATAAGATTGTATATAAAGTTGTTCTATTTTTCTTTCAAAATCAATATGTATAGAACAAATCTCCATGTACCTGATTGTGTAGATGAGTTCTTGGACGATCTAAAAAAATCAATATCCAAGATCAATCTAGTTGTATTTGAATTATCAATATCTGAATTCTACCAAGTACGAAATTTGATAACTATCTTTCAAGATATGAATTCAACCTGAACAACTGTTGTTTTTGATCTCAGACAATAAGGACTTGAACAACCTAGATTGATTACACACTACTTATGAATTTTCTATTATAAATATAAGATATATAATGCGGAAAGGAAAAACACAAGACGCCAGAAATTTTGTTGACGAGGTAAATTGCACCTGCACAAAAACCCGGGACCTCATCCAGCTTTAAACACTACACTGTATCAAACCTCTACAGATACTAGCCTACTATTACATTTCAGACTGGAATATAGTTGAGACAAAATTAACTCTCCTAGCAATTCAGATGTAGTCATGTTCCTGCTTTCTTGAACCTTGCAAGATTCTACGAACTTAATACCCTTAGTTGATATCCTTTATAGCCTAAGAGTTGCTTCAGTAGGGAGAGTAAGAGGAAGATAAGAAACGGAGTGTAGGAGGAAGATAATAAAAAGAAAAAGAAAAAAAAAAGATAGTAAGTATATAAAAATCCTTGAAAATAACACTATTTAGAACAGACGTAGGATCACAAACTATATCAACGGTGCACAAATTACGTTATATTATCATGAGTTAATTTATAAAAGGTGCAACAGATATTTTATTGTGCAACGTATATTTTTGTTGCTCTGTCTGCAACTCTTATATCCGTTGCACATCAAAAAATTCTTGCGTTGCAAAAACCAGGATTTGGTGTAGTGTCTGCTCAGGCAATCAAAAACCTGATTCCTATCTAGGAAACTTCTTATAAGTAGATTTTGATTATAGATTTGTTGAAGATGAACTTGTAGTATGTAATCATTATTTGTTTAATTATTGCAAAAGTCTTATGAAATATATGTTCCTGTACGTTTTCGTGAATCGAGCTGATATTTCATATATGCTCAGAAGTTAAATCTAGTATGTTTTTTATGAACGGAAAATAGAACAAACTCTTTGAGAAATTTCTCGCAGTATTGATCTACTTGTGATCACACTTTTGTGTTTTTTTACTGCTTGACACACTCCGTAAGATCTTCTTATGATGAGTCATACCGATTAAAATTATCCTTTGTCTGTGACTGGCGTTGAGATTATTTTAAGTCGATTTTTGGATACAAATCCATGTGATTTGTTAATTTCCAACTAAATCCTTCTTTTTCATAAAGCAAGGTCACTTATGTTGTTCTCTTGGGAATGACATCAAATGGGGGAGAGTTCTTAAATGAACTTGTGCTTAATTATTAGATCTTTGTGGGGTGTGTGGTTGTGGAATTTAAAGGGGATGCTTGTATCTTAAATCTCTTAGATGAGCGTTGAGTAATTCTTACTATGTGATATCATCTAAATAAGTTGATATGGGGAGTTGCATTTTAACTATGTTATAATGTAGAAACTCTAACTTCCTTAAAACTTGACATATCTTTTGAGTGTATTCATTACGGTCCCACGATTTTCGTACCTTTGTTAATTTTATTGACAAAAAGGGGGAGAATTATTTAGTAGTTTCATACTACATACGGTTTAAGGATCATAATGTAAGGGGGGGGTTAATCAATAATCTATAGGTTTTACCTATTATGCAAAAGATGTAAGTATTGATTAAGGCGGAGAAACATATCACCGTAGTATTACTTCAGAGTTGGGATACAATTGAACTTTGGATAAGTAATAATACTATGTTTCTGTATAACGACGTTTGGGAATATCTGTTTCAAAGTTGTTATCGTTATGAAATCGGTTCTTCAACAACAACGATGCTGAGTTGAACACGTTCAGAATCATTGCAACTTTAAGGGTCTTATCAAGGAATGGACAATATTTTTGGGAAAATTGAGAGGAGATGTGAACTGAACTCTATGTAAATCAACTTGCTTGACCAATAACAGGATGGTGAAATTATCACTATGGTTAACATTCAAAGAAGAGAGTTAGCACAACTCCTTGAATGTGTGTGATCTTTGTAACAATGATCCCGAGTTAGCGGATCACCTTCTGCTCCACCGTAATATAGCTCACAGAATTTGAGATTTTTTTTTAATATCAGCGACGAACAATATACTTTACCTTCCTCAATAAACCAAGTCCTTGTTAGTTGGACTACTTTCAACTTTTCAAATTAAGGTAAGCAACTTAGATGTCGGCTTCCGGCTTCAATCATGTGGAATATTTGGAAAGCGAGTAATACAAAAATTTCCTTTAACAAACACATCCAAGTTACCCACTAGGCTAAATTTTTTGCCAATTTCACAGGTATCAATATATATACAACCATTATATAATCATTTTTTTGGTTAAATATGCCCTAGTTTTGAATTCCTGGGTGTATAAGACGAGCAAAATATGGCTGTCTTTCAAATAACCAAAAATTCAAATTCTCTGGTTTTAATATCCTTCGTGGTTATTTCACCCAAACTTTATAATTGTTTTTTATATCCACTTACTAAAATACCCTTATCCTCTTTTATCACCCGACGAAGACAACCTCTTCGTCTTCTTCCTTTTTATTTTCTTCTTTTGATTGAATCAGCCTCCTCTTTTTATTCAGTTCGGTAAAGATGAGTTAACATAGGCAAGAAGCACAGATCTGTTGATTGATGAACATGGATTTCAGCAACACAAAGAATGATAAGTCTCGAATTCGTCGTAATTTGGTGGAGTTTCAAGATCAGATTTGGAAGCTAGGGTTGCTGATGAATAACTTAACGAATCTGGTGATGATAAGAATCTAAAAAATGATGAGTAAGCTTGGGTTTTCCTTGTCCACTCCCATACTTTATGGGTTTTGGTCATATAACTCATTTTCCGTTATATAATATGATAATTTCTTCCAAAGCCCTATGTAAGTGGATTTTATTTTTTGTTTTCCTTCTATTCCTCTTTGTGAGATGTAAGGGGTCTTTTTTGCTCTTCGAAGTCGAGTTGTTGCTCACCTTTGTACTGTATTTTTCTATTTCCTTTTGGTTTAATTCATTGTTTTCTTTAGCGAGCAGAAAAAAAGATATGCATAATTTTAGTTCTGTTTCAAGTAGTTAAATTTGTATTAATTGTACAAATTAATTCATCGTAAAATTTCGATAAATTTTGTAATTTCTGCTTTTCTTTAATATACCAACACTATTTATTCTTTAGAAACAAATTATTCGTTTTGATAATTATTCTTAGATTTCGTCCGTTAATTTCCCCTATCGGGACGTTTTGCGGGAGTAGGCGTCGGTAAGTGTATCATCCCCGATTTTATCTCTCTAAAATTTGTACTTGTTATTCTGATTTTATTTTCTCTTGACATGACAAAAAGAAAATAAAAATTCCAACTTGGCAGGAATGATGGTCCGTGGGAATATCCTGTTGATGTTCTGTTTGTGGCCGCATACAAGAGATCATTCATGTACAGACTCCCATCCAATAATGGCGAAAGCGACCATGGTAGCTGCCTCTCTTGTTCGTAATTATATAACGAATCACTATTAAACTATGTATGTATCTAAAGCTGATTAGCTGAATAATTGTGCCTTAATTGCAATTACGGATTCACACCAAATTATGTATAGCGTTTTCATGTGATGTGTCCATAAAAAGGTGGTCTGAAATTTCTCAAGTGATTCTTTAAGGAACCCCATGCTATATTATTTGATAATTGTCATCCCTTTTGACAAAAACGTATAAAAGAGAGAATATGTTAAAAATCTTTGACGAAATACGTACGTCTGTGCATTTGAGAATATTATTTGTGATTGCAAATGTATGTATGAGTTCGTTAACTAAAGAAAAATGAATCAGATACCTAATAATTATTTGGTTGAGAGCAACTTATAGTACTCATCCATCACCATATTGTCGTCGACAACATGTTTTTGTCCCTATAATTGGCTATGAAAATACAGAATTTGATTGATAATTTTGCTCTTCCATTCATTTATAATTTTAGTTATAGTCAGTAGTATTCTTACGAGTCCAAACATCAAATCTTTATGTTTTTTCATGGTCCTTTTCTTATGTTGGTGGAGAAATTATAAGTGAAAGAACAAAAAGATTTCAAGATAAGTAACGAATACACGGGGGAATAACAAAAATGAGAATTTTAACATTTATTTTGTGAGAATTTTATCCATATAAAGAAGTATATCTCCCCCTTTTAATAGCAATAAGAAAGATTGGAAACATTTCCGTGTCTTCGAGCAGTGCTATCCCGCACGATATTGCGGGATGCCTTCCCCAAAAAGCGGCTTCTAAGTCGTTAGATCACTATGTCCCACAATTAAAACCCAGATCCAGAAGTCTTGAACCCTTTGGAGAAAATGGTGGGTCCCGAAGTGAAAGTGGTGGGTCCTAAACTGAATGCAAATCTAACCGTTTATTTGCTCATCCAACGTCTTAGAAGCCGCTTTTGCGGGAAGCTATCCCGCGAAGTCGTGTGGGATAGCATTTGTCATCTTCATTTACCAAAATTTGGTGTCTGCACACTTCCGTGTGTTCATTTCCATTGGATCTGATGATCTCAAAATTCAGCCGTTAGATCATATTATATTTTGGTGTCTGCACACGGGAATTTAAATGTAATAAAAAGAAAGCGGGAACTTCTAACAAAATAAAGATAAATGCGGGGACTTCTAATAGAATAACAGGTAACCCTAATGCACATGGACCTAAACACAATAAATAGAAACGTGGTGATTTGTAGTAGATAATAGGTAAATTAGTGTAACCTAAAAATAAATATTCTGAATGAAAACGTGCAGAGCACGTGCACTCTACTTGTGGAAAGTATAAACAGATAAATCTCTATCTTCATCAGTTCAATTACTTACAAGTTGTCTCCTTGAACTGTTGTACACGACGGTTAGGTCAGGACTCAGGAATATACACGTAGAACACATCCCACTACCATACGAACTATTTCCACGTATCAACTGGCAGGGGAAAATTGTCTAATATACTAACAATGGAAACTCAAGATTAGCCCGATTACGGGGGACTGCAGTAATGCGATTTGCTCTTTGCAAAATATAGACGCATCTAGGATAGAAATTCTTGACTCCCCCATCTCATATGCGTAATGTGCATTGCTATTGCTTGTTATGTACAAACTACAGACGAATGATGATAGTAGTAGTACTGGGTTAGTCCCTACTGGATGGGCCACAATTAGACTCCAAACAGATCAACTCTGCTCCCAGGAGACAGGGCAACAGAAGAACATGTCCAAAGAACTTCAGGGCCTAGAAACGCTAGGATATTGCCTAGCCAACTGGTCGAAGTTCCAAATTTGGGACACACAGACACACACTAAAAGGTGATTATAATTCAGCCCAAAAGTTATCTTCTTTACTATGGGTCGTCTGTGCATTTCTCCATTTATATGATTAGAATGAAAAATGAGTCAAAAATGGGATTTCGTTATAAATGGAAAGCTTGAGATGCTCCAGGATGAAAAATGAGGGAGTGTCTACAATACATGGGTTTTATTCGACTCGACTTAAGGGGTTATGTAGGTTCATTGATCGGGTCTTGATGGAAGAACTTTATAAACTTCCAAATATTTAAGATGTAGATCAAGGAAGTATCATTGAAATAGTCTTCCATTACAATCATTGAATCATCGTGGAAACGTATCAATTAGTAATACCCTTGATAAAACAAAGAGATGATGTGTATGAATCATTGATATAGTCTTCTATTACATGTACCTGCGAGATTAATTTGAAAACCTGATAGGGATATACAAGAACAAACCATATTTGTTGGAAACATTGAGTTCCATGGGAACCTTAATAGTAGATGGATAGCAGCGGATGTAACCAGATTGATAACATTTTGCATTTTTTAGTAATATTAATCTTTTCTAATGAAGATAATAAGATAACTATGTAAAAACCAAGGATTTATAATGTCATCAAAAAAAATCCATTAAAGAACTACAAAGTAAGTGACCAATAACATTTTTCTTCACTCCAAGACTCCGAAAATATTTCAAAGAACCGAGATTTTTCACCTAAAATAAGTATCTAGATTGGTGAAGACAATCACAATATTTGTTTGCTTAAACCAATGAAATATAATGTCATCAACATGTACCCTTTTAATTTAATTTCTATCACCTACCTTTTTAAGAACAAGAAGATAAATGAAGAATCTTCCTTAAAGACTAAAATATAAGAAATGGTAATTTAAGAAGTCGAAAAGAAAATCATACATTAAATTTAGTAAGAATGTCCACTAGTTTAACGTCTCAAGCTCCTGGAGATTGGTTAAGTCCTTAAAGAAAATCATTTTTGATATCAAGGTGGTTGAGCCGTATATACTGAAATGACGAGGGTACCGAAGTTGCATATTTTCTTATATGCGGAAAGACGTACCTACACAAGATTGAAATGTGGTTATTGATATGAATCTATCTCCTGACTTGATTTGATTATCGATCTTCGTCCATGGATTACTTAATTCTATGTCCAGTTGGTGATTACCTAAAGGAAAGTAGGAGAGAGAAGCAGAGAAAACATAATTCTAATTGATCAAGTTAGACTGAACAAAATTGAAAATGCGGGGGTATCAAAATACACCACCAACTTTTTCCCAGGAAACCTGTATGGACTAAACTCAAACACAATTCCGAGAGTTACAACATAATGAATCTCAAGCAAGAATTATATTAAGAGTTTATATCTCTTTCTCTCATAATCAATATGTAAATGGAAACAAGTCCGTGAACCTGATTATACCGTGAGAGTACTTGGAAGATTCCAAAGATCAATCAAGTCGTATCCAACAATTACGATGAACGTATCTACTTTGATTGATCTACGTACAACCTGTAACATTTCAATTATAAAGATAAACAATATAATGCGGAAAAAGAAATAACACAGACACCCGAAATTTTGTTAACGAGGAAACCGCAATTGCAGAAAAACCTCGAGACCTTGTCCAGATTTGAACACCAAACTGTATTAATCCGCTACAGACTCTAGCATACTATCAATACTCCGGACTGGAATGCAGTTGAGACCGAATACACCGTCACAGTAATTCAGTTACAGTTGCGCTCCTTACACCTCTTGTTTCTCGCAATACTTTGTGCAATTGATTCCCTTAACTGATGTCCTTTACAACCTAAGAGTTGCTTCAACTCCATCGAAGACTTTAAACTAATCTGCCTCCCATAGATAAGCCTATATGTGATTTCCGTTTTGATCAAAAGATCAAGGTGAGATATACAAAGTCCAGCAAACCTCAAAATCTGGTACTTACAACTCCCAAAGAACAACCTAAATTATTATTCACCTCACAAGTAAAGCCTACTATGATTCCAACAAAAATCGTTATAGAGGAATATACTTGTGGAATCACAAAGTCTGAGACGAAGAACTTTGGATTTCTATCTATTTTTCCTGATCGGAGTGAGATTCAAAAATCAATAGCAAGATCAGGATACACGAACTATCAAGATAAAGATAGTCGGACTCGGCTTCACGAATCCCTAAGAAAAGTCTTTTTAGTCGTCAAACCTAAAAAGGTTTAAAGGAGATGACGACTCTAGTTTATAACTAGGACACACAAGAAAAGTGTCGGGGATTCAAAGATCCCAGTTGCTTGAGGTTCTCCTTACATAGACTTTCAAAATCAAAGGTTGCTTTAGATTTAAGCTAAGGTAACTTTGGAATCAAGCAATCAATATCCACCATTAGATTAATCTTTGATTTGAGATTAGTACAACAAAATATACAACCTGATTAGGATGAACCGTAACCGAACCGTATATAATGACTTGTTCATGAAAGGTTAGCTGAAACTAGCCAGACGAACTATATGCTTAACCATATTCATATAACAATTTAAGATTTTAATCTTGAGTCACAACTGTAGGTTTAATGTGATCAAATATGTCTAGATGTGCTTTAGAGAGTTGTTCAAATGTCGATTATCTCCTAGAAATAATTTTTATGCATCTGAAAATATTCTACTGGTAAGTACGTGTACTTACTTTCCAGTTCGTGAGTTATTTTGTCATGGTACGTGTACCGGGTTTGTATACCCTTAAGACAAAACAAGTTGAGGAGTCTATAGAACTTTTGAGATATGCATACTAGGTATGTGTACCATCCTGAGTTCACGAGTCAACAGAACTTTTTGGGTTTGCATACTTGGTATGTGTACAAAAGTCGTTGCCGAGCTATAGCTACGCTGGCTCGTGTACTGGGTACATGTACTACGGCTCCAGACCTATAACAGTTGCGCCAGTATGTAAGCTAGTACGTGACCTGACCTGTATCCAGATTTAAAATAGTTTTATATCTCTCTAATAATCAATTTGAAACATTTCCGAATAACATCAATGACACATATCACTATTTCAAGCTATTTTCAATTGATTAACTTGAATCAAGATTTAGTTCATTAACAATAAATTATTCTTTAACCAAATTCATCAACTATGAACAAATATTCTTAAGCTTAGTCATATATTTCGAGAATAATTAACAAGATAAACTTGACTCGAAATTTCTGTTGTGCATGTAAAGTCCACTTTAGTCATGCGACATAGTCTCATAGATAGAAGGGTGAAAACTTAAGTAATATGTGGATCAGTTTTCACCTACCTTTTGTTGATGAAGTTCTCTAAAATCTTATGTTGATCTTCGCCTTCAGACGGTAGAACACAATGATGTCTAGTACTCAACTACACACTTCTATCCTAATCTGAGACTTGACTAAATGTAAACTAGAAATCAAGATATAGTTTTGATCAACTAAATTTGACAAAAAGCTTGAGATAGCAATACTTGTGAGTTTGACTGAGCAATGCTCTAACAATCTGAATAAGCGGGGGTTTAACAACCACACCCAATATTTCGTTTGGCAATCTGTATGGACTAACTCCAATATAATTCCGAGAGAATCAACTAGACAGTTAGACTCAATCAAAGAAATATATCCAAAGTTATATCTTTGTTTCTCAATGTAATCAGTAAATCAAACAGATAGAATCCGTGAGCCTAATTATTATGAGAAACAACTTGAACTGTACCAAAGACCAATGTTTAAGTGTCAATCAACAACCAAATGTTGGATTTACCAATTGTTTGAACTACGCACAACCTGTGATATTTTAATTATAAAAACAAATATAATGCGGAAAAGAAATAACACAGACACCAGAAGTTTTGTTAACGAGGAAGCTGCAAATGCAGAAAAACCCCGGGACCTAGTACAGATTTGAACACCAAACTGTATTAAGCCGCTACATACTCTAGCCTACTACAAGTTAACTTCGGACTGGAATGTAGTTGAGCCCTAACCAATCTCACACTGATTAAGGTACAGTCGCGTCCCTTACGCCTCTGAATCCCAGCAGGACTCTACGCACTTGATTCCCTTAGCTGATCTCACCCACAACTAAGAGTTGCTACGACCCAAAGTCGAAAAATTGATAAAAAAATCTGTCTCCCACAGAAAAGTCTATTCTGATAGATAAATCTGTCTCCCACAGAAATACCTACGAAGTTTTTGTTCCGTATTTTGATAAATCAAGGTGAACAGGAACCAATTGATAATCTGGTCTTATATTCCCGAAGAACAGCCTAGAAATATCAATCACCTCACAATAACTTAATTATATGGTAGTAGAACAAGTTATTGTGGAATCACAAAGAATGAGACGAATATCTTTGTGATTACTTTTTATATCTTACATATCATAAATAAATCTCGAGCAAATTCTAGAGAAGATATTGCTCAATACGCAAGTAAGATCAGAACATGCAACTACGGAGAAAATAGTTGGATCTGGCTTCAGAATCCCAATGAAGTCTTTAAGTCGTTAACCTATAATGGTTTTAGGAAAAACCCACGTTAAAGGAGAATCAACTCTAGTCGCAACTAGTATCACACAGAAGGTGTGGGGATTAGGTTTCCCAGTTGCTAGAGTTCTCCCTTATATAGTCTTCAAATCAGGGTTTGATAACTTTGAGACAAAGCAATCAATATTCACCGTTAGATGAAAACCTGATTTAATATTCAAACTAAGTTTGCACCGTTAGATGGTCTTAGCTTGTTACACACAAATGAAATATACCTTCATTTAGATATGGGTAACCGTACCTAAACATGTATATTGAGTTGGCTCAATAACAGTTAACCGAAGTTAGCCATATGAAAACTTTTGTATGAACCATGTTCATCTTAACACTTCTAGATCAATTGATAATCAAATGAATCTAATTGTGTTACTCATAGAGTTGTTCAATTGTTTATATTCTCATAGAAGTATACAAGACACAATTGAAGCAAAATCGGATTGATATCAGTTCATGAAAATTTTAGCCACGGTTTGCAAAGATTGCATTCCTTAATTTATAAATGTATTTGTTCATGAGTATGAAATCATACTTAACCGAGTTTAGAACTTAACCTCATAAGTTTGCAAACGGGTACGCAAACTTTAGTTCCGGACTTGATCCTTTCCGACAGTTCGCAAATGGGTACGCATACTGTCATTCCGGACCAAGTTCAGGTGAAAAAGTTTGCAAACGGGTACGCAAACTTAGTTCCTGGACTTTGACAGTTAAAACCGTTCGCATACGCGTATGCATAGTTGGTTCCCGGACCTGAATCATTCTTACAACAGTTTGCATACTTGTATGCATACTGTGATATATCCAGACAATGGTTAATTTTTCTAAACTCTCATTTTAATCATTGAAACATTCTTAGAAGACGACAATAGCTGTCTTACACAAACTATTAGCTTATAAGCAATTTTCAAGTGATCTAATGATCAAAACGAAATATTTCGAGTTTACATCAAATGACTGTCTCACACAAATCATGTAAGATGTTACAAGGCGATTTTCACATGATCATCTTTTGACTTTTGTCAAGTATAATGATGAGCGTAGTTAAAGCAAAAAGCTTTCCAACATATATTTCGAGAAATATATAAGCGAGTTAAACTCAACTCGAAATATCAAATGTGTATAATGTAAAAGTCTATATAGTTATACGACTTAGTCTCAATAGGAGATAGAATAGAATATACTTCTGAGTGATAGATGAGTTCAAGTCTCCACATACCTTTTGTTGATGAAGTTCCTCCAAGATCCCCTTAGTAGATCTCCATATTCAATCGATGAACGCCGTGAAGTCTAAAGCTCAACTACACATTCTATCCTAATCCGAGACATAGCTATAAGTAGACTAGAAATCAAGACTTATAGTTTTGACAACTAAACTTGACAAACAAGCTTGAGAGAACACCGCTTGCGAGTTCGACCGAGCAGTGCTCTAACACAATCTCCCCCTTTGTCAATTTTAGTGACAAAAATATCAATACATATGGATTAAAAAATAAAGCTTCAAAACTCCGGATTTCATCATGCTTGATTTTCTTGGTTCTCCAACTCCTTGAATTCTTTGTTACTTCAAGTTCCAATGATTCTAAACGTGTTCTACTCATCATCGTTGATGTTAAAGATTCGTAGCGATAACAACTTTGATAACAGATATTCTCAATCGTTGTTATACAAAAGCATAATATTATTATCTTCTCCAAAGTTCAATTGTATCACAACTTAGAAGTAATACTACGGTGATAGTCAATACTTACATATTTTGCATAATAGGTGTAACCTATATATGTTGATTCACTGACCCTTACATAATGATCTGTAAACCATCTGTATGTAGTGCGAAACTACTAATTAATGCTCCCCTTTTTTGCCAATAAAAATTGGCAAATGTGCGAAAATAATGGGATCGTAATGAATTCTAACAAAATATATTTCAAGACTAAAGAAAAACATATCAACTTTAATTTGGATGATATCACAGAGTATAAAATACTTAGTGTCTCATCTAGGAGATTTAAGATGCAAGTATCCCCTAATTATTCCACATCCACTCTCCCCACAAAGATGTAACAATTAAGCACAAGTTCAAAAAGAACTCTCCCCCATTTGATGTCATTCCCAGGAGAACAACATGAGTGACCTTACTTTAATAAAAAGAAGGATTTTTTCGGACATTAACAAATCACATGGATTTGTATCCTAAACATCGACATAAATTATTCTCATCGCCAGTTACGAACAAGGAGACAATTTAATCGATATGACTCAACATAAGAAAATATTACGGATTTTGATAATGCAGTAATTACACAAGAGTGTGACCACGAGTAGATTAATACTGCGAAAATTCTAACAAAGTTTATTATACTTTTAGTTAATAAAACTTAATAGATTTAATTTTTGAGCATATGTGTTTTTTTTTCTTAAACAATAAACATAATTCCATTGATATCCATTCAAGTACAGAAACAAAAACTAAAATGTGAAATTCAATTTCAAATCCCAACCCACTTCTTCTCTATATATTCGAAATTAAAATCCACTCCAAAAAGTAAGCCTTCAAAACCATCTTCAACCATCTTCTTCCACTTTTCCAATTCATGATTTAGCAGAAAGAATGATAAGTGAAAAAACCTAAAACAGTTGATTAAAAAAAAAAAAAAAAAAAAAAAAAAAAAAAAAAAAAAAAAAAAAAAAAAAACCATATCAATCTTCTTTTACTTTGTCCAATTCATGAGGTAGTAAAAGAAGAATGATTGATAACCTCAGTACCTATCTATACATGGTGGTGATTATGAACCACCATGATATGATTTGAAAGCTCAGCTAATGTGTTTCTTTGGACAATCAAACCACCATAAAAACACCTTTTGCAATAAAACTTCTTAGGATTTAACATCGCCAGCTTCTTCTCAAGAGCGATCTGTTCTTTCTTGGAATCAGATTTCGTCATTTTCAAACAAACCGGCTCTATCTATCTCTCTCTATATCAATTTTTAGATCCAACATTGATTTTTTTTTTTAACAATAAATATAATTCCATTGATATCCATTCAAGTACAAAAACATAAATTAAAAAGTGAAATGCAATTACAAGTCCCAACCCACTTCTTCTCTATAGATTATCAAGCAATTTTATTGGCTGTAGATTCGAAATTAAAATCCACTCCAAAAAATAAACCCCCAAAACCATTTTCAACCATCTTCTTCCACTTTGTACAATTCATGAGAAAGTGTGAAACCCTAAAACAATTGATTAATAAAAAAACAAAAACAAAAACCATATCAATCTTTTGGGGTAATTTGTATTACCTCCCCTGGCAAGATCGCTAATTGCGTTACCTCCCCTACAGAGATTAAATTAGTAAAACCTCCTTTCGTCATATATTCCGTCCAAAGCCAGTTAACTGACTCAGCCAAAATATACAGGTGGCACTTTTTTTTTCTTTTTAGTAAACTACCGAAAATATCCTCATCTTCTTTTTCATATTTTTTTTTTCTTTATGGTCAAACAAAATATACCTAAACTTAAAATTTCTAAGAGAAATAACCCATCTTAATTTTTGGTTGTAATCTAATCCCGGGCGGAGCTAATATAGAGTAGAGATGAGATTCAAGTATTGAAAATCAAAAGAAGCAAATGAAACAGGTAATTGATTTCTTCATTACCGACCATTGTACTCTCTAATGGCAGCTTCCGGTGATATTCTCCATCTCTCTCCATACTCTAGGTAATAAAACCAAAAACCTCAATAACACTAATACAAGAGCCCTTTGTTTCATATCTGCTTAAATTAACTTATTTTTTGAATTTTGCAGGTTTTATTAGGATTTAAGATTAAATCAATTGCATTCCCTTAGACTGGTGTATAAATCAATTCCATGTGTCGGTGATGGTCCATTCTTACTCTATCATAATTGTAATGGATACCCAGCATCCATTCATTGCGAAATCTCGTTACTACAACCAACTGAGAAGCCTCGTAAAGAACCGCGCTCGTATGTCCTGTTAATGTCCAAGGAGTCTCGTAGTCAGTCGAACTCCGGGACGTCTCAATCCTTTCGTAATCACAATTGAGCAAACACTTCAAATATGATCCTGCTGATAAACTTGTCCTTGCAATTCCACCATTAGATTTATGATATCCTGCAACACTTTCAACATTCAGAAAGGACATCACCTCTGATGCAGCAACAAACTAATTAATGTTACTTTCCGAAGGTCACCTATGATTCCACCATTAATTGTACTGCTTTCAGATCGAGATCATATTTTCAAAAATAAAAAATAAAAAAAGTCTGTTGCAGGTTTAATGGAAAAGAAGGATTATGTGATTGTAAATATCCATCGTTGATTTTTTTTTACTTTAGTTACTACCGTTAGATTAAATTAGTATGAGAGGGTATTTTAGGTACTACAGTAGACACATATATAATTTTTCCACGCGTACATTTTTGCTGAGTTAACTTACTGGCTTTGGACGGAATATATGACGAAAGTAGGTTTTACTAATATAATCTCTGTAGGAGGGGTAACGCAAATTAGCGATCTTGTCAGGGGAGGTAATGCAATTTACCCCCTATCTTTTTCTACTTTGTCCAATTCATGAGGTAGTAGAAGAAGAATGATTGATAACCTCAGTACCTATCTATCTATTACAGGTCAGGCAAGTGACGCATAATGATTGCGTGTTATAGAGTTGCAGGCCAAGTCAGTGTGCAACCAGAATGGCGCAACACTGCGTAGACTGTCAAGTGCTAAGAATGGCATAACCTCGCAGGGCCAGTGAAGCTCAAAGGTAACGCTATACTGTAAAGACATTTGGCTAAGTAATGAAGCTTATTAGCCGACACAATAAGGCTTCATTGAGGGATTGGAAAGACATGACCAAAGTTGACAGATGCAACATGCGATGTTGGCATTGAGGAATATCCGTGGAATTGAGTTGGCCCAAACTCAAGGATGATGCAAGAGTGAAGAATAGGCCAGGAGTAGGTCTATGGCATTAGTTCAAGTCTGGCCAGATCTTGGACAGTGCAAACAAGCTAGTAATGCAAGAGTGGCATTACTATTGTAAAGTAAATTGGCTATGTGAAGCATAGGACGCATGAGCAACCATAATGAGCTTAAGGAGTTGGCCTCGATGATTGAAGTACTAGGATTGTCCGTGCATTAGCTTAGAGTGATAAGCATGCAGGGCCAAGATGGATGAGCTTTGGAGCGAGACGGAATTCAGTAAAGCGCAACAGTTGTGCAATACGACTCAGGTGGCGGTTATAAGTTGGTTATTGGCTTCACAAGCATGCCAAAGGTGCGAGACGAGTTGGAAGGGTTATGAAATGAGTCTATAAACTTAGTAGAGTGTCCCTAACCGTTCAAGAAAAGTGTGGCTTCAATCTGCATGACAACACAAAAGGTGGCAGTTGAAAAGCAGATTGGCGATTATGGAAACTACCCTATGGGACACATGGCTGTTCAATGCATGTGCAAGAGGTTGCACCGAGTTTTGGTCTGATCCTAGTGTTTGTACCGTGTATTTTATACATGGAAGGCCCGTAAATCAAGCCCGTGAAGGAAGATTCTAGAAGTTTCTGGAAGGCTTGTTGCCCAAGTTGCTTGCACATCAAGTTTGTACCAGAATTAGGGTTACATAAACATTATAAATACATGTATCCTAAAACCTAAGAAGGGAGGGGATTTTAGGTTAGCTAACCTGGAGAAAACTATTGTACCCGATAATCAATAAAAAATTTCTCTGTTCCTTCGTGGATGTAGGCAACACTTGCCGAACCACGTTAAATCTCTGCCTCTTCTCTTTATTTTGTATAAGTTTTCTACCCTAATTCATACCGTCATCATCAAATCATCGTGGTTTGTGCCTAGAATTTATGTTGGGTACAAACATTGGCGCCGACTAAGGGGAATCGAGTGAAAGAATCGTGTTTTATCACTGCGAAAAGTGTGGAAGAAATCATGCGCGAGATTCCATGCAAAAATCAGCCAAAAAAGAAAAAATTAGGGTTCTTACGTAACTGTTGCAAAGTTGAAGAAACCGTTGCAAAGTTAAAGAAACTGTTACAAGGTTGAATAAACTGTTGCGAAACATTTGAAGCGAGCGTGGCGAAACAGTAGCAGAAAGCATCACAAAGGCGTAACAGTCATAATTGTTGCAGAAAACGTTGCCAAACCTTCTTCTTCATCACTGCACCAGATCCGTCAGATCCATAGCCATAGAATCTGATCCGTAGGATCTGTCCAGCCTTCTGTACATCAGTGATCCAGTACTTCTCATGCACTGACTAATCAGTGTATAGTCATCTCCACGTCACCGACACATCAGCAGCAACTTTCCAGTCACCTTTGCCACGTCACCGCCACATCATCAACACGGTCCAGTCAGCGTAGTCGACATGTCAGTGTCCAGTTAGCAAATGGATTGTCCGTGTTGCCACATCAGCGCTGTTCGAGCGCCACGTCAACCACAATGACCTAATAAACGGATGCCATGTCAGCGTGTTAATCCAGTCAGCAGTGACACGTATACAACGGCACGCACGCTTCGTTTAAATCTTGTTTCGTCAATAACTTCTTCGTTTTACGTCCGAATTGAGTGATTTTTGGCTTGTTAGAATCGTCTTTCAATTCCCTACAACATGGAAGCAAGAAATCCAGTTTTCGAGAAACTTGGATGTGTACTTGGAGCAGCAACATGATCGAGTTCGAGGTTCGTGGATGGCGACATGATCGGGTTCGAGGTTCGTGGATAGCGACATGATCGGGTTCGAGGTTCGTGGATAGCGACATGATCGAGAGTTCGAGATGAGGATTGCTTAGACCCTTAAATATTTAGCATTGCATCACATCGCAAGCACCTAAAGCCTCACCTTGCACGTGAGCACTTAAGTCTTGTTCTTATCGCAAGCATAAAATCTCGTCTTGCACGCGAGTATGAAAGACTTGCACCTTGGCAAGCACAAAGTCTCGTCTCGACCACGAGCCCAATGATCGATATTGGTCCAAACACTCGTACTAAACACAAGCAATACATCCAGCCTGCCCGAGCAGCGAGCGCTACAGCCTTGTTACGTTGCGAGCAAAAAGCCTTGCCCCAGCCGCAAGCACATTACATTTCACTCAAGACTCGACTAGCTCTCGAGCATCACAAGTCCACCACGTGGCAAAAAGTCTCGCCTAGCACGTGAGCATTTTTTATTTTATTTTATTTTAATTTGTTATTTTTTATGGTAATTACAGGTTGGGGGCGTCTTCGCAATGTCTCTACAAATGCTTGGGGGCGAGTTACGTCATTAACTGGCCGACGCAAAGAGAAAACAAACTTCTTAACCCCAACAAGTTGGAGGTTAAAAGGGGGCGATGTTTGCACCGTGTATTGTATACACGGAAGGCCCGTAAATCAATCCCGTGAAGGAAGATTCTAGAAGTTTCCGGAAGGCTTGTTGCCCAAGTTGCTTGCACATCAAGTTTGTACCAGAATTAGGGTTACATAAACATTATAAATACATGTATCCTAAAACCTAAGAAGGGAGGGGATTTTAGGTTATCTAACCCGGAGAAAACTATTGTACTCGATAATCAATAAAATATTTCTATGTTCCTCTGTGGATGTAGGAAACACTTGCCGAACCACGTTAAATCTCCGCCTCTTCTCTTTATTTTATACATATGTTTTCTACCCTAACTCATACCGTCATCATCAAATCATCGGGTTTTGTTCCTAGAATTTATTAGCATGTATAAATAGCTTAGGAATCAATAATGTTGGTGTTGTTCAATTGAGAGAAGAACCACTAATGTAGAGAGTGTTTTAGGCATTCACCAAGAGGGTGAATGGCCTGTTTGGTCCATGTGATGTACTGTTTTGTATAATATTCCTTAATGCAATAAAATGGGTTTATTGTGTTAGTTATTTGTGTTCATTATGTTGCTGATCTTGTGAAGTTGTCAATTGGATTGATGCATGGAAAACCTCTTATGCTTATGGGGGCATAAAGAGTTTGAGAGAAAGAAGATGAAGACTTCTGTTGCGTAAAGCCTTATGAGTGAAGGCAGATGCATACTTTGATGCAAGTGTGCAAGGCTGAGTACTTGTGGGTGAAATTGATTCACTGAACCACGGAGTATTTCCGGTCATGTCCCATGAAAATTTTAGGCGATTAAATGGGCTTGTGACAACAGGTATCAGAGTTGTGTTTGGGGACACAATTGCTGAATTTTTCTCTCTTTTACTCAAGTTAATGTTATTTGTTTGTCAAATTCAGTGAGGAATTGTTTGGGTTTCACTAGTATGGAGACTAGAATAAGTTGGTCTTATGTGGTGAGATCAATTGGAATGAACTTTGAAGCTTGAAGTAGCAACAAGACATGAAAGTTTATGACAAAGGTGTCAAAATTCCTGCCCAAAGTGTTAGACGAACGTGTAAGAGTCATTGAAAACCGGGTTTTCAAGTAATGGCATGACAAAACTATGGAGTATGTTGACTTCTATGGTGCAAGTCAGGTGTTAAAGTCCATGTTTCTCACAATTATGCGAAGATTATGCATTTGGAATACATTGTTTCGTACTGTTATCAGTAGCGATTACATTGCAAGTTGTAATGGGAATTTTTTGAAAAATACTGAACTCAAAGATGTTGTTGGCCATGAAAAGTTTGGTTGCGAACCAGCATGTTTGTGGCAAAGAAGATGGAGAACCTTTCTATGTGATATAATTGAAGGTGTCGTAGCCAGTTGATGGAAGATTATAGTTATCTCTCTCGAATGCATGTACCTTGGTGGTAATGAAAAGTTTGGTTGCGAACCAGCATGTTTGTGGCAATGTGATGCCATGAAGAAAGAATTGGATGACCAATTCTTATCTAGCATAAAGCTTATGGAAAGGCTGAAGACAGAAGCGCAAGTTAGGGGAAAACTGATACACCACGTTCTTGCATTTGCAAAGAGTTCTTTGTTGATGCTAGATGCGCACAAGGAGTGTGCTTGCACCTGGTTTATGACTGGAATCAGTATGCTTGGACAAGGGTGTCCAAAGACCCGCATTTTATCATAACCACAAACGGATGTTCTTGTCGACTGCAAATCAACAATTGTTGCTACTGAAGTTGATTTTGGAGAAGGAGAAAGACAAGAGTTGCCAATTGTGCATGGACAGTAAAAATGAGTTCCAAGCTTGAAGAATTATGTCGCATTCTTGCTTCATGGAACGTACGCAGTTCGCCTCATTTGCAAGGATTATGGCCTTGTTTGCAACTGTCCAGAGTGTTTATCCGCATAAGTCATGAGTGATATGACTTTGTGTAGCTCTATGGTGATGCTCAAAATTACCAAGTTAAGTCTGTTCCAGTTGTGCAAAGGTACACAAGTTTGCATTAAAATTCGGGTGTTGACTGGCATAGTAAATATGCAATAGTAGCATGCGCCAAATATGATTTGGGCATGGCCAAGATGCATGATGCGGTTGGAGATGCAAGTTAGGCGAATTGTAGATGCGTGGAGAAAGAAGGACAAAGTAGCGGTGATGCATAAAGATGGCATGTGGCCATTATTGAAGAAATCTTCATGAAAGCTAAAGCAACATGATGGCATCAGTTTGAAGGAGTATTCAACTAGTTGTCAATTATATTGTGCTTCGTTATGGGATTTTCATAAAAACGTTGATAGTTGGAAGAGTTCATGTGGCAAAGTGAATTGCTACATTGGGGACAGTAGGTGTTGTCTCGCTTCCTTTGTTGCTTAGAAGCAAAGATGAAGTCAGTATTGCAAGGCTTGTTAGGTCTTACAAGTTGCAATCAGTTGGCGCGAATATTTCCTCAAGTTTGAGTATACTTTCAGTTTGGGTCGAGTGGACCTTGGTGTTGGAATGAAGTCTCTCTATGTAAGGTAGTAGTGAATGAGGATATTTAAAGTGAAAGATCTTGCCTCTTTCGTTCAAAGTAAAGATAGTTCGCGTGCAAGATTCTACATAGCATATTAAGCCAAAATATGCAATAGAAGACGCTGAAAGTGAAAGAAGCAAATAGAGTTGGTGGCATAGTCGAGTTTGCTGTTGAGAGTTATGTGGAAGTGCGATGGCATATGGCAGCGATAGCATGGAGCAACGCAGCAAGAATGAAGATGTAAGTCCATCAAGTATATGAGTTAAGAGTAACTCATAGCTAGGAAGAACATGATGTTGTTTTTCCGCTACATTAAAGCGTAGAAGTTTGAAAGAGCAAGTGATGCTTAAATTGCTGGTTTCAAAGGCGCATGGACAGCTAACGGGTTAGCTATGTTATGTCCAAAAGAAATTTAGTCACAGTTGCGTAGATGGGATGTGCAACTCAATAGTTTTGGTTTAGAGAGTTAGGCAAAGGAAACTTGCAATTCTGGTTCAGATATGCAAAATGGCATAAGTATGAAGAGTTTATGCCTAGCCACATTCAGAGAAATGAGTTCCTGAATGATGCTTGCATAATCATAGTTTGGCGAGGCATGAAGTGTTGAATTCGGGTGTCTTATACGAAAAGAACCCATGTTCACTTTATGATGTGCTTAACAAGGGCATGGAGAACAACAGTTCAAGGCAGGTGCCGGCAAAACTGATTGAAAAGGAAGCCAAGTCGTTTATAAGTCATGTTCTGTTGCGTGGTGCAACTAAAGTCGGAAAATGAAGGCATAAGATTATGGCATTGATCATAGTGATCAGTTGAAGAAGAATCATTTTGTGCGTACTCTTAGGCATAAATGATTCAAGCGAAATTCAGGCCTAAAGGGAGTTGGCTAATAAGAATTTCAGGTTGCATTTGGGTATTGATGCATGATTTGAGTAGTCGTGTAAGCGTAATGCATGACGCCGAGAAGTGGCTCAAGTATATGAGATCAATGGAAAAGCAGTAAAACTAAGTGGTGTTGATGCTAAGCATGAAAAGTTGGCATAGTGCGAAAGCCAGCAATGATTGCTGAATTTCCGAAAAGGTTCTGAAAATGCAAGCAGCGAAGTTGAGACCAGTATAGAGTTTATACTTGGTTGCGTTCAACAAGGGCGTTGAACGAATTAGGTGGGGGAGGTATATTACAGGTCAGGGAAGTGACGCATAATGATTGCACGTTACAGAGTTGCAGGCCAAGTCAATGTGCAGCCAGAATGGCGCAACACTGTGTATACTGTCAAGTGCTCTAAGAATGGCATAACCCTGCAGGGCCAGTGAATCGCAAAGGTAGCGATACATTGTAAATACATTTGGCTAAGTAATGAAGCTTATTGGCCGACACAATAAGGCTTCATTGAGGGATTGGCAAGACATGGCTAAAGTTGACAAATGCAACATGCGATGTTGGCATTGTGGAATATCCGTGGAATTGAGTTGTCCCAAACTCAAGGATGATGCAAGAGTGAAGAATAGGCCAGGAGTTGGTCTATGGCATTAGTTCAAGGCTGGACAAAGCTTGGACAGTGCAAACAAGCTAGTAATGCAAGAGTGGCATTACTATTGTCAAGCAAATTGGCTAAGTGAAGCATATGACGCATGAGCAACCAGAATGAGCTTAAAGAGTTGGCCTCGATGATTGAAGAAATAGGATTATCTGTACATTATCTTAGATTGATAAGCATGCAGGGCCAAGATGGCTGAGCTTTGGAGCGAGGCAGAATTCAGTAAAGCGCAACAGTTGTGCAATACGGCTCAGGTGGAGGTTATAAGTTGGTTACTGGCTTCACAAGCATGCCAGAGGTGCGAGACGAGTTGGAACGGTTATGAAATGAGTCTATAACCTTAGTAGAGTGTCCCTAACCGTTCAAGACAAGTGTGGCTTCAATCTGCATGACAACACAAAAGATGACAGTTGAAAAGCAGATTGGCGGTTATGGAAACTACCCTATGGGACACATGGTTGTTCCATGCAGGTGCAAGTGGTTGCACAGAGTTTTGGCCTGATCCTATCATGTATAAATAGCTTAGGAGTCAATAATGCTGGTGTTATTCAATTGAGAGAAGAACCACTGATGTAGAGAGTGTTTTAGGCATTCACCAAGAGGGTGAATGGCCTGTTTGGTCCATGTGATGGGCTGTTTTGCATAGTCTTCCTTAATGCAATAAAATGGGTTTATTGTGTTAGTTCTTTGTGTTCATTATGTTGTTGATCTTGTGAAGTTTTCAATTGGATTGATGCATGGAAAACCTCTTATGCTTATGGGGGCATAAAGAGTTAGAGAGAAAGAAAATGAAGACTTTCGTTGCGTAAAGCCTTATAAGTGAAGGAAGATGCATACTTTGATGCAAGTGTGCAAGGCTGAGTACTTGTGGGTGAAATTGATTCACTGAACCACAGAGTATTTCCGGTCATGTCCCATGAAAATTTTAGACTTTTCGTTGGTATTGAGACCCTTGAATTTGTCATCAACTGTATCCACGGGCTATTCAGAGAAAATATCCTTATTGAGAAGATCACATACATGAGATTTCATGAGAACAAGGTCAGCATAAACCTTTTTCAACTTAGTTCGTAACATGTCTAGACCTTGTAGTGTTTCAACAAGTTCCAGCTTTGCTTCCTCAAATTGTTCAAGAAAATCATAAACAACATTAGCAGAAATCATCTCTTCACGCTCAACATCTTGATGATCAGAGGCGAAATAAAAATTCAAACCAGGAATATCTTCAGATGATTCAACAACTTCTTCATCAAACAGAGTTCTCTTATTTCCTCTTGTTTTAATACCACCGCAATTAATAGCTTCTTCCATGTTTTCAAAGGTTCGTGACATAGAAGACATGCTTGGTTGCGGAACTCCTTTGGGTGAGAATTTCTCAACACAAGTTAGGGTATATAAACAAGA
Organism: Papaver armeniacum; assembly: GCA_023531295.1. Lineage (NCBI taxonomy): Eukaryota > Viridiplantae > Streptophyta > Magnoliopsida > Ranunculales > Papaveraceae > Papaver > Papaver armeniacum. The sequence continues at coordinate 247,356 of JAJJWW010002023.1, read as the reverse complement.
TTACAAAGGGTATTTTCTGGGAAAAAGAGTTGGTTCGTGACTTTTCCTAGAAAATTGGGTTTTTGGACGGAAACTCTAAAAGGATTTCTTAGAGCCCTATATTGTTTTTCTTGCTAGGAGTTTTTCGAGATAATAAACACCTTTTTTTGAGAGCGCAAAATATTTTTCATTACTGCAATTTTTCTACCTTTTTCTATGATGTATGTGTTTCTTCTTGATCATTAATACATTCTTAGCTCAATAAACGAAATTCAAGTTTAGAGCACAAGAGCATTAATATTCATGAAAAGAAATTAGCAAAGAATGCTTATTTTTTTGGAGTCTGGCTCAACATAAAATTTTAGCAATCTTATCTGATCGAATTAATCATAGAGATACGTAAAGTTGCAATATGAAAAGTATTATAGCTCATCACTCACAGCACTATTTGAGACAAATAGTACACCTGTTACACATCAATCCTTATCCAGCAAGATTTTTATGGATAAGGTTTCAATACTTGTGACTAACTTGCGCAAGGTTGAGTCGTACACTCACCAGAGAAATTATGTTGTTGTTTACTGAAAACACTGGGGGTACCAACATACACCACCGACTTTTTAGTAGGAAATCTGTATGGACTAATTCAACACAACTCCGAGAGTAAAAACTCAATCAAGGTAAGTGTCTAGAGTTATCTCTCTCTCTCTCTCTCTTGTTGTTGGAACGTTTACAGAACTGAATCCGTGAACCTAACTACAAAGAGAGTTCTTGGACGGTACCAAAGACCAATATCCAAGGATCAATCAAGTCTTATCCAATAAACAAGGTCAGACCTATCTACTGTGATTAGTCAATGCACAATGATATTTCAATTATAAAGATAAACAATATAATGCAAAAAAAAAATAATAATAATACAGACACCAGAAGTTTTGTTAACGAGGAAACCGCAAATGCAAAAAAAACCCGTGACCTTGTCCAGATTGAACTCCAAACTGTATTAAGATGATACACACACTAGCCTACTACTAATTAACTGTAGTTGTGCTCGAACTCAGTCTCCCACTGATTCAGGTACACTCATGCTCCTTACGCCTCTTGAATCCCAGCAGGACTCCGCGCAATTGATTCCCTTAGACGGTCTCATACCAACTAAGAGTTCCTTCAACTCAATTGAAGACTTTTAACCAAATCTGCCTCCCACAGATTAAGCCTATGATTGATTTCTTAATTTACGATATAAATGGATGATCAGATCAAACGATAGATCCAGGTGATGGAAATTGATAGCAACTTGACAAACGTCTGGCTATCCTCAAAATCCGGACTTATGCAACCCGAAGTGCAGCCTAGATTATTATTCACCTCACAAGTATAAAACTTGCGGAATCAACAAAGTATGATACGAAGAGAACTTTGATGATTACTATCTATCTTGATCGTCGGAGCAATCTCTACAAACAATCAAGATCGGGATACTCGAATTATCAAAATAAAAGATAATTGGACCTGGATTCACGAATCCCAATGAAGTCTTTGTAGTCGCTAAACCCTAAAAGGGTTTCTGGAGAGGAAAACTCTAGATACAACTAGGATACACCAAAAAGTAGTGTCAGGATTCAAAGATCCCAGTTGGCAAGAGTTCCCCTTATATAGACTTCAAAGCCTAGGTTGTTTTAGGTTTAAGCTAAGATAGCTTTGGAACCAAGAAAGCAATATCCACCGTTAGATGAAAGCTTTGAATCTTATTCACATATATAAGATATACTCTTTGGTTAGGTAAACCGTAACCGAATTGTATATAAAGACTATGTCCAACATGGTTAGGAGAAACTAGCCGATTTGAACTTTAAAAGCTTAACACTCATTTCCATGTTCACTAAGACATTAATCTTGAGTCACAATCATGTGATCAAATGAGTCTAATGTTAATTATAGAATTGATCAAATGAAAATCACTTCATAGAAATAATTTTATTGCAGTTAAAACATAATCGACGTAGTTGGTAAATGTACAAGGAACAATTACTTGAATCGTTCGTGAGTCGGCTGAGTCACAGTACGCGGAACGCGGCTTGCAAACTTATAAGTAATAACTGAGTTCCGGAGTTGACATAACTTTTGCAGTTCACTTACCGGTTTGCAAACTTAGGGGAAACTCAAAGTTCCGGAGTTGACAGAACTTTTTCAGTTCACGTACCAGTTTCCAAACTTAAGACTTTTACCGGTTCCGGAGTTCACAGAACTTTTCAGTTCACGTACCTGTTTGGGTACTAACTGGTTCTAAAACATAAAACTGCATTGGCTCGCATACCGGTTTGATTATTTTGACTCAATTCCCTTACCACAGTTCCAAAATGGTTTGCATACGAATATGCATACCTATCCAGATCACGAAACAAACATATTTTTCCATGCAGCACACAAATCTGAAATTCGATAAATAGCTACTCCGCTACGTGTACAAGTACATGTAATACGGCTTCAGACATATAACAGTTTTATCAGTTTGTAATACTGATAACATTGTATTGTATTCAGAATATAGTAGTTTTATATTTCCCTAAATCAATTCGAAACATTCCTGAATAACATCAATGACATATATCACTGTTCCATGTTATTTTCGAATGATAAACTTGAATCATGATTTGGTTCTGAACAATAAAATTGTTCTCCACCGAAATTTGATCAAGTATGAACAAATGTTCATTTAGCTTAGTCATTATATTTCGAGAAATTCGTAAACTAAATAATTAGTTCTCGACTCGAAATTCTTGTCTATGCAAGCTAGTTTAATTGGTTATGCGACAATCATCTCAAGGAAAGAAAGGTGAATATAACTTGAGAAATAGGTGGTAATTCAGTCTTCACTTACCTTTTGTTGATGAAGTTCTCCAAAAGCTTTAGTTGATCTTCGACTTGAAACGGTAGAACGCAAATGATGACTGGTTTGTTTCTCAACTACCTTTATCCTAGACCGAGACTTAACTAATTGTAGATTAGAAATCAAGATATAGTTTTGACAACTAAATTTGACAACAAGCTTGATATATCAACACTTGTGCGTTCAAACGAGCAATGCTCTAACATTTACCCTTGTTTTTAACTCTACCTTTCGCTGAGAATATTCTTTTTGGATATGAAAAGTGATCATAGAATTTATTGTTATCATGAAAAGAGATAAGATTGGAATCCTTACCTGATTATCTGGAAGAGGATGACATTTTGTCAATAAGATCTTTATATCTTGCAATGATCAAATTCATGTTAGTTTGTTGGACCGTTCCATTGATGAATACATCAATTTTCTCAGGAGCTGTATGAGTATCCTTACGAACCCATATGTGTGACGGATTTTCTGAGTTCTTCTTTAACCTGTTTTGCATACTACCTTTTTGACTTGTTCGAATATTCGTGGACCAAGCAGAACTGACATTCCTAGAAGCAAATTTTCCTGAACATGTTTTCACCCCAAGAGGTTTAGACATCTGAATATCTATCACACCTTTCATAATTAAATCCAAGGTGTTTTGGAGACGTCCAAACTGATAGTTTTCCAACCTCAGTTTACACTTTCTTTGAACATGTCCTTTAGTGTTGCAATAGAAGCACACTTTCTGAGTTTCAACGAAATCAGAGTAAGATCTTATTATTAATCCTCAAGATGTAAGATAGAGACATGAAGTGTTTACATGTTTTATTCTTGGCTCAAATTCCAAAAGATCCTCCTCTTACATGCTATTTAACTATTCCTTTTTGTGTCAAAATACTAGTAACTTTGTTTATCGGTTTCAATATCAATTTTAGATCCCCGCGTGCGATTTTGTTCAGCTTATCATGAATATTGCTTGAAAAAGTGTTCTTACTTTTTCTAACTCATCGGCCTTTTCAGAAGCTATAATCATATTTTGATTTTTACTAAAGTTCTTTCCACGTTTTTGGATTTAGGATTCATCGCAGCGTAGAGCATCCCTTTATAAAAATTTTTCCTTTTCCTTTCATCTTCTTCATCGTATTCTTACTCAACAAACTATTTCGTTCAAATCTAATCAAATTCGATTAGCTTTTCTTTGTTCTTCAAACTTTGAAGAATCCCCTTGTTCTAGAACAAGAATCCTCGTTCAAGAATCTTAAGAAACATTTATTTTTTATCAATACATTGTTGCCTCTCTTTCTTATTTAATTTGTCATTCTAGACGATATTGACTTTGTGTTTTCCTTCATTCACACCCATCTCCTCACACATTGACTTCATCACTTTCTCTCCCTGAAACCTCCTCTCGAGGTTCCTTTTCGACAGGACGACTGTTTACTTTTGAGGATACAAGGTCCTTTCATCTCGTTTTCCTCGTCAAATCGAATGTCTATAATCATGTCCTGCAGTAGATTTTGGATTCACTTGAAAATCAAAAAATCTAGATCAACTCAAACCCTTGTCTTGGGCCCCATCGTTATCGATTTCTAAGAGATGCTTGATGGAGCAAGATAACAGATAATCTTCATACCTATGTCAAATAAATAATCATTTAAAGAGAATTTGATTTATCGAAAAGCAAGACTCATTAAGTAATGACTTAACTTTTTAAACTTACTCTCTTGTGAAACACTCTTCGTCCTTAGAGACACAGTTTATTCTTGGTCAAAGCTATTTAACTATTCCTTTTTTGTCAAAATACTAGTACTTTGTTTATCAGTTTCTGAGTGCGATTTTGTTAGCTTATCATGAACAAAAAGTGTTCTTACTTTTTCTAACTCATCGGCCTTTTCAGAAGCTATAATCATGATGGTTTTTTGGATTCTCTATCGCAACGTAGAGTAGTATTCTTACTCAACAATCGTTCAAATTAAATTCGGATTGTTCTTCAAGAAGAATCCTTGTTCTAGAATCTCGTTCAAGAATCTTACCAATGAGAGTATTGACTTTGTGTTTCAGCCGATTGACCCTAGAAGACGAAATCCTACATGTTTTGTTCTTACTTTTTCTAACTCATCGGCCTTTTCAGAAGCTATAATCATGGTAGATTTTTTGGATTCACTATCGCAACGTAGAGTGGTATTCTTACTCAACAATCGTTCGATTTCTAAGGCATTATCTTTTTAGCCTCGGGCGAAATAATTTTCAAATTCACTTCGGCTCGCTCTTCAAGAAGAATCCTTGTTCTAGAATTTCGTTCAAGAATCTACCAATAATAGTATTGACTTTGTGTTTTAGCCGATTGACCCCAGAAGGCTGAAATCCTACATATTTTAAAATCTCAGTACTTTCTTTGGCTGCTTCCCGTTATACTTCTGAGTCAGACTCTTCAGTAAGACAATATAATGCTCATCAATATTCAACTGTTTTATGGGAACAGAGTGTTCATTTGTATGGGAGTTTGAAAACCCAAACTCTTTTACAGATTCCATAACACCATTGTTTTCCAAACCGGTGGTACGTTTATCTGATATTTCATCTTTTTCCATATAGTCAGATTGCTTCGAACACATACTTATTAGGTCTTTCGTGTGTTAATTTGCCTTCTCTGATACCAATTGAAAATGCGAGGGTACCAAAATTCACTACCAACTTTTTATTAGGCAACCTGTACGGACAAAACTCAAGTAAAATTCCGAGAGTTACAACTTAATGAATCTCAATCGAATCAAAAGACATTTTGTGATAATCTATTGTTAACAGATTCCGTTTTGTACGTGATTGATCACAAGAGGATTCATGTTGTGTTGTAATGTAGTTTTAATTGTGGTAAGTAGAGTATCGTTCGCTCGGACTCGTTGAGGTTGATTTTAGACTTACTTAAATAAAATACTGGAAACAAAGAAAAGATTTTAACAATGTTGAGAGATACTGGGACTTAGGATTCCACCAAACTTCTTTTTCTGTGGTTCAATTATTAATTCTTAGACAATAACTTGACTCAAAAACAATAACTATTGACTCTAAATCTTTGCCAAGGTAGATTTTATAAAACCTTAATTGTAAATGGTAAGCATGGATTATCAAAACACCTAAGCTAAGCATAACCCATCAAACTAAATCACAACTAATTAATTTAAAATCATAATTCAAATTATATTAATGCAAAAGTCGTAAAAAGAATTAAATAAAGTTACCACAAAGATGAGAATTGGCTTTCTCCGTCATCCCAAATGATGGGGTTTAGCTCCTCATATCAAAAACACGCACAAAATAATAATCCATAGCTCAAAAAGGTGTTTTATTGAAGAAATTGTATTAAACAGAGATTTGTAACGCTGTAGTGGTGTTACAAGCGTTATTGTTACAAGTTTTTAAGACTGTCGAAGAACGATAGTTGCTTGACTCTGTCGTTGAATTTAAGACTGCTTCCGCGAGTCTGTTCTTCGTGTTCTTCAGAACGACACTTCTGAAGTGTCGTATGCAACTCCTTTTCTTCTTCTTCCTGCTGCTGCTACAACTCCTCTGCAGCTTTTCTGAAGCTTCCAATCGACCCCCAGACTCTCCGACCAACTTCCTAGAACTCGTATCTACCTTTTTATACACAACAGGGTAATTAAATCCCGAAAATCTCTTCTCTTTCCATCTTTTTTTTCTTTTCTCCCAAGGCACGGTAGTTTTCTCTTTTTCCATTTCCATCTTATTTACACCAAAACTTTCCACAACAAAACCCGGCTTCGAGTTCATCCAACGTCTCTAAATTCTCTCTAAATCCATCAGACAAGATATTATTTCCATCTCAACCAAAACTTTCCACAACAAAACCCGTGAACCAACTCCTCCCTGTTTTAACAAACTACCAAATATAAAGAAGATTTCATGCCATGTTTTTAATTCCAACACGTCATTCACCTCTGCCAATTAGGTAACTACATAATCCCGTGTTTAACTCTTCTTCAATCTCACGTCAAAAATCTTGCCTTTCGAAGTTCACGCAATCATTGGATATTCTTCCCTTCGTCCCTTGTTTTGCATCGAGAACCGATGATCAAGCCAAACTTAGTCGATCCAAACACATGTACCAACCCCGTTTTTGGTAAGTTCGAGTCCACCAACACAAATATCTGATTGAATCTCCAAAGATGAGAAATGGTGGGTTGTACCCTTGATTTTAAATGAAATGTTCTTCCCGAATCTCATGAGAATTATCATCCTGAGGAAGGCACGATGCTCAAATCTCGAACCCTAAACGCTTTTCTTATTTTTAACTGCAAGCTTTTTGTCGTCAGTAAGGGTAAATCTCGCGCCAAAACTCGGAAATTCAAATTAGAGAAGACTCTTTCTGGGAGATGCTCCTTTTCCCTTTGCAAGGTTCTAAAATGTTGTAATCATCTTATTTACACGGCCAACTAGGTGTACGCCATAAAGGTTCGTCCCATTCATTTACTCATTCATCTTTTGTTAAATCATTCAATCATTCAATCATTTATGTTTCATTATTTGTTAATATTTGTTTGCGTATTCATCTCTTTCTTAATCAACTCATTTACAAAACATTACTTCAATTGCTACTCCTCCGCTTTTGTTGACTATTACTTCTTATGCCTTTTTGTTCCTCTGCTATCCTTCGCTCCTTTATTATCATAACATTCATTGTTTTGGCATTCACCTCAAATTGTGTTGATCAACATCTACCATCAAACCAAATTTGGATGTGGGAAATTTTATACATTGATGATATGTTGATGCGATCCAACGTCTCTAAATTCTCTCTAAATCCATCAGACAAGATATTATTTCCATCTCAACCAAAACTTTCCACAACAAAACCCGTGAACCAACTCCTCCCTGTTTTAACAAACTACCAAATATAAAGAAGATTTCATGCCATGTTTTTAATTCCAACACGTCATTCACCTCTGCCAATTAGGTAACTACATAATCCCGTGTTTAACTCTTCAATCTCACGTCAAAATCTTGCCTGAAGTTCACGCAATCATTGGATATTCTTCCCGTCCCTTGTTTTGCTGAGAACCGATGATCAAGCCAAACTTAGTCGATCCAAACACATGTACCAACCCTGTTTGGTAAGTTCGAGTCCTTCTCATCGCCCAACACAAATATCTCGATTGAATCTTCTCCAAATCTTTTTAATCCAAATTCCTTCCAATTTCCTAATCAAACGCGCATATGTAGCATTCTCGAAAGATTCCCTTAACCATTCCCGGGGTGCCAATAACACTTGGGTGTCCTGGGGTGGAAATAGCAAGTTGGTGCCCCTTAGTAACTGAGGTGCCCCTTATCCAAATGAGGGGTCCGAATAGTAATTTTCTCCCACGAGCGCAAAAACCACTTTTCGAGCCAATTTTTCCGCAAAAGTTTATTTCTCCAAAAACACCTACAAAGACATAAAATACCAAAATAAGTACAAAATCGAGTACTAACATTACAGAGAATTGAGACTAAAATAGACACATAAATGCGTCTATCATGTTGTGCAGGTTATTATTGAAGACAAATGAAAATCTGAAGACGACGAAGTTTTTCTTATTAGTTTTCGTATCTTGTGAATTATGTGCACAAACCTTGATCGGCTGGGATCCAACTAGAATCGTGTTTATCTTTGATAGACTTGATTGGATAGTTGTGTGAGATCGACATCACCTTATAGTTACTCTCTGAGTTCTTTATGGATTGATAGAAAATCTAAGGTTTGGTTATTTCGGTAATCAAAGTTTAGGTTAATCTAACCAGACAAAGTAGTTTATTAGTTTAAACAGAAGAGCCTTTGTTAACGACTCATAATATCGTATTACCAAGATTGAATAGAGTGGTTACTAAACAGATTTATCCTTTACTGTTTGGAATACGAAATCTTGTTGTGTCATTTGCTTTGTTTTTCGCATTATAATTGTTATTATAATTAAGTAATACACACGTACGTTAATCCAAATTACTCGACATTGATCCTAATAGTCAATCGGTTATTACCGAAACTCTTGTCAAGTAAATATCTTGTTGTCGTATTGTTTCGACATTGTCCATAAATAATCACATAAGGTATATGACTTAAGTTGTATTGTCTCGACTCTGTCTATAGACGATTATTTAAGATACCGGACTTATAAGTTGATATTTAAAAGATTGTGGTGTATTTGGGTACCCTCGTCTTTTCACAAACTTCACATTTGTTTTTTCTAGTGTAGCCGACTAATAGTATTCTCGTAATACTATCTTGGAGGGAAGAGTAACCTAATTAGGCGAAATCTCTTACATCCGCTAGTTTAAAAACTTATTTGGTATCAAAAAGCGTCTACTAGTACCGTTGGTGGGAAACTATAATTGCATTGTTATTTTAGTTTTCGATTATTGATTTGATTGACTAACGGTTGTTAACTCTTGATTGCAGCTAGTTTGATTATTCTTGAGAGCCTTTTTTATGACATAAGGTCACTCAAACTAGATTAAGGGATTAAGATTGACTTGTGATCATCCATTGTTAACAGACTCCGTTCTGTGCATGATCGATCATAAGTCAATAATCAAGTTTGTCAGGTATAGAAGACTATTGAAGATTGAAGATAATAAGATTTTTCTTATTGGTTTTTTATCTTCGTGATTTGCTTCGTGCACAAAGTTGATCGGCTGGGATCCAACTAGATCTAGTTTATCTTTTGATAGACTTATTATTAACTAGTCGTATTTAAATAGACAAGCTATCATTTGGTGGTACTCATCAGTTGTAGTTGCAGGATTTCCCACAACACACCCCCTATAATATTTTGTAGATCTAAATCTATTTCATAATCAAAATAAAGATTAAAGTGCTAAAATTATAAAATGGACACAAGGTTTTTTTACATGGTTCGATCAATGTGATCTACATCCATGGTTCTTCACTATGATTGTTGAGGTTACATTAATATTACATTTACAATCTCCATTAATGGATATTTTGTAGAGATCTAGATCTAGTTTTTTGGGAAGAAGATGATAAACAAAATACATTCTCTCTCTAAAAATATCTCTAACCTTTACCAAAATTGTCCTCCCTTTCTCTCTCCGGCTCTCCTCTTTATATAGGTGTTTACATAGTGGATGCCCCCATTTTCGGATCTAGCTTACGGTAACCTCGCGAGCTTGTAAATGTTAATTTCGCAAATATCTTTAATTTCACTAAATTACCACACTTTACTCATGTTTACACTGTTGTCATCTGTTATGTTATTCATGTAATTATTTTACGACGTCCTCGCAATCGTTGTTGATGAGATTTTCGCTGGTGTGTCGTTGTTGCGATATTTGGATCCTACATCTTGCCTCTTTTTCCTTGAATATTGCTTGAAGAGCAATCTTTAAGGAAAAATCCGTTGTTGTAGTAGTCTTTGATCTTTGTTGATGACGGAACTACGCGAAAGAATACTTTTCTTGAAAAGTACGTACTTGCCTCTATTCTTTTGCGAAGTTCCGAAGCTTTGCCGAAATAAATAAGAAGTATCAACCCTTGAAGTATAAGAAGTATGAAGTATCCTTTGATAAGTATAAGAAGTACTTAATCCTCGAAATATATAAGAAGTATGAAGCATGAAGTATCCTTGAAGAAGTATGAAGTATGAAGTATCCTCGAAGAAGTATAAGAAGTATCCATCCTTGAATGCGTGTAATACGTACTTGCCTCAATTCATGCGAAATTATTACTCCATTTTTGATGAGGATTCTTGTTGTTCATTAGTGAACGTCCATTTTGGGAATGATTCTTGCCGAGAAGATAAAGAACATAAAATGTTTTCTCGATATTCCATAGTTGCCTCTTGTTCTTTATCTATGAGGATAGAATCCTTGAGAAATGTTGAATGAGCGAGTTGTGTCTTCATTCTCATCTTGCCTCTGCCTCATGCTTTGTGCTCATGTGATAGTATAATCTCTTCATGTTGCTTATAATTGTGTGAAATAATTGAGCGAAATAATCACATCTTGTGAAATGATCACATCCTGCGAAATCCTAAATAATCTTGCGAAATTCTGAACGATTCTGCGAAATTTTGTAAAATACTTGTTCGAATCTAATGCTTATGTAATGATTATGTTATGAAATGTGTATGCGATGTTTATTCCATGAAATGCTTATGCAATGCTTTCATGATGCGAGTATGATGCTTGTATGATGAGAATGCTTATCTATTGCAATGAGTAGCTAATGTTTGTGTTACTTAGCTCATTTTGCCGCTCTAGAATTGATGTAGCTTTAAATTGCCTCCATTCTTCATTTCTCTGGCTTTATCTTTAATATATGCATTCTTCTTCACGTATTTATTGTTCCTCACAAGTTCTTACTCCTCTGTTATTTGTATGCAAATGGAAGATTAAGCATAACCTCGCAAATGTATCTGCTGAATTTGTCATTGCGACAAGATCGCAGGACGTCTTTACATTTTCATGTAATGACCCATTGACCTTGCCTTATCATTTTGTGTGGTCTTATTTTGCCTTCCTAGTTAAAGGTCTTATTTTGCCACCCCTCGTTGTTGCGACAATATGACAGGCCTAAATATTCTTACTAACATAAAGCCCCATGACATTGCCGTCTTGCGACAAAATCGCAGGACGTCGTTACACTCTCATGTAATGACCCATTGATCTTGTCTTATCATTTCTTAGTATTATTGCCTCTGCAGGATTTTTTCGTTGCGACGATATGACAGGCCTAGAAATTCTTGCGAACATAAAGCCCCATGACATTGCCGTCTTGCGACGAAATCGCAGGACGTCTTTACACTTTCATGTAAAGACCCATTGATCTCGTCTTACCCTCGCGTTAGTATTATTGCCTCTGCAGGATCATCGCACAAATATGACAAGCCTAAATTTTCTTGCGAAAATAAAGCCTCATGACATTTGCGTCTTTAGACACTTATCAGCTCCCTAATGGAGGGTGCCGCCCTTATCATCTCCCTGGTTGCCCCTTCAAGGAGGCGTATATCGGCCATACAAGACTAGCTCCTCCCATCCTGGTCTTAACAACAACCGTTGTTTTCAGCCTCTTATCCCTTATACCTATAGGGCTTATGGTTACGAGGCTGCACCCTAAGTGGAGTTTTCTTCGGGCCGAGTGCGATGTGCCAAGACTTGCCAAGAATGGCCGAGACACTTCAAATGCCCTGGCACTCTTGGCTCAACCGTGTACCTCGGCGCCTTGAGCATACACGACTCCTTGGAAGAGACCCTCGGGCGTCCAACCAGGGTATAACCTTATATATATATTTGGAAATCCAAGGTATCTCTCCCGGATAGGCTTTCATGGGCCCCAAATCTCCATGAATCGGGTTCCAGGAGCGGTGTAACCTTTTCCCTGAGCCATGTTAAGAGATACCCCCTTATATGACGCACTTTAGGTCTTACATTTGCCTCTTACGAAATTTTATTCGCGAACTAGGGTGTACGCCATAAAGGTTCGTCCCATTCACTCATTCTTTCATTTCTGTCAATTCTTTGTAATAGGTACCCCCTACTATGACGCACTTTAGGTACTTTGCCTCTTGCGAAATTGTGTTCGCGAACTAGGGTGTGCACCATAGTAAGTTCGCCATTCTCTTATTATTTTGTTGATTCTTCTGCATATAAGCTCTTTTGTAATTTCGCTGATCTTTGATAATCTCTTGTCATTTTCTGTGCGAAATTCTCGCATGTCTTCATTTCGCATGTCTTCATTCTTTCATTCATTCTTCCTTTCTTTTCTTTCATTCATTCCTTCATTTCTGTCACTTCTTTCATTCATTCTCATAATATCATATCATTTGAAGCAAAGCAAATATTCAAGAGAAATTCTAATACATTATAGTCCTGAAATCTTTGTAGTTGTGAAATCTTTATAATTCTGCGATCGTATCGCGTTTTGTGATTCAAATCAATTTTTTTTTTATTGTCTATAAAAGAAATATTCTAGAGAAATATATAAATTGAATTTTCTGGATTTTTTGTAATTTTGAAATCTAGAAATCTTTGTAATTTTGAAGTCTTTATAATCTTGAAATCTTAGTAATATTTGTAATCTTGCGATCGTATCGCGTTTTGTAAATCACATCAAAAATCTTTTATTTTATGTAGAAGTAAAATGTTCAAGGAAAGTGGTACTTAGCTCTTGTGGTTTGCTGTTGTTGTTGTCTCTTGCGAAGTATATGATTTGCTTGCGAAGCTAGCATCCTTGAAGTGTATAAACGTCGCACAAAATATATTATCTCGTAGCAAAAAGAAGTGTGAGAAATGAGATTTAAACCCTTGACCTGCCTCTTGCATATTCTCGCACCACACCAACTGTTCTAACCCTTTCTTGCGAAATTAATTTGCGAGATAGTCATCAACATTCTTCTTTGCGAAATAGGCAAAGTCTGTGCGAAATTTCGCATAACAAAAATAATTGTGCGAGAAGCAAGAATTGATCCTGCGACCTTCTGCTTGTATTCATGCCTCCTGACCAACTGTGCTAGCCCTGCCTCTGCGAAGTGTTTCTGCGAAATAATCACCTACTTTCTCTTTGCGAAATAAGGAGACCTACAAACATGGTTTGGCAAAGTTCTTCTTTTCTTGTTCTCGCAAGTATATTTGCGAAGATGACTTCACGTGAAGAAAATTTGTGTGAAGCAATCATTTGCGAAGTGTATGTTCGTGCAGCAAATGTTTGCAAAGTAAACATCTGCAAAGCAAAAAATTCTGTGCGAAGGGGAAGACTCAAACTCGCGACCTCTAGTTTGCATGCCCCTTCTCTAACCATCTGTGCCACTCGTTGTGTGCGAAAGAAAAGCACAATGTTGTAACTTTATTGCATTTCTTCACCTTTATTATTTCAAAAATGTGCGAAAAATTAAGCTTGATGAGGGATTCGAACCCGTGGTACTGAACTTCTTCTCTTCGCTACTAACCATCGGTACTGGTTTCTGTTTGCGAAAGAAAGCCATGCTGCTGTCCTCTTATTATTATCTTCTCCCTTAGCGGCCTAGTAAAAAATATGTTAAAAATAAAGAGTGAGGTGAGGTTCGATCTCGCAACTCCAATCTCTTTCAGTATTCCCTTGATCATCTGGGCTACTTGCTGCTTGCGAAGGAAACACACAATGCCGCAATATTATTCCATTTCTTCGCATTTGAAAGTTCAAAAATATTTGAAAAATTTTGTGCGGCTGCGAAGTCGAACACATGACCACAGGTTTGTTTGTTGCCACTCTAACCATCTCTGCTAGCTTTTGTTTGCGAAGATACGCATGTAACCACCTCTTATTCTTTTCTCCTCTCCAGGCTGTAGAAAAAATGTGAAAAAATATGACCGTGGCGAGATTCGATCTTGCGACATCAAGCTTCTTCACTCCAACACAAACCATCTGTGCGAGTTTCTGTTTGTGATAAAAATCACAGCGTTTTGTTCTTATCCTTTTCTTCGTTCTTCCTTTATTTCCTTCAACAATTTGCCTCTTGCTTTTTCTCCTGAACATGGAAATCTTCAATTGAAACCTTGGTTTTCTTCCGTGAATTTCACCACAGAAATTAATTTTTTCTCTTATTCTTTTCATATCTTTGAATTGTTGATGATGTTTACTCCCTGAAAGTGTGATTTCTTCCATGAAATTTCCATTTTTGAACCTAAATTTTGTAGATCTAGAAAAATACGAACAGTAGTTAATCTTCATGGAAATTTCTTGAACCAACAAATTACAGGAAGGATAAATCCTTTACTCGATCCCTGTTTCTAGCGCCAAAATGTAGTTGCAGGATTTCCCACAACACACCCCCTATAATATTTTGTAGATCTAAATCTATTTCATAATCAAAATAAAGATTAAAGTGCTAAAATTATAAAATGGACACAAGGATTTTTTACATGGTTCGATCAATGTGATCTACATCCATAGTTCTTCACTATGATTGTTGAGGTTACATTAATATTACATTTACAATCTCCATTAATGGATATTTTGTAGAGCTCTAGATCTAGTTTTTTGGGAAGAAGATGATAAAGAAAATACATTCTCTCTCTAAAAATATCTCTAACCTTTACCAAAATTGTCCTCCCTTTCTCTCTCCGGCTCTCCTCTTTATATAGGTGTTTAAATAGTGGATGACAGCTAATAGGGCCCCCATTTTCGGATCTAGCTTACGGTAACCTCGCGAGCTTGTAAATGTTAATTTCGCAAATATCTTTAATTTCGCTAAATTACCACACTTTACTCATGTTTACACTGTTGTCATCTGTTATGTTATTCATGTAATTATTTTACGACGTCCTCGCAATCGTTGTTGATGAGATTTTCGCTGGTGTGTCATTGTTGCGATATTTGGATCCTACATCAGTATCTAAATCTGGTAGTTCTGTTTGACTCGATCTGGTTAATTTGTTTAATCCAGATCTTGGAAGATCTGAAACCCGACAAAGGATTTTAATTTATTTTAAAAATAAAAGCCTTTGTCACACTCAACATACATATCTCTGATTGATTTCCTGAGTTATGAGAGTGGTTACCAAATAGATTAGTCCTTTACTGTTTGGAAGACGATCAAAATGGTTGAGTACTTAAAGTCTTCAGAAAGGCTGAAGCAAATTAAGATAGTGGATTCTATCTTAGGATTCACGTGTGTTGGCTGGATTGGTTGTAGCGCAGGGATACTGAGGAAACTAGGGGTGGTTTACTTGGCTCAACTATATGAAGTTGGTAGTGTCTTTGTATAACGACTTAATTCTGAGAGTATTCAAAACTTGACTAGGACCCCAGGTCTTTCTGCATTTAAGGTTTCCTCGTTAACAAAATCTTGATGTGTAATTTACTTCACTTCCGCATAATAATTATTATTTAGTTATAATAAAGTAAATTACACTTGTATGTTAACCAGGCACTTGAAACTGATCATATATTGTTAAATCGGTCTTGTATCATAACTATTATCAAGTGATTATCTTATTGTTGTATTGTGTCGACTTCTTTTCCTATAGACAATCACACAAGGTATCAGACTTAAAGGTTGATATCGAAAATATTGTGGTGTACTTGGTACCCTCGTCATTTCAATTGGTATCAGAGCAAGGAAACACTAAAAGATCTAAAAATCTGAGTTTGGTGCGATCCAACCTATAAGACTTGAATATAAAATGGTTAAGGAAGAACCTAAAGTTGATTCATTTAACGTATCACAAGGTTTTGATATGATATGTCCACGATATACATAAAAAGGAGCCTGTTTGTTTTTCATCATTGTTCAACGGTTCAATGTTGTCAGTTCATTCTATGAACAACCTAAATGGAATATTAATAAGAAAATAAACACCAGCAATGCATGTCTTAGATTCGGAAGCAAAAGACACGATTGGTTTTTCATTAATCTCTCTGAAAAATATATTTTAAGAGATAAAAAAAATCATCCTCTAGCCAAGGGTATTATCAAAGGCTTATTGATAAAAACCATGTCTCATGAGAAAATATTGCATCAAGAAGTGCTTGAATATCATGCTCTAAATGATAGGATGGCATCTACTTGTATCTCTCACTGTCAAAATCAAGAAGACTCTCTAAAATTCTAAATTCCTGAATCCGAATCTAAGTTATCCGATGCTCACTTTAGAATCAGACAACTAGAAGAAGAGTTCAAGACATCTAGATCTAAGACAAGTTTGTGTGATTCTAGGTTAAAGAATCTCTTGAATAATTATCAACATCTAGATTCAAAAAGCCTTATAACCTGTAAGAATCATAAAAAAATTGTTTCGTAACCTAATCCACGGAATGATGTTCAGTTGCGTGAATCAGTTCTCAATAATTACAGCGAAAAGGATTATTTTTCTAGAAGACACAAAAATCAGCATAAAGACAAACAAACTTGTTAGAGCACATCTCGGTCGAACTCGCATGCATTGTTATCTCAAGAATGTTTGTCAATGTTAGTGATCAAAACTATAAGTCTTGATTTATAACCTATTTATAGATGTCTCGGACTAGGACATAGATTGTGTAGTTGAGCTTAGACTTCACGACGTTCATCATTTGAAGAAAAAGAACTACTAAGGGGAGCTTGTGGAACTTCATCGACAAAAGGTATTTGGAAACTGAAACTCATCTATCACTTGGAAAGTCTATTTCTACTCCATCTCCTATATTGAGACATAAGTCGTATTACAATATAGTTTTCTATATACACATTTGAGATTTCGAGCTGAGTTTATCTCGCTTACATTTTTCTCGAAACATGTGTTGGCAAGCTTTCGCTTCGACTAAGTTCATCTTATATCATGTGAAAATTGCCGAGTAACATCTTACATGATTTGTGTGATACAATCATTTGGTGTAGTCTTGGAATGTTTCGTTATGATTATTTCAATATCTTGAAAATTGCTTTGATGCTAATAGTGTGTGAAAACGGCTATTGTCATCCTCTAAGAAAGTTTCAATGATTTAAATAAAGATCTTAGAATCATGTAACCATGTTTGGATATAAACATAGTGTGTTATCACATTTGTGTGTAAGTCCAAAACCGGGAACCTGAAGTATGCGTACCCGTACGCGTACTGGCGGTTGTTGGATGTCTGGGCAAGTATGCTTACCCGTACGCATACTGGCAGAAGTCTCACATCCGTGAATTTCTGCTGGAGTTCGGAATGTAAATAGGTATGCGCACCCGTATGCGTACTGGCGTAACCAAACTCGGTTCGGCTACTTAAGTATGCGTACACGTTTGCATGCTTGAGTTGGTTACTTTCTAAAATCGGTTGTGTACATGACCTTAAATATTTATAAATTAAGGAATGCAATCTTTGCAAACCGTGGATATAATGTTCATGAATTGATTCAAGTGAATCAAACCGATTTTGCTTCAATTGTGTTCTTGTATACTTCTATGAGAATATAGCAATTGAACGACTCTTTAACTAGTTTCATTTGAGTCATTTGAACTAGTTATGGTTAAGATGAATAAGGTTGATATGAGAGTGAACATAAGGCTAACCTTGGTTAACTACTTGTGAGCCAACATGGTTTACACGTTTGGGTACGATTACATAAACCTAAATGAGGGTACATTTAATTTTTGTGTAACAAGTTAAGTTCGATCTAACGGTTGAAAGATATTAGCTTGGTTGAATCAGGTTTTTCATCTAACGTTGAATATTGAATGCTTTGTTACCAAGGTAACTTGGATTGTAAACCCTGATTTGAAAACTATATAAAGGAGAACTCTAGCAACTGGGAAACCTAATCCCCACACCTCTTGTGTGTTACTAGTTGCATCAACTAGAGTCGATTCTTTTTTAACCTTAGGTTTCTATCGAGACCCTGTAGGTTAACGACTTCAAAAACTTCATTGGGATTGTGAAGCCAGACCCTACTATTTTCTTTGTAGTTGTGTGTTATGATCTTGCCCGATTCTATCGTCATGAGTACAATTGAAATAATTGACTCGAGATTAATTTCTCCGATAGGCAAGATAAAAGTAATCACAAACATCTTCGTCTCATCGTTTGTGATTCCACAATATCTTGTTTCGCTAGTCAATTAAGATTATTGTTAGGTGATTGATAATACTAGGTTGTTCTTCGGGAATATAAGTCTGGTTTATCAATTGGTTCATGTTCACCTTGATTTATCAAAAGACGGAACAAAAACTCTTGGGTATTTCTGTTAGACAGATTTATTCAATCTATAGACTTTTCAGTGTGAGACAGATTTGTTTATCAAGTCTTCGACTTTGGGTCGTAGCAACTCTTGGTTGTGGGTGAGATCAACTAAGGGAATCATGTGCGTAGTATCCTGCTGGGATCAGAGACGTAAGGAATGCAACTGTACCTTGAATCATTGTGAGATTGATTAGGGTTCAACTACAGTCCAGTCCGAAGTTAATTGGTAGTAGGCTAGAGTCTGTAGCGGCTTAATACAGTGTGGTGTTCAAACTGCACTAGGTCCCGGGGTTTTTCTGCATTTGCGGTTTTCCTCGTTAACAAAATTCTGATGTCTGTGTTGTTTCTTTTCCGCATTATATTTTGTTATATAATTAAAAATCACAGGTTGTGCATTAAGATCAATCAATTAGAATATCCAACCTTTGGTTGTTGATTTAAATTGATTGACACTTGAACATTGGTCTTTGGTACCGTTCAAGTTGTTTCACATAATAATTAGGCTCACGGATTTTTATCTGTTTGATTGGCTGATTACATTGTGTAACAGAGATATTAAACTCTTTGATATACTTTACTCTAGATAGAGTCTGACTGTCTAGTTGATTCTCTAGAAAGTATATTTGAGTAAGTCCTCTCAGATTTCCAAACGAATTGTTGGGTGTGGTTGTTAGACCCCCGCATTTTCAATTGGTATCAGAGCAGGCAAACACATTAAAGACCTCATAAGTCTGTGTTTGTAGCGATCTGATATGGATAGAAGTGTAGGATCAGAATATCGCGACAACAACAATTCGCAAAGGCAGCCGATAACAACATTGCGAGTGAGTCGCAGAGGGATAAATATAAATGACGCACTGAATGACGATAGGAGGATATGAAATCTGGCGAAAGTTAAGAAGTGTCGCGAGTATGAATATTTGTACGTCTGCGACACTTCGCGAGACATTCCCGAAAATAAAGGACAGCTTAGCTGTCATTCACTATGTATTACCCTATATAAAGGGATGAGTAAATTTGTTGAAGGGAGAGTTCTCTTTGGATTGAAAAGCAAGTCATTAGGAGAGAGAAACAGAGCGAATGTAGTAAGATCTTAAGTGTAATTCCGTTCTCCTGTAAACATTTTAAGAAAATTATTAATAAATATTCATAATTGTTCATCTATTATCTTCTAAATGAATTAGTTAAACAAAATATAGTGAGGGGTGTATTGTGGGATTTCCTGCAACTACATATTGGCGCTAGAAACAGGGAGTGAAGAAAGAAAGAAGGCAATCAGAATCATTCAAATCAAGAAAATGAAAGAAAAAGAAAATGTTAAATTAGATGAGACAAAGGAGAAAGATATGGAGTACAGTTCGGACACAAAGACAATGATTGATGAGTTTCATGAAAATATCAAAGGAAGAATACACAAGCGGGATTTTGAAGGAAAGAAAATCACAGATAGAGAGGTGACATTGCCTTTAGAAGAATGGGAAAAGCAAAGGATAACATTCACAACCTTCAAATATCTAAAGAAAATTTGAATCACACATCTCCACTGGTAATCACAATAAACGCGTGCAAAGGAGAAGAATTAGTAAAGGCAACGCAAACATGGACAGTAAATAGAACTTTAATCGATACGGGAAGCTTGGTGAATATCATGTTTTATCATGCTTACAAGAAAATGGGATATAAAGATAAAGAAATAATTCCTACGGCCTACAATATCCATGGTTTTGGTAAATCCATAACAAAGGTTAAAGGAGAGGTAAAAATACGAATTGCATTGGGAGACATCGAGACACGAGTAACCTTGTGTGTAGTAGATATGGAATCGCCATACAACGTATTGCTAGGGAGACCATGGGTACATGCAATAAAAGCAAGAGCATCAACATTTCATCAATGTATCAAATTTCCCACACCAACCGAATCGGCGAGATTAGAGGAGATGTGGATAAAGGAAGAATATGTTATCAAATTGAAATAAAATATCATGAAGAGCAAGCAAAGAAACGAAAGTATCGTAGAAAATCAAGCGAAAGCGAAATAAAAAAGAAGAAGAATTTAGAGTTTACATGATAAGAGCAAAGGAAGGAAAAGGGATACCTAGCGAAATTTCGGGAGAAGAAAATGAACTCGCGAAAGAGTTGAAAGGACCAACCCCTATGGGAGAATCGCAAGCTAGTTACGTCGCGGCAGAGCAAACGAAAGAAGTGAATGTCGGAACTAATGAAGAGCCCAAAATGTTGAAGATTGGGACTAGTATGGAAGCGGATGAGGAAAAAAGGATCAGAGAGTTCTTTGCGAGACTATAAGGATATCTTCGCGTGGAACATGGATGATATGCCCGTATAGACCCATCGATAGCTTGTCACAGACTGGAAATAGATAAAAAGGTGAAGCCGTTCAAGCGAGAATTAGAAAAATCGCAATGACTTATCACCCCCAAATAGAAGAAGAATTGCGAGGAAAATGCTAGATGCGAGAATCATCGAGGGCCGAGAAAGTATCCAGAATGGATAGCAAATATGGTTATAGTCCCAAAGAAGAAAAAGGGGATAAGAATTTGCATAGATTTCACTGATTTAAACAAAGCTTGTCCTAAAGATAGTTTTCCATTGCCAGATATCCCACAACTAGTCGAATCAGCAGCAGGAAATGAAAGAATATCATCTCTGGACGGGTATAAAGGTTACAACCCAGATTCCTCTCGCCGAGGAAGACCAAGAGCATACTTTGCTTTTTTCGCTCCAAGAGGGTTATATTGTTATACAAAATGCCGTTTGGTTTACGAAATGCTTTGGAGCAACATACCAAAGAATGGTAGAAGAAGTGTTCGCGAAATGGATACATAAAACACTGGAAGTATACGTAGATGATATGCTCATAAAAAGTAAGAAAGCGAAAAACCATGTGCAAGATCTGAGAGAAATCTTTGAACAAATGAGGCGATTCAACATCAAAGTAAATCCGGAAAAATGTACCTTCGGAGTGGCATCGGGAAAATTTTTTGGGTTATATAGTATCAAAGGAAGGAATACAAGTCGACCCAGAGAAAGTGAAAGCGGTTCGCGATATGCCAACACCGCGACAATAAAGGATGTTCAAAAGCTAAATGGATTATTAGCATCACTAGGAAGATTCATTTCGCGGTCATCGATAAGTGTAAACATTTTTCAAAGATCCCGAGAAAGGGATCAAGTTTAAATGGACAGACGAATGTGAAAAGGCTTTACAGGAATCAAAGAACATCTAATGGAAGTATCCATTATGCAAAAGCGAGCCGTGAGAGGAATTGTTGTTGTATCTTGCGACAACGTCGCACGCGTTAAGCGCAGTATTGCTGCGAATAGACGCTGGAGTAGAAAAACCGATTTACTACATCAGTAAGACTTTTAATGCCGCAGAAAGGAATTATTCAAAGATTGAAAAACTAATCCCGGCGTTAGTCTATGCAACATTTAAGCTTCGCATATATTTTCAAGCACATACTGTCAGAGTGGTAACAAAAGTACCAATCGAATCAGTAATGAAAAATTCAAAAAGATCGGGAAGAGTAGAAAGGTGGAATGCCCAAATAAGCCATTATAAACTCAAATATGAAATATTATCCTCAACCAAGTCACAGGTAGTCGCAGACTTTTTGGCAGAATTTCCTTTGGAAGAAGACGAAGCAGTGGATGAAATGATGGATGTAGAAGAAGAGCATGGAGACCCAAATGATTTGTTAACTCGAACCGGATAGGTGGGAAATATTGGTAGACGGATCATCAAATGGAGAAGGTAATGGAGTGGGAATTGTTGTGATTTCGCTTAAGGCAATAAATTAGCTTTCTCATTTAGATTGGAGTTTGAATCCACTAATAATGAAACGGAGTATGAAGCTATAATACATGCTCTGCGGTTCGCAATAGAAATGAAGTTAGAAAATGTGAGGATTACCAGCGATTCGCAATTAGCAATTCTCCAAATAACAGAGAAATATGCTACGAATGAGCCATCTTTGCAAAAGTACAGAAAGCTTGTCGAAGAATTGTCAGCACAGATACCAAAAATGAGGTGGAGGCATATATCAAGGAGAAATAACAGACTCGCAGATGCTTTTGCCTTTATATCAAGTATGATGACAGACCCCATTGCGAGGAATATCAAAATACAAACACTTTTGGCACCATCAATCAATAAAGAAGAAGAACAAGAAGCGGATACAATGTTAGTAGAAGACATACCACAATGTCGCGATAAAGATTGGAGAACGAAACTTCACGCTTACTCCGATGAAAGGGGAGGTACCAAGAAATAGATTAGAAGCACACAAATTGAAAAGCCGTGCAACGAATTATGAATTAAGAGATGGTGTACTTTATCGACGATCTTTTGATGGACCTTCACTTCGATGCTTAACGAGGGAAGAGGGAGAAATCATATTGAAGATGTTGCATAGTGGAGATGCTGGAAATCATAGCGGTGGAAGATCTCTAGCATATAAAGCAAAAACGCAAGGATATTACTGGCCATATATGCATGAAGACGCGAGAGCAATGTCAAGGCGCTGCGAAGATTGTCAAAGGCATGGGAAGAAAATACATGCACCTGGGGCACCATTAAATTCTTCTACAAGTGTGTGGCCTTTTGGAAAGTGGGGTCTAGATATTGTGGGACCTTTTTTACCAGGAACAGGGCAAAGAAGATACTTAATTGTCGCAACGGATTATTTCACCAAATGGGCAGAAGTGAAAGCGGTACAACACATTCGCGACAAAGACGTTTTTACTTTCATATTCGAGAATATTATATGCAGATTTGGGATCCCCGCGCAGTTGGTATCTGATAATGGGAAACAATTTGAAGGGCAAAACATAGAGTTGTTACTTAATGCATTTCAAATAAAATGTGGCAAATCGACTCCACTATATCCGCAAGCTAACGGTCAGGCGGAGGCAACAAATAAAACAATCGCGGATATATTGAAGAAGAAGTTAGAAGGACACAATAGAGGATGGTGCGAACAAGTACCCAGTGCAGTATGGGCATACAATACAACCAGAAGAGAAGCTACTGGAATGTCACCTTTTTGCTTAACATATGGAGTTGAAGCTGTGCTCCCAACAGAAGTGATGATCCCAACAACTAAGAAAGAAGTTTGGGAGAAAAATCTTAGTGCAGGAAACATTCTAATCAAGTTGGACGAACTAGAAGAGAAAAGGGAGAAGGCGTTACGACACATGGAGAATTATCAACGAAGACTGGCCAGAGAATATAACAAGCGTGTGAAGATACGTGAGTTTCAACCAGGAGACTTGGTACTGCGAGAGACACCAATATATCAGCGAGAAAATGGAGGCAAGCTGGCGAGAAAATGGGATGGACCTTATATTATCAAAGAAGTAGTTGGTACAGGGGCTTATAGATTGATGGATCCTGAAGGCAAAGATATGGGACAAAGATTAGGCAGGCCGTGGAACAGGTTATATCTAAAGAAATACTACCCGTAAAAATGGGTTAGATGAAGTACTTTAATGCAAGATATTTGCAAAATTCAATAAAATACGTACCAAGATATCGCGAATGTCTCGCGAGCAGAAGGGCAAGAAATGACGAATGAATGAATGAATAAACATGATCGAATGAATGGGACGAACCTTTATGGCGTACACCCTAGTTCGCGAATTATACTTCGTAAGAGGCAAATGTAAGACCTAAAGTGCGTCATATAAGGGGGTATCTCTTAACATGGCTCAGGGAAAAGGTTACACCGCCCCTGGAACCTGGGTCATGCAGATTTGGGGCCCATGAAAGCCTATCCGGAAGAGGTACCTTGGATTCCCAACTATATATGTAGGTTATACCCTGGTTGGGCGACCGAGGTCTCTTTCAAGGAGTCAGCGTATGATCAAGGCGCCGAGGTACCCGGTTGAGTCAAGAGTGCGGGGAGCATGGAACTTCCTTACCACTCTTGACAAGTCTTGGCGCATGCTGCACTCGGCCCGAAGAAAACTCCACTTAGGGTGCAGCCTTGTAACCATAAACTCTATAGGTATAAGGGATAAGAGGTCACAAAACAATCGGTTGTTGTTAAGACCGGATGGGAGGAGCTAGCCTTGTATGGCCGATGTACGCCTCCTTGAAGGGGCAACCAGGGAGATGATAAGGGCGGCACCCTCCATTAGGGAGCTGATAAGTGCCAAAGACGCAAATGTCACGAGGCTTTGTTTTCGCAAGGAAACTTAGGCTTGTCATATTTGTGCAATGATCCTGCAGAGGCAATAATACTAACGCGAGGGTAAGGCGAGATCAATGGGTCCTTACATGCAAGTGTAAAGACGTCCTGCGATTTCGTCGCAAGACGACAATGTCATGGGGCTTTACTTTCGCAAGAAAATTTAGGCCTGTCATATTGTCGCAAACAAAATATCCCGCAGGCAAAAATACTTGAAAAATGATAAGACAAGGTCAATGGGTTTTTACATGCAAGTGTAAAGACGTCCTGCGACCTTGTCGCAATAAAGGATGGCGGAGTAAGACCTTTAAATAGGAAGGTCAAGCTTAGAAGACCATCAAAGATGATAAGGCAAGGTCAATGGGTCATTACATGAAAATGTAAAGGCGGCCTGCGATCTTGTCGCAATGAGAAGAAATAAAGTGAAACTCCTAATTGGGATGGTTTTACTTAATAAAAGATTCAATAAGCGAACATGCTCGCGAGATTATGTTCAAACACCTTAAATAAGGGAAAAGGGAGAAAATAAGGGGATTACCCGATCAAAGACTTAATCCTTACATCAATATTATCAACCATAGAGGATGGTCGAGATCTTTCACTGCCTTTATCAGCTTCACCTTCACCGGTTGGTGGATTTTCATCAGAAATGTTTTCAGCACCTTCATTTTCGCCACCGGTGGATTTTCATCGAAATTTTTTCACTCGGATCTTTGTTGACAACTTCAATATTAGCGATATCTTCGCGCTTTCATAGTCATAATCACTATCGAGAATCGGGGACTTCATCATCACTTACTTCCAAAGGATCAACATGAATAGGATCAAGGGACTTAGACAATAAAATCTCATTCACAAGGACTTGACTTTGAGGGGGAATTGACGAAGCAACGCCTTTTGACGATTCTTGCTATCTATGTCTTTACAAGTAAGACATATAATCAAATCTTCGTTCCGCACCGGTCGCGAGAACGAGCAAGAGAGGCGGCGAGTAACCCATTTTCTTTGCGAATCTTAGAATAATCGATCTAAGGGTGGAGATAACAGAGCGAAGCTTTTTCTCGTAGTCTCGCATAACAAGTGCACAAGATTAAAGAAAGCTTTTACTTTAATATTTTTGGAATTTTCGGGATAATTAAAGATTTTTTGAAATAAATCAATGTATTAAGATAGTCAAATAATATGACTACCTTCCTTCTGAGAAGTAAGATGTTGAATTAAAGCTGCAAAATTATTCCCCAAACAGTCCATGGCATCATCAAATGTATCTCCAACTAGGCCTTTCAATCGAGCTCGCAAGCTTTTTTCATTCGAAACAAGTATGGAATTCTCAGTCACAAGGGTAGAGTTGGATTTTTCTAATTTGGAACATTGATCCTTGAATTGGTTTGCTTTTAGACTCAAGGTTATTCTACCCTAATAAGTTTATCTCTCTCGGCAGTAATTTCTTCAAGTTGGTTTTTCAAAGTATGAATAAATTGTTCTTGTTCTTCACGTAATTTTTGACAAGCATCATATTCTTGCGAATAAGTCGCGACTTTGTTTAGCAGAGATCGCTTCTCCTGAGAAAGAGTCCCATTCTCATCTGATAAAGTTTCCAACTCCAAATTAGCCTTAGTCAAAGAGTAAGAAAGGCGAGATAAGTCTTTACTTAATGAATCTTGCTGCTGAGCTAAATCAAAGTTTTCTTTAGACAAATTATCTATTTGATCAACAGCATATGTATGAAGATTATTTAAGAAGTTATATTGCTCCATCCAAGCGTCTCTTTCAACTCGAACCTCTTCAACAATTGATTCCAATCTGATATATCTCCATTATTCGTTTCTCGGTTTAGAGTTTGAAGGGCGAACAAGAATTTAAGTTGTAAAAAAAAAAAAAAAAAAAAAAAAAAAAAAGAGCTTAAGGGGATAGAGTTTACCTTTTAACTCTTCATTCTTCTTGCGAAGATTATCACGGTCTAGTGAGAGGTTGTGAAATTTTTGATTTTCAAGATGGAGATTATTGCATTTAGCAGTCATAGCTTGAAGATCATTTTTCAGTACATTAATTTCTTGAACTAAGGATGCTTGCGAGATCCTATCGTAACCGAGATGTTTACTTAAAATCTCGCAGACATCGGACTTGACAGGGATCGACAAGTCTTTTTGGCATCATTCACAAGGTCCGAGAGAACTTTGAAAGCCACGTCTATTCCTTCCAAATTTTCTGCAGTAAGAGGGATTTGCTCGGGCAAAGAAGGAAAAGATGAATCATTCTTCGCCAAAGGAACATCATGAGAAGAGGAGATTTCAGGAAAAGTAGTGATGGGAGGAATGACAGAGACATTGATGGTAGGAGAAGGAGTAAGTTCATTTGTAGTAGGACTATTATGAGGAACTTGATCTATGAGGAGTTGAGGCATCGGAATATTGTCACTTGTGACAAGATCATGCTGCGGTGATTTCATGACAGGAGAAGAAGGTGTAAATGAGGGAAAAGGGACATCAGGAGTAACATGTTTAGAGTAGCGAGACCTTTTGGGAGTTTTGTCAATAGTTTTGCCATCCTGTGAATGATAAATTAAGTAAGAAACAGAGGCAAGTACGTTGTTATTAAAAGGTAAATGCTTCTTAAAATACCTTATCACTCACAGGGCTTTCTTTTAGAAACGGTATGTTTAGCTTGAAGAGGACTTTGGTGGCAAGGTGGATTCTTGTTGAGAAGTTGGTTTCGATTTGTGAATCCAAAGAAAGAAGGGGATTCTTCACGGTGAACTTGGTGATGGGTTTGTTCTTGCTGAAACAAAAATGGCAGAAAAAGATTAAAAGGAATAGGATAATCTCAAAAAGGGAAGTTAATCACAAAATCAATCAATCATAGAATCAATCGAATCTAGCAAGATTAACAAACCTGGATGCCATGGAAGTGATAGCAAATAAGAAATAGCAGAAGGATGATGAAGACGATGGTGAAGAAGAATAACAGAAGAACAGTTGCAGACAATAAAGGAGATGAAATAGAAGGAAAGAAATGTTCTTCACAAAAGACTCTCCTATAAATAGGCAAGAAAGTGTTATGACCGGATAACATTAAATGTACCGGTAAAAAGAATGGTTTTAAACACGTGTAAACGGTCATTCCTAAATTCATGGAGCTATGCTGAAGAAGATTTTTAATGGAAAATGAACGGTTGCGACAAGGAATTCGGATATCGCACAACGTAAGGAAACATAAGGAGAGGTGAGAAGATGTAGTATTCGGGTATTGCACAACATATTTTCTTATCATATGAGATTCAATTACTTTCCTAACTCGCGAGAAGAGATCGCGAGATCCATTATTTTCCATAACCCATGAGGCAGGAAATGATATTTCATACATACTTCTAAAAATTTCGGAACTTCGCCAAAGAATAGAGGCAAGTACGTACTTTTCAAGTCCAGTATTCTTTCGCTCGTTCCTTCATCAATAAAAATCAGAGACTATTACAACAACGTATTTTTTCTTAAAGATCGCTCTTCAAGCAATATTCAAGAAAAAAGAGGCAAGATGTAGGATCAGAATATCGCGACAACAACAATTCGCAAAGGCAACCGATAACAACATTGCGAGTGAGTCGCAGAGGGATAAATATAAATGACGCACTGGATGACGATAGGAGGATATGAAATCTGGCGAAAGTTAAGAAGTGTCGCGAGTATGAATATTTGTACGTCTGCGACACTTCGCGAGACATTCCCGAAAATAAAGGACAAACTTTTAGTGTCATTCACTATGTATTACCCTATATAAAGGGATGAGTAAATTTGTTGAAGGGAGAGTTCTCTTTGGATTGAAAAGCAAGTCATTAGGAGAGAGAAACAGAGCGAATGTAGTAAGATCTTAAGTGTAATTCCGTTCTCCTGTGTAAACATTTTAAGAAAATTATTAATAAATATTCATAATTGTTCATCTATTATCTTCTAAATGAATTAGTTAAACAAAATATAGTGAGGGGTGTATTGTGGGATTTCCTGCAACTACAAGAAGTGTTATCTCTATAAACGTACCACTAGTCTTCGATGACTCAAATTACTTGTGGTGGAAAATTGTTATGCGTGCCTTTCTTCAAGCGCGTGATTTTCAGTCATGGGTTTATGTAGTTAATGGCTATGATGCTCCCGTTGTGGCAATAGGAAATGCGACCGTTCCAAAGGATATTGGTGCATATGACGCTACTGAGATACTTGCTGCAAAGCAAAACTCCGACGGTTTGAATGCCATCATACATGCCATTACCCCAGATCTTCACACCATGTGACTACGTGCACTCGGTCTAAAGATGCTTGGGATATCTTAGAAACTTTATTCGAAGGGAATACCTCTGAAAAGGAAGCTAGGCTTCAAAACCTAAATTCTGATTGGGAAAACCTTCGAATGGCTGATGAAGATTCATTTGATGAGTTTAATCACAAAGTGTCTGAAATTGTTAATGCATCCTTTGCATTGGGTAAGACTATTCCTGAAAAGGACATTGTGATGAAAATTTTCAGATCGCTGCCATCTAGATACGATTCTAAGAAGCATGCCATCGTTGAGGGAAATAACCTTAATGCTCTCTTCAGAAACACGTTGGTTGGAAAGCTAAAGATCTTTGATCATGAGCATACATCCAAAATCGGAAAGGATGTTGCCTTCAAAGCACAAAAGAACACTAAATTACTTGACAAAAGTAAAAGTGTTTATGTCTCTGAGGATGATTTTTCTGAGGCTGATTCATCAGATGAAGATCTTGACAAGTCAGTCTCTTTGATCAGAAGACAGTTTAGAGATCTTCTATTGAAGAGAAGTAAACGGTTTGAAAAGACGAGGGTACCAAAATATACCTCAATCTAAAACTTTTCCACCTATAAGTCCTTTCTCCGAAAGTGATTGTCTATGGACTGAGTCGAGACAATACAACAAATCGGTTAACACTTCTTGTGATCGTCTATGGATACGAGATCGAGACAATACGACAACAAGATAACTTGTGTGATTGACTATGGATACAAGATCGAGACAATACAACAACGAAGTATGTTTACTTGATAATAGGTTACGGACTTAACCAAACACAATAGGATTGCTATCAAGTAAATAGGAATTAACGTTTGTGTATTTTACTTCTCATTATAATAAAAACAATTATAATTGCGGAAATAGAAAAGTAAAAGACACAACAAGATTTTTTTAACGAGGAAACCGCAATGCAGAAAAACCCCGGGACCTTGTCCAGAATTGAATACTCTCAGGATGAAGCCGCTATACAAAATATAAACCAACTTCGTATAGTTGAGACCAAGCAAATAAACCCACCTAGTTCCGTCTGTATCCCTGCGCCTCCAACTTGCAATAAGTCACGCACTTGGAAAAATTCCTTTGGTTCGTATTCCAAACAATAAATGAACAACAAATCTGTTCGGTAACAACTCTTTTCAAACAAGTGATATGAGTTTGACAAAAGGCTCTTCCATTTATCCCAATAAACTCCTTTGTCCGGTCCTTAGATCTATCTTTTCAACAACTACCAAAGTAATTGTCAAGACTATGCAATCAATACTTAGAATCACAAAGAATCGTATTGATGCCGATCTACTCAACTAATCAATCAAGATTATCACAAAGATAAACCGATTATAGTTGGATCCCCATCCGATCAAGTTTTATGCACACCAAAGATTATGAACCCAAATCTCAAATCTTCTTCGTCTTCAAATCTTCTTAAATCTTCAATAAACACCTGCACACAATCAACTTGAATCTCTTGTGATCAATCACACACAGAACGGAGTCTGTTAACAATGGATTATCACAAGACGTCTTTAGATCTACAAACATTCTAAAGATCCCCTTCGAAACTTCGATCTAGTTTGAGTGAATCTTATATCAGAAGAGAAGATTCTCAAGCATAAACAAACTAGGTGCAATCAAATTTCAACAACCGTTAGTCAATCAAATCAATCGAAAACTAATAATAAACTACAATTATCTAGTTTCCCAACAACGGTACTCGTAGAGCTTCCCAATCCCAAAGAAGTCTTTAAAACGATCGGTAGTAAGAGATTTCACCTAATTAGGGTACTTTCCTCTCCGAATAGACGGCTCCACCAGTAACAACACAACAAGGTAGTTTTGCTGGCTTTGAGGATTAGTTTACTTGAAATGCAAACTTCAATATTTATAGACCAAGGAAGTTTGGACACCAAGGAATTTCCAAAACCGAAAATATTCTCAAGATATGCAATATATTTCCAAATTCGGTTTCCATAATTCCTGGAAATGCTTTGTTCAAATATTGACCGAAATCTCAGTAGAAAATCTCCAATTAGTAAATGCACATTACCAATTTTTATTTTCTAAAGATATGCATTTTAATTGCTGGAAATTAAAAGCATAAAAAACTAAAAACCTTAATTAAAAGATTCTCAATTTATTTCGATCCGGGATTCTCCTTTAGCTATTAAGCAATATCTTTGAACAATAAAAGATAAGCGTTACTGCACATGTTCAAAGTATGTCGACATCTTTACTTTTTAAATCCTTTTTTATATTTACAATCTTGGAACCGATTTTCCACACTTCCAAACAAGTTTAGAATTGGTTCATCTGACTTCCAAGAACTATGTGATTGATTATCCTATCAAATTACCAATCACCGGTTTCACGGTTCTACCAAAACAAGTTTCGTATCTACCTCCATGTGGGTACTAGGATCAGTCACACTAGCTTTCCAAAATTTGGTTAACTAGATACTAGGATAGGTTACCACATATTTATGATATCTAACTTGTATTCGGTTGCACAAGTCATAGGATCGGTTACCAATATCTAAGACTTGTTGTACCTCTTACAAGGATCGATTCCCCTTTGCTTGTGATTGGTTGCACCTCTTAATAGGATCGGTTCCCCAATGTCTATAGTTGGTCATACCAATTACAACAAATCGATCAAACCATCTCATGTGATTACTTAAGATCGGTTTCACTAATAAAAGTCATACCAATACAAAAGTCAGGCCTTGTGAATAGTTTTACCAAGATACATAAACAAGTTATGAGCGGTTATACTAAACATACATATTGGTAATCCAAAGATTTGCAATAAATAACAATACCAATAAGCCTAGCGATTTCCCTTTCGATTCATAAAACAAGTTTATGAATTGTAATTCCTTTAAACGAATGTAAAAACATTATTTCCTAGGAAGAAATCTTCACCCATACCCATACATAATCACAATAGCATTCATATGATTATTTCGATGTCTTATATACGAAGTTCAAAAGATAGACGTTATACTTCGTATTGTAATTCCTTAATACTATGTCTAACTAGAGTATAATCATTCATAGCTTCGCAGTTATGTTTTCGATATGCACGACTTGGAAGATACGTTAGGGAATGAAATAGTTCAAGTCAAATATTACTAACCTCAAGTGGAAGGTTGATGTCGTCGTTGTAGCTCCTTACTTCTTCACATTCTTCAAGTCTTCACGTAATACTTGTAATGTCTCATATCCTAATACTTTCAAGCTAACCTATACGAAGTTGACTCTAGTAAATAATCAAGCGACTCTTTAAATGAGTTTTGGTTCACTAAAATATGACAACCAAACTTGACATACCAACGCTTGGTGGGTTCAACCGAGCAATGCTCTAACAATCTCCCCATTTGTCAATTCTAGTAACAAAACTCTTATATCATATGGATAAACAAATTACAAGAATTCATTACACATATGCTTGATTCCCAAATTCAACAGCACAATAACCTGTATACATTCAATCCATAAATGTCGTTGTTGACATTATAATAACAAAGCTAATACTCCCCCTAAAGGTAAGATAGGTAGATTTTCAATCCGCACGTATTTGTTATTCCCTTTGTAGTCCATATAACTACAAGTATCAATATGATCTGCTACTCCCCCTTAATCTATGCTTTATTCTTTCGTTAGATATAACAGTTTAAGCACCAATGTCCTTTCCTTAGTGATACCAAATCACTTGTTTACTCCATATATTTCTCCCCCTTTTTGTCACAAAATGACAAAGGTACGAGCAAATAAAAGACAAACCGAAAGGATCTTACAAATCTCAAAAGACTTGCAACCTATAAGAGTTAAGCACGAGGGTTCCACACACCATTTTTTGTAACCAATATCAAAACCGAAACTACAAAGTAATTTTGTTTTGATATGTTACCAAGGAAACAATTGCCCGAAGCAATTTTCCCCAATAGTTTAGCAAACAAAAAAAAAAAAAAACTAAGCACCTTAGTTCCTCTGCTAAACCGATTGCACAAATACAATCGATTGTTCGATAAGACCAAAATAAAGATCATAATTAACTCTATTTTTCTCATCAGGTTCTAATTATTCAAATAATAACTTAGACCTTTCACTTTTAAACAGGACAAGTACTAGGTTAGTTAACTAGCATTTCTTGTTAAGGCATTCGATTAGACTTGAATAACCGAAACCTCCACTTTGATAAGTCTAACTAAGATCAGAATTAACTTAGTTTCTCTCATCCTGAATCGAATTGGACTAAACAATTCATCCCGAAAACCTTTCGTTAAGCCATAAACAATTCATACAAACCGAAAACCTTTCGTTAAGCCATAAACAATTCACAAGCCAAATAAATCAACTTGCATAATTATTTACCTCAACCGGAAGCAATTGAAACAACATAAATATTAAATTACCGCAATTGCACCGAAATTTTGTAAGCCTAAACAATTGATACCAAACAATAAACCAGGATAACAATAGTTTTTCTTAACTGGAAACAATTGAATCACACACACATCCATACACAAATAATGGAATAAAACATCAATTGTACCGAAATTTTGTTAAGCAAAAGCAATAAACATATGCAATAAAATCAGGCTTTTCTAAAACAGGAAAACGATTAACTAACAAAGTCGTTACCTTAAATTCCGCATCCTCTTCTCCCCAGAAAGATATGTCATTAAGCGCAAGTTCAAGTTAGAACTCTCCCCCATTGTGTTGTCATCCTCTCCCAAGACAAAAGAACAACAACAAAAACCAACCTTTACCAGAGAAAGGTTGAAAACCGGTTTTAACTAATGCAATGCAAAAGTTGAAACCCCAAAACACATATGCTTTTATGCTAAACCAAACGATTCAACATATTGTGACTTTTTCACATATAGTTTCAATCAGAACCCCTTATGATCCTTTGATAAAGCCTACCAGCATGGGCTAGACTTAATCCTGCTAAACCAAAAAGTCACCCAAACCATAAGGGTTCACATCATATGAGATCGAATATCAAGGTTACGAAAACCGAAATCAAACATCCCATAAACATACATAGCAATAAGTTAAAGCATTCAAAAAAATAAGATAGTTTTATTCATAATAATAGGCTTTTTAAATAAAGTAGCCTAATTTTAAATAAGAATTTAATCATGCCTTCTTGGAGAATTCCTTTACAAGAATCTCGGTTTCGGTTAGATCCTTTTTAGAGTATTCTTGTTGATAGTGGATTTTCATTTAAGGTTAAAATTGTAAAAAACCAATAGTTATGCTTCTTGTAAAAAGATAAAGCCATTAATAAGTGTTGGATACTCCTCACTTAATTCACCAAGAATGGAGCATGAAATTCCTCGAGGTTGGAGCATGTGGCAACAATCCCATCCTGTGAATTTTAAATTTCCGGTACTCATTATTAGTAAAATGAAACCATGTACGCTAACGCTGCACGGTCCATTTAGCTTGCCAAAAACGTTCATACCAAGCATTATTCAAAAAAAAACAAGAGATGACGACGGCTATTAGGGTTTTGAGCATCACGGCGTCCATCTTCTCCTAACCCATCTATTCCCCTTATAATTTCCCAAATATATTCGAGTCATCAGCCTACCACCTTCACAGGCCAATCGGCCAAGGCCGCCAAGATAACGTGAGCTCCGAAGAGGGCGTGACGTGCGGCCCTTGCCAAGCACTAGTTTTTTGTCCAATTCGATCTCGGCCACTCGATTTCATATTTTGGCATGAGGTAATGGGTATGGCCTCACCATCATGCCATCTACACGCATTATGGTCGATTAGGCCAAAGTTGTATCCCATGCTTGGTTTCGACCAAGTCTGCGCACCTCTTCAAAACCCTATCAACTGATTCGCCGATGGATGTCTCAAAGATCATTTCATCCGTCCAACTTCACCAAATTGGTTATACGGCCACAGTCGGGAGTTAATTGGTTAGTAAGGTGTCATTACCCATCACTTTACCACACCATGATGATACGTACTGCATAAAATACACACGATACTTCACAAGCATAGACTTTTAGAGATGAGCAAGAAGTGGGCAAGGCGAGGCTGGTGTGTATCTTCCACTTCCATCACTCCACTTCCTCCACTTCCCACGAGAGACGTGAATAAGACTCAATGACTTGTATAAATAGGTTCTCCGCCATTTCCAAAAAAAAAACAGAGAAAAAAACAAGAAAATACCCGAACTGCTTACACCAATCGTAAGCTTGTTCACTTTCCTGTTCCAAGTCATAAGCAAGTCTACACCTTCACAATATCAACACCTTCTTCGCTTCCTTCCCTAAGATCAACCCCATCTCCTTCACTTTGTGACCGAAATGTCTGGCACGGCCATTTTCTTGTTGCAGTCTCTCGAATCTACAAGCACTCACCGTGCGGTGCATTTGTTTAAGGTTTAAATTCCATCACACCCCAAATTACCAAGTGCGGGGAGTAGTTTTCACCCAAGCAATTGGAGACCACAGTGGGAGGTTGATTCTCGGTTGCACAAAATTGAATTCTCAATTTTTCTGTTTCCATCTCGCAATCTTGAAACCACGGTGGTAGGATGTCTTTGGCAAATCAAGCGGGTATCACCCGAAGGCGGGCGAAACATTCCTGCCTTTTGAATGATAACATCACAATTACAAGAAGGGTTTAAATCCTTAGCTCACAACTTTGCAGTGGAGAGCAAAAAGAGTCGTAACCGCAGGAGATTCGGGAAAGATGAACAACATGGCCCGATCAATAATGAAGAACCGAGGCAACTCCCACGAGAGAAAGGACTTGTCCGAAGTACTACAACGTCTACCCGGATAAGAAAAGGAGAATGCGGCCTATGGAGCCTGTTAAGAAGATTTATATCTCAAAACTCTTGTTGAAGCCCTAAGACCTGTCAATCCGCATCGGCCTTTCATCCAAACGAAGAAATGCTTGAGGAAGGAGAGATCGATCGAAATACGTGAATCTTGGCTCGATCGATCACTCGGCAGTGATATTACGACACTTCCATCCCTTTACCCAGAAGATCACATGAGATATGATGGCACTTCGCAAACCTCAACTTCAACGAAAAAACTATCACAAAAAAAAATATAAACTAATAATTTTATTCATAATAATAGGCTTTTCATAAAGTAGCCTAATTTTAAATAAGAATTTAATCTTATTTTCGCTCTGCATGCCTTACTGGAGAATTCCTTTACAAGAATCTCGGTTTCGGTTAGATCCTTTTTAGAGTATTCTAAACCTCTTTTAAATTCTCCAAGGTCTTCAGGCCATCTGTACTTAGCAATAGATTGTTCATACCCAGAGATACTCATCTTAGCTACAACAATTTCATCGCTGAGAAGATCTCTTCTTCCAATGAGTTCAATTGTTCCCTCAAACATATTTTGAGCAAGAATAGTTGAGAGAGATGTCTTGATAGGGAAATAACAATATTCGGAACAGAGTCCATATTTTCTTTTCTCATAATATGTGGAACTAGACTCAAGAGTTCTTTCAATCTTTTCCACACAAAAACTACAGACAACATCATTACATTCTTTCTCTTTCATAACGAAAGGAATCATATGTAAGTTTTTTTAACGAGGCAAGGAACTGCACAAACTAATTATATTCGAAATTTCTTGTGTTAAGTCTTCCTCACTATCTATATATGGAGAAAGCATTGTATCACAGGATTGTGATATTGCAAGAGTATAATCGAACCTATTTATAGTCCCTTCTTTTCCTTTTTCAAAGCTACAACTTAATTAGGAAAGCTTACCTAAAAAAATACCAAAACAAAACTTACCCTAAACATGCAAGGAAGATATCGCAAGTTTTGAGAAGTCATGGAGTCCTGGTTAACTCCCTTTTTGTTTTTCTACAGTATAGCAAATCATTGAAAGATGTTTGCACATTGACATCACTGGATGTCTTTAGATCTCTTTTGAGTCTAAGCACTAGACATTCATAGTCATCTTTGTCTAAGATTACATCAGGCTTGTTTTTCTTAGAGTCCTTTTTAGACGGCTTTCTTTTGATTGCCATTTCAGACTTTGGTATCCACTTGTAGGTGGATTTCGAATGAATGTTCTTCATTTCTTGCAACATTGTATTTTTCCAAGCTTAAGTATTAGATCTCATACTTCTGTTAACAAAGGCATTAGCCTTTATATCATTGTTCCTTTTAGGATATGAATTCGAATTTTTAGAATAATTCTGTTGTCTCACAGAACGATGAAGATCTGAGTTTTTCTTAGTGGTGAAGCTGTTCAACTCTTTTGAAACAAAAGATAGAGCATTCTGCATCTTCCGAATCTTACAATCCCTTTGCATATGACCTTTATCTCTACAATAAAAACAATGCTTATTGAAAGGAGTAAAGTTTTTAGTTTTACCTTTATGAGACGTTCGGTTACTATGTTGATCCTTAGTTGGATTCTTCCTCTGATTGCTTTCGGAGATGTTTTCTATTAGAATCTCATTTGAGCACTTCGGTGAATCAGGCGCACAATTTTGTTTAGGTGGATCTTATGGAGTGGAGATGCAGACATCTTTTACGAATTTTACTTCTTTGTTGATTGACAAAGTATCAATTCCATCATATCCTAATCCACGTTTGTCGCCATGACTTCTTCCTGCCTCCAACATGGAAGACAAATTGGTTGTGCTATCATTGAGTCTTTTTAATCTTGCTACTTCTTCCTCCAGATTCTTGTTATTTTCAAGAGCTTTGGTTAGCTGTTCCTCAAGAGGATTTTTATTGAAGGAATCAGAATCATTTTGTTTCTTACTTGTTTGTTGAGAATTAA
The DNA here is from genome assembly GCA_023531295.1 of Papaver armeniacum. Classification (NCBI taxonomy): domain Eukaryota; kingdom Viridiplantae; phylum Streptophyta; class Magnoliopsida; order Ranunculales; family Papaveraceae; genus Papaver; species Papaver armeniacum. The sequence continues at coordinate 209,507 of JAJJWW010002023.1, read as the reverse complement.
TCCTTGCTTCTGTCTCAACAAGTTTTTTATTCAACAAGTAATGTTTCCTGTTGAGATTCTCAAACTCAAGAATTTTGAGTTTAGACTTTCTTTATAGTCCGTAAGTAGATATCTAGAATTCTGATATCCATAGAAGAAACCAGAGAAATTTTTTCTTAGTTTCCTATTTTCTCTACAGAGATGAGCGATGAGCTCAATCACATCTGAGGTAGATAGTTTTCTTGTAGAAATAGCACTTAGTATAGAAGTGAATTCTGACATATCTTCTTCAACGTCTTGATCAATTTTTGAGTCACAATCTTCAGAAATTTCATCAAGTTGTTTTTCAAGGCAGGTTTTCCAATCGCCAGAATATACATTATAGGGGTCAGCCTGTTCAGTAGATTCACATAAGATGTTATCCTCAAGTGCTGATTTTTCATCTTGACTTACGTTAACTAAATCACTCAATAGATTCATTTTCTTATAGGTTGCATCGCACCAAACACGGATTATTAGATCTTTTCGTGTTTGCCTGCTCTGATACCAATTGAAAAGACGAGGGTACCCAAATATACCTCAATCTAAAACTTTTCCACCTATAAGTCCTTTCTCCGAAAGTGATTGTCTATGGACTGAGTCGAGACAATAAAATTAATCGGTTCACACTTCGTGTGATCGTCTATGGATACGAGATCGAGACAATACGACAACAAGATAACTTGTGTGATTGACTATGGATACAAGATCGAGACAATACAACAACGAAGTATGTTTACTTGATAATAGGTTCGGACTTAACCAAACACAATAGGATTGCTATCAAGTAAATAGGAATTAACGTTTGTGTATTTTACTTCTAATTATAATAAAAACAATTATAATTGCGGAAATAGAAAAGTAAAAGACACAGCAAGATTTTGTAAACGAGGAAACCGCAAATGCAGAAAAACCCCGGGACCTTGTCCAGAATTGAATACTCTCAGGATTAAGCCGCTAAACAAAATCTAAACCAACTTCGTATAGTTGATACCAAGCAACTAAACATATAGTTCACCTGGTTTCGTCTGTATCCCTGCGCCTCCAACTTGCAATAAGTCACGCACTTGGAACAATTCCTTTAGTTCATATTCCAAACAGTAAAGGATCAACAAATCTGTTTGGTAACAACTCTTTTCAAACAAGTGATATGAGTTTGAAAAAGACTCTTCCGTTTATCCCAATAAACTCCTTTGTCCGGTCCTTAGATCTATCTTTTCAACAACTACCAAAGTAATTGTCAAGACTATGCAATCAATACTTCGAATCACAAAGAATCGTATTGATGCCGATCTACTCAACTAATCAATCAAGATTATCACAAAGATAAACCGATTATAGTTGCATCCCCAGCCGATCAAGTTTTGTGCACACCAAAGATTATGAACCCAAATCTGAAATCTTCTTCGTCTTCAAATCTTCTTAGATCTTCAATAAACACCTGCACACAATCAACTTGAATCTCTTGTGATCAATCACACACGAACGCGAGTCTCATTAACAATGGATTATCACAAGACGTCTTTAGATCTACAAACTGTCTAAAGATCCCCGTCGAAACTTCGATCTAGTTTGAGTGAATCTTATATCAGAAGAGAAGATTCTCAAGCATAAACAAACTAGGTGCAATCAAATTTCAACAACCGTTAGTCAATCAAATCAATCGGGAACTAATAATAAACTACAATTATCTAGTTTCCCACCAACAGTACTCGTAGAGCTTCCCAATCCCAAAGAAGTCTTTAAAACGAGCAGTAGTAAGAGATTTCGCCTAATTAGGGTACTTTCCTCTCCGAATAGACGGTTCCACCAGTAACAACACAACAAGGTAGTTTTGCTGGCTCTGAGGATTAGTTTGCTTGAAATGCAAACTTTAATATTTATAGACCAAGGAAGTTTGGACACCAAGGAATTTTCAAAACCAAAAATATTCTCAAGATATGCAATATATTTCCAAATTCGGTTTCCATAATTCCTGAAAATGCTTTGTCCAAATATTGACCGAAATCTCAGTAGAAAATCTCCAATTAGTAAATGCATATTACCTATTTTTATTTTCTAAAGATATGCATTTTAATTGCTGGAAATTAAAAGCATATAAAACTAAAAACCTTAATTAAAAGATTCTCAATTTATTTCGATCCGGATTCTCCTTTAGCTATTAAGGAATATCTTTGAACAATAAAAGATAAGCGTTACTGCACATGTTCAAAGTATGTCGACATCTTTACTTTGTAAATCCTTTTTCATATTTACAATCTTGGAACCGATTTGCCACACTTCCAAACAAGTTTAGAATTGGTTCATCTGACTTCCAAGAACTATGTGATTGATTATCCTATCAAATCACCAATCACAGGTTTCACGGTTCTACCAAAACAAGTTTCGGTTCTACCTCCATGTGGGTACTAGGATCAGTCACACTAGCTTTCCAAAATTTGGTTGACTAAGTACTAGGATAGGTTACCACATATTTATGGTATTTAACTTGTATTCGGTTGCACAAGTCATAAGATCGGTTACCAATATCTAAGACTTGTTGTACCTCTTACAAGGATCGATTCCCCTTTGCTTTTGATTGGTTGCACCTCTTACTAGGATCGGTTCCCCAATGTCTAGAGTTGGTCATACCAATTACAACAAATCGATCATACCATCTCAGGTGATTACTTAAGATTGGTTTCACTAATAAAAGTCATACCAATACAAAAGTCAGTCCTTGTGAATAGTTTTACCAAGATACATAAACAAGTTATGAGCGGTTATACTAAACACACATATTGGTAATCCAGAAGATTTGCAATGCATAACAATACCAATAAGCCTGGCGATTTCCCTTTCGATTCATAAAACAAGTTTATGAATTGTAATCCTTTAAACGAATGTAAAAACATTGTTTCCTAGGACGAAATCTTCACCCATACCCATACATAATCACAATGTCATTCATACGATTATGTCGATGTCTTATATACGAAGTTCAAAAGATAGACGTTATACTTCGTATTGTAATTCCTTAATACTATGTCTAACTAGAGTATAATCATTCACATCTTCGCAGTTATGTTATCAATATGCACAACTTGAAAGATATGTTAGGGAATGAAACAGTTCAAGTCAAATATTACTAACCTCAAGTGGATGGATGATGTCGTCGTTGTAGCTCCTTACTTCTTCACATTCTTCAAGTCTTCACGTAATACATGTAATGTCTCATATCTTAATACTTTCAAGCTAACCTATACAAAGTTGACTCTAGTAAATAATCAAGCGACTCTTTAAATGAGTTTTGGTTCACTAAAATATGACAACCAAACTTGACATACCAACACTTGGTGGGTTCAACCGAGCAATGCTCTAACACGGTTCTCCAGAGACAAACCCAGATCATCAGTTAAACCTCACAATCGCATTTCTCCAAAAAACAGGGATGCTGACGAGGCTGGTGACTAGGATATGCCACAGTGCTTTAAGTGTAAAGGTTTTGGTTATTTTGCAAATGAGTGTCCGAACCGTAGAAAATATACTGGGAACAAAGGTCTTGCTGCAACTCTTGATGAAATGTCTGATCACTATGATTCCAATGAAGACGAAAAATCAAGTGTTGCGCTTCTTTGTAAAGATATTGATTTTGATAATTGTAGCAATACATACATCAATCTTGATATTCTTTCAGAAGGAGACACAATCAATTTGGAAGAAAAAATTGACCTTTCTGTTGGAAACTCTCTATCTGATTTTTCACTCTCTATCTGATTTTTCAGGTTCCACTCTGTGTCTAGCAGCTTGCACATATCGGGAGTCTGAATCATCTTATCCATTGACATGCTATTATTGTTCACTCAAAGGTCATGAACTTTCAAAGTGTTTCAAGTACAAACACAAGATGAGATATGTCAATAAACTTCAACGAAGAGCAAATAGGCTAGCAAACAAGCTCAACCTTGTTCAAAAAACCGCTGAGGTATGTAAGATTTTATCCTCTTCAAAGAAGTTAGTTTCCAAAGATAAGACAAGACCACTAGAAAAGAGAGTATGGTCTAAACATTTTGATAGACATTGTTCTATGAATTCCTTTCAAAAATGTTATGGTGGACAGATTGTTGTTCACCGCAGCACAACTTAATTGTGTTATTTTGGTGCATCTTGTCTCATGTGCCTGATCAAAAGAGACAAGATTGTGCACACCTCAGGCTTTAAGAAAAGAAAGAAAAAATTTGTTGTTTTCTTAGCTTTGTTGTGTTTTGCAAAATTGGAATTCTTTCATATCTAATTGATATTGGAAGGGACTTCCCTGTTTAATCAATAAAAGAAGGTTATTCTCGACAATTCTACTATCTTTAGGGTTTTGAATTGTGTGTGCATGAACCTATGTGGTTAAAGGTTCCGTAACCCTACATTCTTTTTCCTTCTCTGAAACTCTTTTCATCTTAAGACTGCCTGTTGAGCTTAAATTGTGATTTCCTCCCACAAACCCATACACGTATGGATACTCCAAGCATCATGTCTTCTGATGGAAAAGATGTTAATATGATTGTTAAGCCATCAATCATGAAGGAAAAATATAAATCTCTGTTACCTCCAACTTTGAAAAGAAAAAGAAGGAATGTGAGTAAGCCAAGAGATGTTCCTTCAAATTCTCAGAAGTTTTCTGGTGTTCTTGAAGAGTTGAAGGAAACAAGGAAGGAGCTTCAACAAATAAAGGCTTTTTCTATGAGAACTCTCGAAATTCAGAAGGCCCTGGTTCGACATCATCGGCCTAGAAGGTTTGTTGGAATTGACTCCTTTCTTCACGAACCTTGTGTACCTATGGATGTTGACGACAAGGAGTTCAGGGACGATAAAAAATTCTTCAGAGGTCTCAATGTCTAGGAAACTTCTTATGAGAATTTATTTCTTGTATTTTTAGAAGGATTACTAGGGTTTGGAATAGCCATTATTGTGAGTACACATAGATATTTCCAACGTTTTCATCTTCAATGTTTTTAGATTTATTTATTTAAATTCTAAGTTGTTTGGAAGATAATTTTTGCAATTTTAATCTTTATGATTTTATATATTGCAATTTTTTATGGGATATGTTGTTTACGTCCATGAACCTGTGACTATCCCATACTTGTTCAAAAGTTATCTCTATTATGTCTATATGAAAGTATTGATAAAAGATAGAATGAACTTTTGACAAACAAAAGTAAAACCTTTTATGTCATTATGAAAATTTTGATCGAAGAAAGGATGCACTTTTGTTTACAAGGATTAAGTCTATTAATGTCAATGTGCAAATAGTGATGAAAAATAGAATGAATCCTTGTGTATTCCGCAGTATTGGTCGATCTCCGATCCACATTTTTGTGCATATACTGTGTTGCTCCGTAAATTCTCTTATGTCGAGCATGACCAATTGAATTGATCATTTTTGTGGTTGATTCAATTGAGATTTTTGGATTCAAATCCATGTTTTCATGTGATTTGGTTATGTCCAAAGAAATCCTTCTTTTCTTGTAAAAGCAAGGTCGCCTTTGTTGTTCTTTCGGGAATGACATTTTATGGGGGAGAGTTCTTTTTGAACTTGTGCTTTATTGCCAAATCTTTGTGGGGAGTGTGGCTGTGGAATATTATAGGGGTTATCTTGTATCTTTATAAAATCCTTGATGAATGCATTTAGCTTCGGCTTTATGATTGCATCTAAATAAGTTGGTATGTTATTCTCTTTTGGTCATGAAGTATCTCTATGAAAATTTCATGAGGATGGTCGAACTCGCATGCGTTGCTATCTCAAGCATGTTTGTCAATGTTAGTGATCAAAACTATAAGTCTTGATTTCTAGCCTATTTATAGATGTATCGGACTAGGACATAGATTGTGTAGTTGATCTTAAACTTCACGGAGTTCATCATTTGAAGACGAAGAACTACTAAGGGGAGCTTGTGGAACTTCATCGACAAAAGGTATGTGGAGACTGAAACTCATCTATCACTTGGAAAGTCTCTTTCTACTCTATCTCCTATATTGAGACATAAGTCGTATTACGATATAGTTTTCTATATACACATTTGAGATTTCGAGCTGAGTTTATCTCCCTTACATATTTCTCGAAATATGGGTTGGCAAGCTTTCGCTTCGACCAAGTTCATCTTATATCATGTGAAAATTGCCGAGTAACATCTTACATGATTTGTGTGATACAATCATTTTGGTGTAGTCTTGGAATGTTTCGTTATAATTATTTCAATATCTTGAAAAATGCATTGATGCTAATAGTGTGTGAAAACGGCTATTGTCATCCTCTAAGAAAGTTTCAATGATTGAAATAAAGAGCTTAAAATCATGTAACCATGTTTGGATATAAACATAGTGTGTTATCACATTTGTGTGTAAGTACAAAACCGGAACCCAAGTATGCGTACCGTGCACGCGTCGGCGGTTGTTGGATGCACAGGCAAGTATGCGTACATGTACGCATACTAGCGGAAGTCTCACGTCCGTGAATTTCTGTTGGAGTTTGGAATGTAAATAGGTACGCGTACTAGCGTAACCAAATTTAGTCCGGCTACTTAAGTATGCGTACACGTTTGCATACTTGAGTTGGTTACTTTCTAAAATCGGTTGTGTACATGAACTTAAACATTTATAAATTAAGGAATGCAATCTTTGCAAACCGTGGGTATAATGTTCATGAATTGATTCGAGTGAATCAAACCGATTTTGCTTCAATTGTGTTCTTGTATACTTCTATGAGAATATAGCAATTGAACTGCTCTTTAACTAGTTTCATTCAAGTCATTTGAACTAGTTATGAGCCAGAGTGATCATATGGCTAACCTTGTTTAACTATTTGTGAGCCAACATGGTGTACACGTTTGGGTACAGTTACATAAACCTAAATGAGGGTACATTTCATTTGTGTGTAACAAACTAAGTTCGATCTAACGGTTGAAAGATATTAGCTTGGTTGAATCAGGTTTTTCATCTAACGGTGAATATTGAATGCTTTGTTACCAAGGTTGTTAGAGCATTTATCGGTTGAACCCACTAGCGTTGGTATGTCAAGTTAGTTGTCAATTTTAGTTGCCAAAATGCATTCTTGATTTAGTATACTATAGATAGTTTCGGACTAGATTAAGTCTAAGAAGTAGAATCGAAGCTATCCTTGATGGATGAAGTTTGAAGACTACAAGAAGACATCAACAAGGACTTCATCAACAAAGGTATGTGGTAATTTATTTCATTTGTATTCTTGGTCAATTCTACCTTTGTAATCTATCGAAACAAATGCTCACTCTATGGAAAAATTCCTATGACGGTAAATGTAAACTTATGTATATATACTTGAGGTTATTTGAGCCAAGACTTTTGTGACAATAACCTTTATCCCTGTAAAGGTTTTCATGTTATAGTGAATGAGCTTGCAAATTCAACGAGCCAAGAATCACTCAATTCCGAGTTATAACAATGAAGTTATGAGTGATTTATTAAAGTAACAGTTATAAGTGTTGTTGTAATCAAGTATAGCTTCATTCGTTAATAGGAAACAATCCATGGACTGCTTGTAACGGTCACGGACTTGGGCCCAATTACGTGACTAGAAGTCTTTTTTAGTCAAGTTGGTGATGTTTCCTTATCTAGGCAAGATGGCTATTAATCCAAACATATTTGATTACCATATTAAAGTGTTTGTGATAAGTTTTAATTCCTGCCTAAGTTAAAATGTAATTTATTCACATAAATACAATATTTGCTAATTAATTATTTATTTAATTATTTTGGCAAGAGTTGTAAGGAAAGAATCCCAAAATTAGGAGAGTCTTGAAAAGGAAAATAGCTTTGCGTAGCTTCCAAGTTATTGTTCACTATAAATAAAGGGTTCATGAGTGCTAAACGTTTTCATCCCTTTTGGAAAATTGGTGTAAGCTTCATAAGGTTGTTTTCCATGTCTTATGTTCTTCATGAACAAGAGTGAGATAAAAGTCTTTGTATTGGGGATCACAAAGCCGAGTTGGATTTAATCTTCGTGATTGATTATACAACTTGTAATCTAGGTTTTTCACCTCTTGTCTATTCTAAGGTTTTCTCTTCTGATATAAAACCATTCAAGAGTTGTTGATAATAAACCCTAGGTTTTGATAGATTTCAGTTTTTGATCGTATACCAATACTTGTTAGTCGAAATCGGAATCTAGAAAGAAAACTTCGATTAAGGTATCTCGTAAAAATCCTTAAGAAGTTTTAAACAAGATAACTCTAGATTTATTCTAGTTGTTCTTGTTGTAGAATAATTAGGTTTCTCTTCCTTTTCTTGAAGAGTATAATAAACCCTAATCTACAAGTTTGTTTTGATATTACTTTTAACTAGTAATTGTTTTTATCGAAATAAACACAAGATTTCCGAAAACTTGATTTACATCTAAAGGGGAATCGATTCGGTGTTTTGTGAAAACAAAATATCGAAAAGTATCAATGGTGTTGTTGCTTCTTCTAAAGAGAACTAACGTTCTGCTAGAAGATTTTTGAGAGTACTTTTGAAGAGAGTAGAGAACTATGTTCTTCCAGGAGATTTCGAGAATAACTTCTAAAGAGAATTGGTGCTCTGGTAGGAGTTTTAGAAGTGCTTGAATACAGCTGAAGCAGGTATTACATCTAGTCCGAATAGGTAGTAGGAAATTGGTGTAACAACTTATAATTAGTGTGTGTTTATTCTGGACTAGGTACCGGGGTTTTTCTGCATTTGCGGTTTCCTCGTTAACAAAATTCTGGTGTCTGTGTTATTTCTTTTCGCATTATATTTTCTTTATATAATTGAAATAATACAGGTTGTACGTTATATCGATCAATTAGTAAATCCAACCTTTATTTGTTGATTAAAATTGATTGATCCTTGAACATTGGTCTTTGGTACCGTTCAAGTTAATTTCTTTTGTATTCAATTAGACTCGCAGATTTCTATTTGCTTGAGTAAGTATTGAATCGAGAAATCGAGATGTAACTCTTTGATATCCTTTTTATTAAGATTGAGTCTGACTGTCTAGTTGATTATCTTAAAAGTATATTGGAGTTAGTCCATACAGATTGCTAAGCGAACTATTGGGTGAGGTGGTTGTACCCCCACTTTTTCAATTTGTATCAAAGCAGGCAAACACGCTAAGACCTTATAAGTCTGTGTTTGAAGCAATCTGATTGTTATGGATAGATTTGCTATCTCTATAAATGTATCGCCAGTCTTCGATGGGACGAACTATTTATGGTGGAAAATTCTTATGCGTGCTTTTATATAAGCGCGAGATTTTCAATCATAGGTTCGTATTGTTAATGGCTATAATCCTCCATTAGTTACAGTAGACGGTGTAACTATTGCAAAGGATATTGGTGTATATAATGATCTTGATATTCTTGCTGCAAAGCAAAATTCTGAAGGATTAAATGCTATCATCCATGCCATTACCCCAGATCTTCAGAACCACGTGACTACGTGTAATAAGTCTAAAGATGCTTGGGATATCTTAGAAACCGTATTCCAAGGGAATGCCGCAGAGAAATAAGCAAGGCTTCAAAACCTAGCATCTGACTGGCAAAACCTTCGCATGTCTGATGATGAAACCTTTGATGAGTTTAACCAAAGACTTTCTCAAATAGTTAACGCCTCATATTCATTAGGAAGAACTATTCCGGAGAAAGTTATTGTGTGCTAAATTCTGAGGTCTCTACCATCAAGATACGAGTCTAAGAAACATGCCATTGAAGAAGCAAACGATCTTTCTACACTCTCCAGAATACTCTTGTTGGAAAGTTAAAGATCTTTGATAATGAATACACATCTTAAAAGAGGTGATTTCTCTTAAAGCTGCAAACAATTCTGAATCCTCTAAGGATAAATCTGGTTCGCCAGATACTAAGGATGTTACTCCACGACAATTTAGAAAACTCTTGAGAGACATGAAAAAGAGTTTTTCTAAATTTACAACATCTCCTAATGATGATGTACAATGCTATAACTGTAGTGGTTCGGGCACCTTTCTTCAGTATGTCCTAGCTGGATCCGTAGACAATCGGCATATGCAGCAGCTTTGCCTACTCTTGATGATGAACCTGAACATTATGATCACCAAGAGTACGCAGGCGAGGTTGCATTAGATTCTGGAAAAATTCTTTCGGATACTGATTCTGATTCTGACGAAGAAGTGTTCTATGTAGATCAAGTTGCTAATAAACTTCTAGTGAGAAAGTAAAATATAACATCAGAAACTTTCGGAAGATGAAAGCACCATATTTAGTGAGAAAGTAAAATATGACAGACTTAGTAGTCGGAATAAAGATTCGCAAGACCAACTTGATTCTATTGGTACAAGAGATTATCTCAACGAAATACGAAAGCTTAAAGAAGAAATTGCCGTGATCGGGAAAAACTAGATAACTTGGAGAAAATTGAGATGAACTTGTTGTTTGATTCGGAACGAGAAGATCTCAAAGTTCAATGTGAATCATCCAAGAATGATCTAGTTATTGCGCTTGAAAAGGTCAAAAGGTTGGAAGAAGAAAACTCGAGCTTAAAAGAGAGTTTGTCTAAAAATAGCAGCTCAGATAAATTAAACTCAATATTGGGAGCATGTAGAATTCATCGTGATACATGAGGATTGGGATATGAAGGAATAGACGCTCCTAGTATTTGTAAAGAGGTAAAATTTGTCAGAGCTAAAAATTCTTCTCAACCAAAACCTTCCACGGTTGACAAAAGTGAAGTATCTCTGCCAACTGCCGATGACGAAAAGAGGAAATTCTGTCAAGCTCCAAAGCAAGCACATACACATTCAGGTAATACTAAACATAACTTTTTCCATTATACTAAACATTGCTTTTATTATGGAAAACCGGATCACTTGCAAAGGAATTGCAGATATCTTAAAAGAGATACAACCAGATCTGATTCTATTAAGATGACAAGATCTGATGTTCCAAACTGGAGGAAAACTGAGTCTCATAATATCAGTTCATTTAGTATTCCCTCTAAGAAATTTCATAATTATATTGGGGAGAAAAATAAATACGTTGCTCCAAAAGCTACTCAGAAATGGGTACCGAAGAAGATCAATAAAGCAACGAGTACTATTAAGAAGGATCTTCCAGAAAAGAGTTCGACAGGGGATAACATCTTAAAAAGGTATGGAACAGTTATTGAAAGTTTCAAGGAAGTTGTTAAATTCATAGAGTCCATGCATGATTTTGTTTCGAATACCTGTGGTGAGCAAGATTTTGTTCACCTCAACACAACCTGATTGTGTTGGAAGTGCATCCTCACCAAGAAGTCCTTAAATGCGGTGAGGATTGCAAAAGAATTAGCCACACATATTATGTTGGGTATTTTTTTTATGTAGAAGCTTTTTGTCACAAGTTCATCTTTACTTGTGACAAAAGTCGTGTTGATTATTTCAATATCTTGAAAATTTCTTTGATGAAAAATAGTGTGTAAATAACCTCTATTTAACATCCTCTAAGAATGTTTCAATGATTGAAATAAAGAGTGTAGAACATTTAACCATATTTGGATATAAGCATATAATGTGTTCTCACGTTTGTGTATAAGTCCAATTTTCTTGAACCAAAGTATGCGTACATTACTGGTTTAGGAAGTCCGGAATCTAAGTTCGCGTACCCGTACGCGTACTGCCGGAAGTTCACATCCCGTGAATTTCTGCTGGAGTTTGTGAACTAAAAACAAGCTCAGTCCGGGTACCTAAGTATGCGTACAGATATGCGTACTTAAGTGGGTTACTTTCTAAAATCGGTTTGTTCATGAACTAAAACATTTATATATTAAGGAATGTAATTTGCAAAATGTGGATATAATGTTCATGAATCGATTCGAGTGAACCAAAATCGATTTTGCTTCGATAGTGTCTTGTATACTTCTATGAGATCTAAGAAATTGAACAACTCTCTAACTAGTTTCATTTGAGTCATTTGAACTAGTTGTGGTGAAGATGAATATGGCTAAATACCACGTGCATAATTCTTATTACCTAACTTGATTTGTGATTGAAATTCTTAAATATAACAGGTTAGAAGCAATAATCAAAGCCATTGGATGTTGGTTTTTATTTTCAAAGAAACTTTTTCATACACTTATGGTAACATTCTTGGTGTAAATCCTTGTGGAAAAAGTTATTCTTCCTTCTAAGCATATCAATTCTTTTTTATACAAGTTTGTATCTTAGAAAAGATGATCACAATACTTGGTCTTTATGATTACATATTGTGTATTGTTACCATGGGATAGTTCTATTTTTTAGTAACACGATATCATGAGAGACTTTCAATGATGTCTTTGGTACCGTGCAAGTTGTTTCTCATAATAATCAGGCTCGCGGATTTCTATCTGTTTGATTTGCTGATTACATTGAGAAACAGAGATATAACTCTTGGATGTATTTTCCTTGATTGAGTCTGACTGTCTAGTTGATTCTCTTGGAAGTATATTGGAGTTAGTCCATACAGATTGCCTAAACAAAATATCGGGTGTGGTTGTTATACCCCCGCTTATTCAGTATGACTCTTTAGATGACCTTGTACTATTTTGATTTTTAAAGACAACATCTGAGCAAATTGTTTCACAAAATCGGTCGGATTTTATGCATGATCAGTGACAAAACTATATGAGATGAAGTCATTAGTTTTGAAAATGCGATGGTCTAACAACCACACCCAACAATTCATTTGGCAATCTGAGAGGACTTACTCCAATATACTTTCTAGAGAATTAACTAGACAGCCAGACTCAATCTAGAGTAAAGTATATCAAAGAGTTTAATATCTCTATTTCACAATGTAATCATCAAATAAAACAGATAGAAATCCATGAGCCTGATTGTTATGTGAAACAACTTGAACAGTACCAAAGACCAATGTTCAAGTGGCAATCAATTTAAATCAACAACCAAAGGTTGGATATTCTAATTGATTGATCTTAACGCACAATCTGTGATATTTCAATTATATAACAATATATAATGCGGAAAAGAAATAACATAGACACCAGAATTTTGTTAACGAGGAAAACCGAAAATGCAGAAAAACCCCGGGACCTAGTCCAGTTTGAACACCACACTGTATTAAGCCGCTACAGACTCTAGCCTACTACCAATTTACTTCGGACTGGACTGTAGTTGAACCCTAATCAATCTCACACTGATTCAAGGTACAATGCGTTCCTTACATCTCTCTCCCAAAGAGGATACTACGCACTTGATTCCCTTAGTTGATCTCACCCACAACCAAGAGTTGCTAATACCCAAAGTCGAAGACTTGATAAACAAACATGTCTCACACAGAAAGTCTATAGATTGAATAAATCTGTCTCCCACATAAATACCCAAGAGTTTTTGTTCCGTCTTTTGATAAATCAAGGTGAACATGAACCAATTGATAAACCAGACTTATATTCCCGAAGAACAGCCTAGTATTATCAATCACCTCACAATAATCTTAATCGACTAGCGAAACAAGATATCGTGGAATCACAAACGATGAGAAGATGTTTGTGATTACTTTTATCTTGCCTATCGGAGAAATTAATCTCGAGTCAATTATTTCAATTGTACTTAATACGATAGAATCGGGCAAGATCAGAACACGCAACTACAAAGAAAATAGTTGGGTCTGGCTTCATAATCCCAATGAAGTATTTGAAGTCGTTAACCTACAGGGTCTCGATGGAAACCTAAGGTTAAATAAGAATCGACTCTAGTGGATGAGCTAGTAACACACAGGAAGTGTGGGGATTAGGTTTCCCAGTTGCTAGAGTTCTCCTTTATTTAGTTTTCAAATCAGGGTTTGCAATCCAAGTTACCTTTGAAAAAGTGGGGGTACAAAAACCTCACCCAATATTTTGCTTAGCAATCTGTATGGACTAACTCCAATATACTTTTAAGAGAATCAACTAGACAGTCAGACTCAATCTTAATAAAAAGTATATCAAAGAGTTATATCTCAATTTCTCGATTCAATACTTACTCAAGCAAATAGAAATCTGTGAGTCTAATTGAATACAAGAGAAATTAACTTGAACAGTACCAAAGACCAATGTTCAAGGATCAATCAATTTTAATCAACAAACAAAGGTTGGATTTACCAATTGATCGATACAACGTACAACCTGTATTATTTCAATTATCTAAAGAAAATATAATGCGGAAAAGAAATAACACAGACCCCCGAATTTTGTTAACGAGGAAACCGCAAATGCAAAAAAACCCCGGGACCTAGTCCGGAATAAACACACACTGATTATAAGTTGTTACACCAATTTCCTACTACCTATTCGGACTAGATGTAATACCTGCTTCAGCTGTATTCAAGCACTAATAAAACTCCTAGCAGAACACCAATTCTCTTTAAAAGTTATTCTCGAAATCTCCTAGCATAATATAGTTCTCTATTCTCTTCAGAAGCACTCTCAAAAGTATTCTAGTAGAACGTTAGTTCTCTTTAGAAGAAACAACAATACCGTTGATACTTTTCGATATTTTGTTTTCACAAAACACCGAATCGATTCCCCTTTATATGTAAATCAAGGTTTCGGAAATCTTGTGTTTATTTTGATAAAGATAATTATTAGGTAAAAGTAATATCAAAACAAACTTGTAGATTAGGGTTTATTATACTCTTCAAGAAAAGGAAGAGAAACCTAATTATTCTACAACAAGAACAACTAGAATAAATCTAGAGTTATCTTGTTTAAAACTTCTTAAGGATTTTTACGAGATACCTTAATCGAAGTTTTCTTTCTAGCTTCCGATTTCGACTAACAAGTGTTGGTATACGATTGAAAACTGAAATCTATCAAAACCTAGGGTTTATTATCAACAACTCTTGAATGGTTTTATATCATAAGAGAAAACCTTAGAATAGACAAGAGGTGAAAAACCTAGATTACAAGTTGTATAATCAATCACGAAGATTAAATCCAACTCGGCTTTGTGATCCCCAATACAAAGACTTTTATCTCACTCTTGTTCATGAAGAACATAAGACATGGAAAACAACCTTATGAAGCTTACACCAATTTTCCAAAAGAGATGAAAACGTTTAGCACTCATGAACCCTTTATTTATAGTGAACAATAACTTGGAAGCTACGCAAAGCTATTTTCCTTTTTCAAGACTCTCCTAATTTTGGGAGTCTTTCCTTACAACTCTTGCCAAAATAATTAAATAAATAATTAATTAGCAAATATTGTATTTATGTGAATAAATCACATTTTAGCTTAGGTAGGAATTAAAAGTTATCACAAACACTTTAATATGGTAATCAAATATGTTTGGATTAATAGCCATCTTGCCTAGATAAGGAAACATCACCAACTTGACTAAAAAGACTTCTAGTCACGTAATTGGGCCCAAGTCCGTGAACCGTTACAAGCAGTCCATGGATTGTTTCCTATTAACGAACTGTAACAGTTACAACAACACTTATAACTGTTATTTTAATAAATCACTCATAACTTCATTGTTATAACTCGAAATTGAGTGATTCTTGGCTCGTTGAATTCGTAATCTCATTCACTATAACATGAAAACCTTTACAGGGATAAAGGTTATTGTCACAAAAGTCGTGGCTCAAATAACCTCAAGTATATATACATAAGTGTACATTTACCGTCATAGGAATTTTTCCATAGAGTGAGCATTTGTTTTGATAGATTAGAAAGGTAGAATTGAACTAGAATCCAAATTAAATCAACCACCACATACCTTTGTTGATGAAGTCCTTGTTGATGTCTTCTTGTAGTCTTCAAACTTCATCTTTCAAGGATAGCTTCGATTCTACTTCTTAGACTTAATCTAGTCCGAAACTATCTATAGTATATTAAATCAAGAATGAATTTTGCCAACTAAAATTGACAACTAACTTGACATAGCAACGCTAGTGGGTTCAACCGATCAATGCTCTAACAATCTCCCCCTTTGTCAATTTTAGTGACAAAACCATTTTACATATGGATTGTACTTGTTAAAAGCATTGCAGCTCCAAAATCCGACATGCTTGATTTCCTTGGTTCTTCAACTATGCGTGTGTTCATCCTATACTTGTTGAAGATCCATCATAGTATTATTACACAACATCAAAGTTCAATTGTATTACAACTTTGAGAATAATACTACGGTGATATGTATCACTCCCCTTAGTCAATACTTCATCTCACATGAAAACCACTCCCCCTTACATAATGATCCAAAAACCATATGTATTTGTAGTGTGAACTACACATTAATTCTCCCCATTTTTGTCAATATAAATTGGCAAATGTACGAAAACTAGTGGGATCCTCATGAAATTTTCATAGAGGTACTTCATGACCAAAAGAGAACATATCAACTTTACTTTAGATGATATCACAGAGTCAAAACTTAGTGACTTCATCAAGGAGTTTATTAAGATACAAGTTAACCCCTACATGTTCCACAACCGCTTCTCCGCTCAAAGATATAGCAATTAAGCACAAGTTCAATTAAGAACTCTCCCCCATTAAATTTCATTCCCGAAAGAACAACAAGAGTGAACTTTCTCCAGGGAGAAGGATTTATAAATTGAATTTTAGAAATCCCACAAGGAGATACGAGCTAAGGACAATGTTCAAGTGCTAATCAATTTATATCGACAACCAAAGGTTGGATTATCTAATTGATTGAACCACGCACAACCTGTGATATTTCAATTATATAGAAAATATAATGAGGAAAAGAAATAACACAGACACCAGAATTTTGTTAACGAGGAAACCGCAAATGCAGAAAAACCCTGAGACCTAGTCCTGATTTGAACACCACATTGTATTAAGCCGCTACAGACTCTAGCCTACTACGAGTTAACTTCGGACTGGAATGTAGTTGAGCCCTAACCAATCTCACATTGATTAATGTATAGTCGCGTTCCTTACGCCTCTGAATCCTAGCAGGACTCTACGCACTTGATTCCCTTAGCTGATCTCACCCAAAACTAAGAGTTGCTACAACCCAAAGTCGAAGACTTGATAAAAAAATATGTCTCACACAGAAAAGTTTATTCAATAGATAAATCTGTCTCCCACAGAAATACCTACGAGTTTTTGTTCCGTCTTTTGATAAATCAAGGTGAACATGAACCAACTGGTACACCGGACTTATATTCCTGAAGAACAGCCTGGTAATATCAATCACCTCACAATGATCTTAACCGTATGAAAGCAGAACAAGATATTGTGGAATCACAAACGATGAGTCGAAGATGTTTGTGACTACTTTTTATCTTACCTATCGGAGATTGAATCTTGAGCGAATCTTAGAGAAGATAGTACTCAATACGATAGAACAAAGTAAGATCAGAACACGCAACTACAGAGAAAATAGTTGGGTCTGGCTTTAATAACCCAATGAAGTCGTTAACCTATAATGGTTTTAGAAAAACCTAGGTAAAAGGAGAATCGAATCTAGTCGCAACTAGTATCACACAGGAAGTGTGGGGATTAGGTTTCTCAGTTGCTAGAGTTCTCCCTTATATAGTCTCTAAATCAGGGTTTGCAATCAATGTTACTGTGACAGACCGGAAAATTACGCCTGGCGCGCCAGGGCGCGCATGCCATAACTTCCCCGATGCGCCATGATGATGCTACGATCCGGGCCTTAGAGCTAGGCAAATGCACGTCCATTTGCCCTTGCAAGCATGCTCGTGGAGCATGATGCAACTAACTTAGCTTCCACACCGTTCAAAACTTACCCTTGTCTGCTAAAGGGTGTAAGGCCATATGCCAAGGCCGATGCATCACTGACTCTGCCTCAACAACTTAGCTCACTCTTTGTAGTCTGATAGGAAGTATGAGCATCCACCTGCTGGCATGCAACTAAGCCTCATCAAGCTTGGACACAATCATCTCTTGCATCGAGCTACCGAGCTTAGATGATATGAGGGGACAACGTGATAAACCGGCAATGTTGCAACTCATTGCGGATGCCTACGTACCCTTCCCTACTCTAAAGGGATCAAGCACAGATCATAATTCATCCTCGAGGGACAGAAGCTTAACCCAACTCGTTTGCAAGTCCGTGACCTAGCAATAATGGTAATGGCCTGGTCCGTATAGGCCGTTTCGTCAAAATGCATAATGATTATGCATTATCGGGTCCTCGGCATGGCATAATGATGCATTCGCAGCATATGCCCCATTGGCAAGGATATAGAGCTATAAATGAGACTTAGGCATCATTTTGGTGCATGGTCCGCATATGCACCTTTAACCAACTAACCCTCCCTATATATGTTAACTTGCAATTTCTACAACTTAGATAAGGGGAGCAAATTGACATGCTTGCTTCACTATTCATTTTCAATGATTGCGCACCATGATTGCGTACAATGATTGCGCGTCATTCTCTCTGGCATTGATAGGGTGTAGAATACATCCTATTTACTATCTATTGTTTATGCTTTCTTTGCTATTTTTCTTGTAAATTATGTATTTTTACGCTTGTTTTGAGTTTTATAGCTACTTTGGAGTCGCACGGAGAAAAAGAAGAAGAAATCACCCAATTTAATCAAAAAGGGCAGAATTGTCATTTCACAGAGCAAACACTAGCGGGAGACGAGCCACGGTTAAAGGGCAACTCTCTTAGAGGAGTATTAAAAATAGGCCAGCTATGGTTAAGGGGTTGTCATCACTGGGTAGCCCTTATCCAGAATATATGTGTTATTAACACCCAAACTGGGGTGGTCCTATCCCTGGGGCGTTTAAATCCACCTCAATCATTATCAACCCTAATCGAGGAGAAACATTTCTCCCCCAAATTATTTGCAGCTGAAATCCATGGCTGCTGCAGTGATGTCCGAGAAATTGGAAGAAAATAGAGAATCTCGTCACTGCTAAATGGAGGATGAGTCGAAGGTTCTCTGTGTATTGGTGATTAAGAATAAAAAGGGAATCGATTCATGTTGGAAGAGACATAGTTATTGTTGCCGATTGAAGATTCAGAAGGAGAAATTAGTGATAGAGATAATTAGGGTTCGAGTTGCTGCTATTGATTTGTTCAAGAGATCGAGAGGGTTTGTCTGAAATCAAGATACAGGGAAGAGCTAATCGAAGTTGGTAGCTGGTGGAACTAGGGTTTCTGAGATTCTATTGAAACCGGGGTTTGAGCGAGATTGCTGTTGGTAAAAGAAAAGATGGGTAAGGTGGTGATTTGAAGACACAGAGAATGGAAATAGAAGACGATTCAATCTGAGTATTGTTAGTCGCTGTGAGAAAAAGGGGATTGATGAATTCAATGTTAGGGTTTGCTATGGTGTGAAGTGTTGACGGTGCTGCTGGTGGAGATGAAGCTCAGGGAGATGCAGCAGGGAAATCGAGCTCGTTCTTGAGCTGTTGTTCAACACAGAGAGAGCTGAGGGTTTTGGTTGAAGAGGTTTAGATCGAGAGCATGAATTTAGTGATGATTTCGGCAGGAAGAGCAAATGGGTCTGTGGTGAAGAACCAGTTTGTTGTTGGAAGACTGTTTCTGCTGTTGATTGGGAGAAGAGATTGATGGGGTTTGAGTTGAAATTAGAGATGAAATTGAAGATGGGTATGTGGCTGTGTGATTGGGTTGTACTGATACAGAAAGGATGCTAGTGCTGCTGCTATTTGAATTGAATGAGGATCTGGGGATTGTCTTTGTGGCTGAGTCTCGAGTGTGATGATTGATAGTAATGGATTTGGTGTTGTTTGAGAAACATTGGCTTGTTGTGCTATTGGTAGCTGTTGTTTGAGAACTGGAATGGTAGGTGAAGCCGAGTGAGTTTCTGAAGGTGGTGATGTTGCTGTAATGGGTTAGTGATGCGGATGATGCTGCAGGAATGAAGTCTGTTGAAGTGAAATTGTGTTGATTGAATGAGAAGAAAATGCCGTTGTTGAACAAGACATGGAGATGAAGAGCATTAGATGTATGTGTTAGGTTCTTAACAGGTGAAGAACGGCCTGAAATTGGCCTGTGCAAGCCCTATAAACAGCCGAAACTCGGCCAATTTTCCCCTCCGGCGAGTCAACTCGGCGATGACCGATCCAGCTCAGTGATCCAGCCTGACTCAGTTGAGTAAGACGATTCAGACCAGTCAGATGACTAACTGAGTCTGACTCTCCTTCCCCTTTGACCATTGACTAACGGTTGACTGTTAGTTTGACCTAACGGTAACAGAATCTTGGACGGAATATTCCATCACCGGCGACGACTTTCAGGCGACAATTCCGGCCGGATTCCGGCCATAATCCCAGTTTTCCGGTGAGCCAAAAATTCCAGAATTTTCTATGGACTTCTCTCATGGGTGTGAAGACTTGGGCTAGGAATTGGATGGAGAATTGGGCTCAAATTTGGAAAGAGAAGGTGGAAGAGTTGAGAAAAGCTTGGATTTGGAAATTGAATTGCTAAAGGAAAAGGATTCTAATCCTTGGAAGATTTGGAGAATATTGAAGCCTATAAATAGAGAAGTTTTCTACACCTCTCTACATACACACATCTCTCTACACACAACACTTTTCTTTTCTTATTCTTTGTGTGAACTCTTTAACATGAGTAGCTAATTTTATTATTGATTGAGGATGAATTCCTAGTTCTTAATATATGTTTTGAGTATTGTTTCAATTCTATCTTGAGGTTTTTCACATGATTATCGATTGTTTTTACTAATAGGAATGATCTTAAAGACATTCATGATTGATTGATAGATTGTTTGGGTGGCCAACTAAATTGATTTGTTAGTTTAATCTAAATCTAGTATAAGTTAGGGAATAAGTAATCGTTCTCGACACTTTACACAAGTAGAAAACACGAGACCTTGCGGAGGGATTCCGTGGAGCGATTGTGTGTAAAAACAACGCTAGAAAGTGGACCAAGCGAACCGAGTCTAACTACTAGTACTAAACCTAAATTCATAGATCTTAATGCATTCAGGGAATTACATCTTGTAAGCGAACCTCAAGGTGGTTCTTTTGAATAGAATCTGATAACTAAGCGGACTTGTTACTCAGTGAAATAAGGGATTTTGAGGCTAGCTAAGCGGACCTGCTATCCTACGGTTGGTGATAATTTGTGACTAATAACAAGTAGAAAAGAACATAACTTGATTCATTGTTTTGCAACGAAGAAGGATTCCTTTATCTTGTCTCTCTTATTGCTTTCAACTTTAACTTTTAATTGCTTTGTTTATTTTCTTTTGCTTTTTACACCCCCCTTTTCGTGACAATTTTTACAACTAGAATCTCTTGCTCCTCGTGGGAACGAACTTGACTTCCATTATATTATTTTTAATTGAGTGGAAAAATCTTGAATTAATTTGTTGTGGTACGAGACGCATCAAATTTTGGCGCCGTTGCCGGGGAGCAAAGGGCGATTTTTAGTTGTTATTATTTTTCTTTTTGCTTTAATCTTGCTTTGTTGGATTCTATTTTGTATCTAACTTAAGTTTTTGAATCTTATTTCAGGTGCCAGTTTTCCATGTATGGTGGACAAGAGCAAGCATATTACAACAATCAATACGGTTTTCAACCTCAACATTATGGCAACTTCCAACCATCCTTAGGATACAATCAAAACCAATCTTTTGGCTATGATCAAATTCCTACGTAACATTATGGATATTCTCATACATATCAACAACCTTATGACGGGTATGTAAGTGGACAATCACAAGGATGGGAGGATAGTTTTGTTTATGATCGAGAAATTCTCTTGTTTTGCGATAAGATGTTCCGCCATGATTGGGGATCTTCAACAAAAGTTGCAAGAATCACATCGAGAAATTCAAAGGAATTCGGAGAAATTATACGAACAAATTACTCAACCTTTAGAGACTTTTGATGACGCTAGTGTAGATTACTTGAGCCTTGATCTTAATAATGATCAATCACCTATTCAAAAGGAAGAGCTTGAGGAAGATGCATTTATTGCTTGGAAAAAAATTTCTTAGGGAAAGATATGAGTCCGCGGAAGTGTATGAACGTTTCAACAATGAGGAAGTTATTCCAACTCCGGATCATAATAAAGATCCTTCACCTATTCAAAAGGAGGAGATTGGGTGTGACTTACCTATTGTTATAAACGGTGTAACACCCGCACATGAAGATCTTACAATCTATACCGATGAAAATCATTTTAGTGAATGGCCCGATTCCGATGATGAGAATGTTGAAGAGATGATACTAGAGGATGAAACCACATTCATTGATTTTGTGGAAGACCCAATTGAACTTGCCAATGATTTTAATGATGCCAAGACTTTGGTTAAGGTAGAAAACGACGAAGAATGGTTGCAAGGTTTAATAGAGGACCACGATATACAAGAGGTAAGTAATTCACTTGAATTTTTTAAGGATGAAGAGGATTCTATAATACAAGAAATTGTGCAAGGTTTGTCTAACCCTTTGCATATTGATTCTTCTCCTTTACCTCTTATTGGTTTGAATGTATGTGCTTCGAAAGTATTTTTGGATGATTTTGTTTCTAGATATCCACCATTGGAAACACTTGATGCTAACACCATGCATGTTTGCCAAGAGGAATACATGGAAGTTCCAAAATTCTATGTTCTTTATACACTTCCGAGTGTGGACGAGAATAAGTGTGGGGGAAATTTCTATCGAGCGATAATTTCACTATTGTTTTCTTGTGCTAATATTTGTATGGAGTTATTGTTTGCAAAACAGGTATTATGGGTGGATCCCCAAATTTTCCGATTGTTAGTATATGGGGAATGAATCTTGCAAGAGCTAAGTCGGGCCGTCGACTTTAAAACAAGCGCTTAATGGGAGGCAACCCATAGGTTTTGTATTTCTTATCCTTTTGCTTTTGTTTTTTATTTTTTGTTATTTCTTTTTCTTGTTCCTTATCATGTTAAAATTTCCCACCTTGACTTTACTAGGAGGATTCAATTACATTGAGGACAATGTAAGGTTTAAGTATGGGGGAGTGGTTAAGCATGTATTTAAAGAAAAAAAGAAAAAAAGTTTTACTTAAAACTTTCAACTTTTAGAGATTTTAGAGTCACTAGCATACTTCTAGGTATGTTTACATAGAGATTTTGACCGACATAATTGAACTTGGAAATGTTAGAGAACTACGTTCGGATTTCTTGCTTGTTAGAGTGTTAAATAATGGATTTAATCATGCCGGTGATGCGAATTTGGTGCAGGGAGAAGTGCATTATTAGAGTTGCTGATCAATCATTAGTGGAGACTACCCGTATTCATATCATGTGAGGCACCGACCAGAAATTTTTCCGTCTACTAAAGAGTTTCTTTTGAGTGTGTGTCACCGTAAGTAAATTCCGGGTAGAATGGTGAGCTACCCAACCTCCCACCAATAGAAGCACTACTCTTTGATCTCTTGAGTGCTATTGTCAATCATGAGGGTGACGTCTATAGATGAAAGCTTCCTTCTTGTAGTTCGATTTGCAGTTAGCACCATTCTCTCTCGCGACAACAACGGATCCATAGAAACACTCTCATCATCAACAAGGAGCGACACCAAAATCTACAAGGAAAGTTGGAAAAGTTTAAGGTTTACAAGAAACGGAATGAGAAAAAGAGCAAATTTCAAATACAAGTAAAGCAACATACAAAGGGCAGATTTTTACATATATGTTGAAGACTTACACTACAATGAGGTAATTTTATATTCAAGTATGAAGACTTATTCATGAAAGCAAAGGAAATTAAAAGGTGAGAATTTTTGAAGTTTATGATTTTAAGGCAATACAAGTTGTGAAGAATCAAGCGGTAAAATACTTCTCCCATGGCCACGGTTTGTTTTTGTATTTTATTTCTCTAGTTCTTAAAAAAAAAAAAAAAAAAAAAAATTGAAGAAAAAAAAAAAAAAAGAGAAAAAAAAGAGAAATATTTGTTTTGTTAATAAGCCGTGGGGAAGGAAAATCTATAAGGAAGTTTCAAGCGACAAGGATTTTAAGGTAAAAAGAGTTACAAATTGTTAAGGATTTATGAAATTCGAGGGTTTATCATCAATAGTTGAAACCGAAGACGAAGACCAAGAAGATCAAGACGAGGAGCGGAAGACGTTTCTATTGGATGCCGTGAGAGTGGTGTTATCATAATTGGCGATCGGATGTGAAGGTGAGTAAGTAATCTCATCCTCGATAATAGTGGTTGATTTCCTTTCTTAGAGATCGTCAGAAAAATGTTTTTTCAAAATATTAAAAGATGTGGGTTTTTAAAAATATTTCGGAAGCTATCCTTCCCACCATTCAACGTGTCGCAGGATTTCTCTCTTCATTCCTACCTGCACACATGTGTGACCCATAAAAAAGCCGTCTTTTTGAGTGCAATTATCATAAAATCCTTTTTGGTGAGGCAGAAGTCGAGGCGAAATGCTTATTGATCGTTTCTCAAACACGCGTTCTCTCATTATGGTGTGGTTATTTCTCACTCGACATCTAAGAATGAGAATATGTTCTTTAGTATTTCCAACTTCTTATTACTAGCATGCAGAAACTCTATGTCCTCATAACTCTTTGGATGCTTGGGACGCTTGAACGCTTTGAAGTTGTGAGTTTTTAGTTTGATTTGCTCGAGGACTAGCAAAG
This sequence comes from Papaver armeniacum, assembly GCA_023531295.1. Taxonomy (NCBI): domain Eukaryota; kingdom Viridiplantae; phylum Streptophyta; class Magnoliopsida; order Ranunculales; family Papaveraceae; genus Papaver; species Papaver armeniacum. The sequence continues at coordinate 184,905 of JAJJWW010002023.1, read as the reverse complement.
TCTAAGTGTGGGGGAATTTGATAGGGTGTAGAATACATCCTATTTACTATCTATTGTTTATGCTTTCTTTGCTATTTTTCTTGTAAATTATGTATTTTTACGCTTGTTTTGAGTTTTATAGCTACTTTGGAGTCGCACGGAGAAAAAGAAGAAGAAATCACCCAATTTAATCAAAAAGGGCAGAATTGTCATTTCACAGGGCAAACACTAGCGGGAGACGAGCCACGGTTAAAGGGCAACTCTCTTAGAGGAGTATTAAAAATAGGCCGACTATGGTTAAGGGGTTGTCATCACTGGGTAGCCCTTATCCAGAATATATGTGTTATTAACACCCAAACTGGGGTGGTCCTATCCCTGGGGCGTTTAAATCCACCTCAATCATTATCAACCCTAATCGAGGAGAAACATTTCTCCCCCAAATTATTTGCAGCTGAAATCCATGGTTGCTGCAGTGATGTCCGAGAAATTGGAAGAAAATAGAGAATCTCGTCACTGCTAAATGGAGGATGAGTCGAAGGTTCTCTGTGTATTGGTGATTAAGAATAAAAAGGGAATCGATTCATGTTGGAAGAGACAGAGTTATTGTTGCCGATTGAAGATTCAGAAGGAGAAATTAGTGATAGAGATAATTAGGGTTCGAGTTGCTGCTATTGATTTGTTCAAGAGATCGAGAGGGTTTGTCTGAAATCAAGATACAGGGAAGAGCTAATCGAAGTTGGTAGCTGGTGGAACTAGGGTTTCTGAGATTCTATTGAAACTGGGTTTGAGCGAGATTGCTGTTGGTAAAAGAAAAGATGGGTAAGGTGGTGATTTGAAGACACAGAGAATGGAAATAGAAGACGATTCAATCTGAGTATTGTTAGTCGCTGTGAGAAAAAAGGGATTGATGAATTCAATGTTAGGGTTTGCTATGGTGTGAAGTGTTGACGGTGCTGCTGGTGGAGATGAAGCTCAGGGAGATGCAGCAGGGAAATCGAGCTCGTTCTTGAGCTGTTGTTCAACACAGAGAGAGCTGAGGGTTTTGGTTGAAGAGGTTTAGATCGAGAGCATGAATTTAGTGATGATTTCGGCAGGAAGAGCAAATGGGTCTGTGGTGAAGAACCAGTTTGTTGTTGGAAGACTGTTTCTGCTGTTGATTGGGAGAAGAGATTGATGGGGTTTGAGTTGAAATTAGAGATGAAATTGAAGATGGGTATGTGGCTGTGTGATTGGGTTGTACTGATACAGAAAGGATGCTAGTGCTGCTGCTGTTTGAATTGAATGAGGATCTGGGGATTGTCTTTGTGGCTGAGTCTCGAGTGTGATGATTGATAGTAATGGATTTGGTGTTGTTTGAGAAACATTGGCTTGCTGTGCTATTGGTAGCTGTTGTTTGAGAACTGGAATGGTAGGTGAAGCCGAGTGAGTTTCTGAAGGTGGTGATGTTGCTGTAATGGGTTAGTGATGCGGATGATGCTGCAGGAATGAAGGCTGTTGAAGTGAAATTGTGTTGATTGAATGAGAAGAAAATGCCGTTGTTGAACAAGACATGGAGATGAAGAGCATTAGATGTATGTGTTAGGTTCTTAACAGGTGAAGAACGGCCTGAAATTGTCCTGTGCAAGCCCTATAAACAGCCGAAACTCGGCCAATTTTCCCCTCCGGCGAGTCAACTCGGCGATGACCGATCCAGCTCAGTGATCCAGCCTGACTCAGTTGAGTAAGACGATTCAGACCAGTCAGATGACTAACTGAGTCTGACTCTCCTTCCCCTTTGACCATTGACTAACGGTTGACTGTTAGTTTGACCTAACGGTAACAGAATCTTGGACGGAATATTCCATCACCGACGACGACTTTCAGGCGACAATTCCGGCCATAATCCCGGTTTTGCGGTGAGCCAAAAATTCTAGAATTTTCTATGGACTTCTCTCATGGGTGTGAAGACTTGGGCTAGGAATTGGATGGAGAATTGGGCTCAAATTTGGAAAGAGAAGGTGGAAGAGTTGAGAAAAGCTTGGATTTGGAAATTGAATTGCTAAAGGAAAAGGATTCTAATCCTTGGAAGATTTGGAGAATTGCCACGTCAGTATTGAACCACCACGTCAACATGCCACGTCAGCAACAATGACCAATCAGCAGTTGCCATGTCAGCAGATGGTCTAGTCAGCGAGTTATAGTCAACAGTTCTGTTCTGTGCAGAATATTCTGTTACCGTCAGCATATACCATTACCTTTTAGACGTCGTCAGGGAATAAACGAATCAGGACTGACCTCAGTAACGGTGTCAGCATGACATCATCGTCAGCATCACCATGACGCCATCCGCCAGCGTCATCACGTCGGCTCCGTCATCTTCTCCGATACCGTCATCATCTCTGGCGGGGTCAACTTCTCAGGCAACATCGTAATCTCCAGCAACGGTGATAGCAACAAATAGCCGTCGGCCATGTCCGGCTCCTTCCCGGTGGCTTGTCCAGCGGCTAGACCGAATTTCGTCCGGCATCAGCGAAGTATTCTTGTGTATCACAGAGTAACTTATATTCCTAGCCCCTGGATGTTTGCGCCCTATTTCTTTATACTGAAGGATGTTCTCACCCCGCTGAGTCGCCAGCTGAGCCGAGCCGTTAACTCGCGGGATTTTTCCGCCCAGGTCCATTTAGCTTGCGGATTTCTCATCCCCAATTAGTGGGCAAGGCCAATTACATTAATTCTTGGCTTGGTCTCTTATACCCCTTTTAGCTTGGCTATTTCCATAATCCTAGAGGAATATTCCGGAATTATCCAGAATACTTGATGGCCAAGTCACAAAGGGAATGTTGTGGAATACTCCAGGAGATTGCAGGGCAAGTTTGCACAGATGATGCTTATCTCGAAATTAGGGTTAAACCCTAATTTGAAATATATAAATACATGGGTTCACAACCCTGAAAGGTACGCAATCTTCTCAACACAAACTCCTGTGAAAAACTCTAGCTAACTTAAGCATCGGGTATGCATACCTAAGTAGTCGGACTTGGTTTGGGTTCGCCAGTATGTGAACGGGTATGCATATTGTCGTACACGACCAAACTCAGTTGAATTCCCGGACTTGAACTGTTAAGTCGGTACGCATACGGATATGCATATTAAGGTTCTCGGACTTGGAATACCTTGCAACAGTTATCATACAAGTACGCATACTGTACTATATCCAATCAATGGTTAATTGTTCTAAACTTCCATTTCAATCATTAAAACATTCTTAGAAGACGGGAATAGCTATCTCACACAAACTATTAGCTTCCAAGCAATTTTCAAGTGATCAATAGATCAATATGAAATATTCCGAGTCTACATCAAATGACTGTCTCACACAAATCATGTAAGATGTTACCAGGCGATTTTCACATGATCATCTTTTGACTTTCTCCAAGAATAAAGATGAACTTGGTTAAAGCGAAAGCTTACCAACAAATATTTTGAGAAATATGTAAGCGAGTTAAACTCAGCTCGAAATATCAAATGTGTATAAAGTAAAGTCTATATAGCTATACGACTTTTGTCTCAATAGGAGATAGAACAAAAATAAACTTCTGAGTGATAGATGAGTTCAAGTCTCCACATACCTTTTGTTGATGAAGTTCCACAAGCTCCCCTTAGTAGTTCTTTGTCTTCAATCGATGAACTTCGTGAAGTTTAAAGCTCAACTGCACATTCTATCTGAATCCGAGACATAACTATAAGTAGACTAGAAATCAAGACTTGTAGTTTTTGCAACTAAACTCGACAAACAAGCTTGAGATAGCAACGCTTGCGAGTTCGACTGAGCAGTGATCTAACACATACTATACTTAATGATCACGGGTTTACAAATCACACTTACGACTTTGTTACATTTCGAATAGACTTGTCAGTTAAACCAGATCCTATAAGTCATGACTTGCAATGTTGGGAAACAACAACAAGGAGTCGATCCTAGATGTCCAGAAACACCAATCGACTCTTGTAAAGTCTGTTGATAACTGAGAAAGATCTTGTACCTTTTACAGTGTTGAGCGATTAAAAGCTCATCCCAACATCTAGCATTGTTGTGTGAAACTTCCTCATCTGGTCCTTAATTTTAAATAAATGAGGAAGACTTCAAAAAGCACAAAAAGGAATATATTAAGATTTTTTGTTGAAATCTTTTAAGGATCATATTTTATCATGAATATTCTGAATTATTTCCTGATCTCTTAATTTTGGTTTCCAGTATCACTCAAAGTAATTTCTTGATACTATCGATCCAAGATAAGAAAGTTTATGATAAATATCTTTTATTTTCAGACTTTCTGGGAATACTGGTTTTAGAAAATCTTCATTGAGTTTTATTTCCGAACTTAACTCCAGTTTTCCCGATTTAGGTATCAAGTAAATACTGACCTATTTTAGTATTTTGAAAGCTTGGTTTCAGGCTTTTCACTTGATATAAAATCACTCGAGCAAAGTTTCTTTCTCCACAATAAGAAAATTGTTCGAGATGGGTGAAGATACTATTGATATCGAATCTCAACTAGTATTATCCAGCATATAAAAGTGATTTATCTTCTATATACTTTTATGGTTCTTGTGTTAATTAGGGGATTGCTATCACTTCTACTTCAGATGCAAATTTGAAAAATCAAGACAAAATTTAGGGGATTCCAATGGTTTCTTCAATGCAAATGAAGCGTGTTCCGATGGTTATCCTAATTAGTTTCATTGTTAGCTTTCTTTCGGTCCAAATAGGTTGACAGCCCAAGCGCCCGAGGAATCACATCAACCACCATAAAACTATTATAGTGTTATTAGGTGGTTTTAGCCCAGTACATCAAACGCTCTTTTCATATTTAAAAAAAAAAAAAAAACACGGTCGTGGATGGTTCTCCAAAGCTACTCATATTTTCCTATTGTTCTTATTCCTAGCTAGCTACTATTATGAGTATGTGGTGAGCAACTACAATGGTGTCAAGTGTCATAAATGTTTTTTTTTTTTTTGTATTTTGTATTTTGATATTGAATCCTTTGTTTCGTTGGGTGACTTGGGTCATCTACTCCAATTACGTCTCCTATAAGCAGAAACAACATCATATCCAGATGAACTACAATTACGATATCTTGCTAGAAGGTACAAAAGTTGCTTAGCTATCTTAACTCATTTTTGTATCAGACTCGGAATGAAATCTCACTGATCATCGGCTAAATTTCTGACTTTGATCATGTGTAGAAGTGCCATTCAATCTAGTAGTATTAAGAAAAGAATTTGTTAGAATGTGAGTCCAATCGAGACTCCGTGGTCTTTGAACTATAACATGAAAGTGAAATTTTATTCTAGAAGGAACTGGAATGTTCTGTTAGATTTGCTTGCATAGGATGTTGTTTGGTTTGTTTGCTTAGTACGTATTTCTTTTGTTAGAATTTTAGTATTTTTGGAATTGTCTTAGGCGGTTTGGTTTAGTATAAATATCGGCTTTGATCCAAAGGGTTTGTAAGCATCAGTACAGATTCTTAATATAATTTCTTGGCTTCAACTTATTATTGTGTTTCACGTTTATAATATTTTCTCTGGTATTTGTGTGTTGCATTGTTCTTGATCAGTATGATGAAGATTTGGGTCCAACATTTGGTATCAGAGCCAGGAGATCATGGGTTGTTAGGGTTGTTAAGAAGATGACATCCAACATGAGTTCGATCAAGGTACCAGTCTTTGATGGAAATAATTTTGAGCATTGGAGAATATAGATGGAGAATATTTTTACGTATCAAGAAGTTTGGGATGTTGCCAACACAGGATGTGAAGAACCAGCTGCATCAACTATTCTTACTTCAGAAGAAACAACTGCTCTATCTGAAAATAAGAAAAATAATTCTAAAGCTAAGTATATACTTCGTCAAGGAATCCACGAATCTATCATGGATAGAGTTGTGTATATCAAGGAAGTTAAGAAAGGTTGGGATTCTCTAACAAGTTGTTATAAAAGATCTGACAAGCTGAAAAAGGTACGTTTGCAAACCCTAAGAAGAAAATATGAACTTCTTCAGATGGACTCAACTGAGTTAATAGCATATTTTTTCTCTAAGACATTAAGTCTTGTTAATGAGATGAAAGCCAATGGAGAAACAATTGAAGATACTACAATTATAGAAAAGATATTGCGCAGCTTACCTAAAAAATTTGAGTCAAAATTAACTGTAATACAGTCTCTGACTTAAGCATTGATGAAGTATTGGGCTCATTACAAGCTTATGAGCAGAGGATGTTAGAAAAAATATGTTGTTCGACCAGTTGAAGAAGCATTACATAGTCATACAAATTGGAGACAACAATTTAATTCAACTCAAAATCAAGGAAGATTCAATCCAACTCAAACTCAAGGAAGATCTAATCCAACTCAAAATCAAGGAAAAGGAAAATTTAGGAGAAATCTTGACAAAACAAAAATTCGTTGTTGGGATTGTGGAGAATATGGTCATTTCTCTACTGAATGTGATTCTTCTAAGCAGTCTTCTAAACAAACTAGTACTGATAAAAAAAAAGTAAATTGGTGGAAGAAGAATCTGAAGTCTTATTGATGGCATGTCATCCTAGTAAAGAGCAAGCACGTCAAAAGTGGTTCCTGAAAAAACGGGGGTACAACAACCACACCCAACAATTCGTTTGGCAATCTGAATAGACAAACTCCAATATAAATTTCAAGAAAATCAACTAGACAGTTAGACTCAATCTAGAGAAAAGTATATCAAAGGGTTTTATATCTCTATCTCTCAATTCAATCTGCAATCAGCAAATAGGAATTTGCAAGCCCGATTGAATATAAGAGAAATAACTTGAACGGTCGGATTTCCCAAAGAGAATCTCAATTTCAATCAACAACCAAAGGTCGGATTTCCCAATTGATCGATTCAACGCACAACCTGTGATATTTCAATTATATAACAAAATATAATGCGGAAAAGAAATAACACAGAAACCAGAATTTTGTTAAAGAGGAAAACCGTAAATGCAGAAAAACCCCGGTACCTAGTCCAGATTTGAACACCACACTGTATTAAGCTGCTACAAACATTAGCCTACTACTAATGAACTTCGGACTGGACTGTAGTTGAACCCCAATTAATCTCACACTGATTCAAGGTACAGTTGCGCTCCTTACGTCTCTGATCTTAGCAGGATACTACACACTTGATTCCCTTAGCCGATCTCACCCACAACCAAGAGTTGCTACGACCCAAAGTCGAAGACTTGATGAACAAATCTGTCTCACATAGAAAAATCTATAGGAATAGATAAATATGTCTCCTACAGAAATACCTACGATTTTTGTTTCATCTTTTGATAAATCAAGGTGAACGGGAACCAATTGATATACCAGACTTATATTCCCAAAGAACAGCCTAGAAATATCAATCACCTCATAATAATCTTAATCGTATGGTAGCGAAACAAGATATTGTGGAATCACAAACGATGAGACGAAGATGTTTGTGACTACTTTTTATCTTGCCTATCAGAGAATAAATATCGAGCCAATCTTAAAGAAAATCGTACCCAAACACGATAGAAGATGCAAGACCAGATCACGCAACTACAGAGAAAATAGTTGGGTCTGGCTTCATAATCCCAATGAAGTCTTTAAGTCGTTAACCTACAGGGTTTCGTGAAAAACCTAAGGTTAAAGGATAATTGACTCTAGCTTATATAACTAGTATCACACAAGAGGTGTGGGGATTAGGTTTCCCAGTTGCTAGAGTTCTTCTTTATATAGTTTTCAAATCAGGGTTTACAATAAGTTACTTTGGTAACAAAGCATTCAATATTCACCGTTAGATTAAAACCTGATTAGATTCAAGCTAATCTCTTTCAACCGTTAGATCGAACTTAGCTTGTTACACGCAAATGAAATGTACCTTCATTTAGGTTTATGTAACCGTACCTAAACGTGTACACCATGTTGGCTCAACAATAGTTAACCAAGGTTAGTGTCACATCTTCAAACACCCCAGAAATTTTCTGCGAAAGTGTAACATGGCAGCAGAGTGGTTGTGTGAATAAAACTTCAACCACCTGCACTTCAGCCTTATAAGTTTGCACCTATGTAAACAGCCAACACTTCAGGTCAACAACGGAAGTCTTTATAGCCTTCTTTCACTTCTCTAAAATCATCAAATACACCCCATAATGCATTCAATCATTGCCATACTTTACCAACAACAATCAGCCTACCAAGAACACTTAGAACATGACACAATCAACTCTTTTTATAGTATCAAAGGGAAGAAATACAAAACTTGCCCACTTAGGGACTTACACATACTTTTTCACCTTGAACCAAGCCTTAGCCTTACCAAAACTCTCCTAATTTGAGTCTCTCACTCACATATGCAAGGCTGGAGAATTTTCCATACCTTAGGACTATTTATACAACAACTTTACTTGTCCAAACCGTGTAAAACCGTTGCACACGCATGGGACAGCCATCTGTCCCATAAAGCAGTTCTGTAACCGCCAATAACTGTGCTAACTGGCCAGTTCTTCTCTAACTCGCGCCAATTATCCAACACCTATTCTCTAGCAGTTAGAACTCTTATCCCACTCTTCTAAACTCCTTTATAACCGTTCTTCTTCATCACGCGTCATTGACATGCTTGTGAAGCTTGTAACCAACTTGTAACCGTCACTTGAGCCGTATTGCACCACTGTTGTGCTTTACTGAATTCTGCCTTGCGCCAACGTTCAACATTCTTGGCCCTGCATGCTTATCACTCTAAGCTAATGCACGAACAATCCTTATGCTTCAATCATCGAGGACAGCTCCTTAAGCTCACTCTAGTTACTCATGCATCATATATGCTTCACTACGCCAATTAGCTTGACAATAGCAATGCCACTCTTGTATTACTAATTTGTTTGCATTGTTCAAGCTTTGGCCATCCTTGAACTAATGCCATAGACCAACTCTTGATCTATTTATACCTTCTTGCATCATCCTTGAGTTTGAACCAACTCAATTCCATGGATATGCATCAATGCCAACATCGCATGTTGCATCTGTCACTTTGGCCTCGTCTTGTCTTTCCCTCAATGAAGCCTCATTGTGTCGGCCAATAATCTTCATTCCTTAGCCAAATTTCTTTAAAGTGTAGCGCCACTCTTGCGCTTCACTGGCCCTGCAGGGTGCCACTGTAGCGCCCCTCAAGCTAGTATCTGACTAATCCAAGAGATTAACTAAATAAAGAGGCACTAAGAATCTAAATCGTTTACTTAAAAATTCAATTTAGAAATCTGCTACAAAAACTTAACCCAAAACTAGCCCCGCTCAAAATATATATATACAAGGATTCCTCTCAAATGATACATATACAATAGTCATTTGGTTTACAAATAAAATATACAACATAATAAACATATCATAATATAACCAACTAACGAAGTCAACTTCTCCGAGCTTTCGCTGCGCAACTCTGATTTGTCTCTGAAACTGGAAGTGGGAAAGGGTGAACACATCATCCCTAGAAGGGGTGCCCCATAGGAATAACAACTAGCTTTCAAGTAAACATTAATATGATTCGAAGACAATGCAGGTTTTATCGACAGTCGTTAATACACGGAAAGACAGTAAAACACAAAGTAGAAACTTAACTTTTTCAAAGTAATTTGAAAGACAATAAACATCCATACAGAACAGTAAACATCCATGTATGAGATGTGTGTTGCCGCACATAAGGAAGAGTAATATTGATGCCAATTCCACACCGATTAGGTAACATTGCGGTGTATCGCCCTAGCCATAGAATACTAGATATTGTGCCGGCACACATCTCATACCACACAAAGATATGCATGAATTTCACAAAAGATAGATTTGTAAAACAATAATGAATACAAGAGAGTTCGTTATCGATTCCTACCTCTTTTGATGACAAGCCTCGCCTACCTCGAGATCCACGATCCACTGGTTCATCCTTGAATTGATCGTTGTTAATCTAGAATAACTGTTAACCACACAAGAAGTCTAAGAAACTAGCCAAAATGGCTCAAACAAGAATCATACAAGTCTATCTAATGGTTCTAAGCCCATTTATGACTCTACATCTTTTTATTATCTATCTTTAGTACATCTAAGATTTACTAATTCAATTAGGTTGGTTCCATAATCCGATAGCTAAGTCTTACGAATATCTACAACATTGTAGAGGAAACCAAAGACTAATCCTGACCCGAAAGGTCCAATTCATCAACATAGGGTAAGTAGTCTTAAGCCCAAGTCCACTTAACAAGTCCATTAATTCAAGGCCTGGTCTAATTGATCAACTAATGGTCACTAACGGTCAACGTTTGGTCAGAAGGTGTCAACTAACAGTCAACGTCTAAGTCCATGTCAAGTCTAGTCTGGTCAAACTAGTCAAGTCTAGGTCAACTTGAGTCAAATCGGGTCAAGGGTCCAACTCTGGTGAAGTCAGGGAAAATCGGTGAGTTGACTCAGTCCACAAGACTGATTCAAGTTATACAAACCAAGGCCCTTGCATAGGCCAAACACTCTGCCTCATAACTAGACTGCTACTAACACAACTACTGACTGAACTACACAAGCCAAAGTGCAATTCATTTATTAACAACAACTTCATAACATAATCACAATTGCAAATTCAACTTACCTTCAGGTAGCAGAAGCAAGCCTCCACCGAGACCACCAATAACCCTACCATAACCCATAATTCAGTACACCACTACCACTTGCAATCATTCTCATGACCAACACCACCATATCAGCTCTATTACTTTCTTCATCTCATTCTATCAACACTACCAGTTCAAGTCTACCAGCCTCTTTTTAAACTCAGAACCTATCAAACCATTACCACCAGCAAATCCCAGTTCAGTTCATCACTACGATTCCTTAAACGTCATTAACAATTACAGAACCAACATAGTTCAACTAAATCCTCTTTAGACAACATCCTTGCACAACTCACTTATTTCAACTTCAGCTACAATATCACAGCCTCAACCCACTAGTAACATTCACTCCCCTTACAAGGCCCTAGACATTCATCTAAATCAACTACACTCTTCACTACATCATTCTGCATCTTCATTTTAATTAACTCCACAATCACAGTCACCTGTAACACCAAACCATCATAACCTGCAACTCCATCTCAACACCAACACCATCCCATTCCATCCCTGCACCTTACATTATCTCATAGCCAACACTAACTGCAACTCCAATTCCATTATCTAATTCAACTCAGTTCAATCCTACTTCATATCTCAATCACATCACTAACAATATAAACACAATAAATCAACACCACCAGTCATTCTCAAAGCCTCAGGTCCATTCCAACACACCCATCCATCTCAATTTTTAGTTCAATTAACAATCTCATAAACTCAGTAATGAAAATCAATAAACATTACTAAGTTAAATAAGAATAACAATTACCTCTAAATGATTCTACTCGAGAAATCCATCACAATATCCTCCCTCATCTATCAGTTCACCACGGACAACTTCCGACAATACTTCATTAAAACAGAATTAAACCTTTACCTTCAAATTCGAGTTATTCTTCAACCTCATACTCAAATTCAGGTTAAACCTATCTCCAATCCATCGTTTAAATCCTCAATTTCATCATTAAAATGAATCCCAAATTCCTAATTCTTATCCACAGGAACCCTAACTCAAAAACCCTAACCTCTTGATTCAAACATCAAAACAATCTACAGCTTCAATCAACGTCAACCCTATTAATTTTCATCTATCTAAATCTTCTCAATATTTGCCCAATTTGAACTCGAATACAACATGCAGAAACCCTAATTATCAAATTGCTCTTCTTCTCTGAAACATAATCTTCAAATTTACACAACAATCTTCTTCTTCTACCCAAGCTCTTTAAACCCATCTTCAATTTATTACATCCAACCTTAATCTCACATAAACCTTCGATCGACTCAAGAACCCCATTCCTCTGGTTTACAACTACATCAATCTCTGCTTCTCCTGGAACTCGGACAACTTCAATACCAATGATAGGTGTCTAAAACACCTTGATATTTATCTATTGTTTATGCTTTCTTTGTTATGTTTTCTTGTAAATTATGTATCTTTTATTTGATTTTGAGTTTTAGGTACTTTGGAGCAAAAGAAGAGGAAACGTCGCTTAAAAGGGGCTAAAGTGTCATTTCATGTGCAACTACTGTTGGAGGCGACTTATTTCTCATTATTTACTTCTTTTCTATCTGAAAGGCATGTCGGCTTTAGTGATGCGATTATGTTTGAAAAGCATGTTGCAGCCTTAGTGATGTATAAAAATTGAAGAAAAGAAGTGAATATGAGAGGTAAGAGATGGCTGCTCGAGAAACTACTAAAAGCACCCATAAAAGTGTTAAAGGCACCCCCAGAAATGTCCCGGAAGAGTTGATAAAGTCACCCAGGAGTTTTTCACTATATACAGCCCAAAAGTTATCTTTGTACCCCATAAATTGCTATTCGCAACCCCAAGAATTGCTAAATGTAGCCCAAATTGCTAAAGAGACACCGCTGTGGGATAAGGGGAGAGTCATCTTCTCCATTTGAATTTCGAATTTTGGCGGGAAACTGAAGAACAGAATTAGGGTTTGTGTTTTAGGCAAGTTGTGGTGAGACTAAAGTGTTGAGAATCATTGGGTTTGATCTTAAGGTCCAAACAGGGATGGTAATGGTCTTTGTTTTGACCAGAATTGGCTAGATAATTGGCAGAAGAAGAATCAGAGCTCACGGGTTTTGGCGGGAAAGTGTTCTTCAAGAACCAGTTTTAGGGTTCGATTTTCAGCGAGTTAGGATGAGATTCAATCGCTGGATTTAGTTTCATTGGGCTTGTTAAGGCTAAACAGGGTGGATATGGGTGATTTATTCAATCCAGTTGGGCTGGATAATCACCGGTGATAAAACAGAGATGTGGAAAGGTTATCGAAATCAATATTTGGCAACTACGTGAAAAATAGGAACATATGATTCGTATCTGTTAACAAAAGAAGAGTTTTGATGAGTTTGGAAACAAATGAAACACACAAGGAAGCTTAGAAGAGAATAATCCCGTAACTTGGCCGTGAAGAAGAAAATGAATGAAAAAAAAGGAAAGAAGATCAATGGGAGTTATTTCAAGAGATTCTAAGGCCCTGTTGAGTATAAAAGAGATGGTCGGACCCTAGAGAAGGGGGGCGGATACTCTGGGGAAGAATAGAGAGCTAGGAGTCGAGAAAATCACAAGTCACAGAAAGTTTCCTGCTGCTGCAAAACTCAAGAACACGAAGAACAACACCAAATCGTAAAAAAACAAGCAAATACGCTGGTCAACTAACTCATTTAAACTAGCGACCGCATCAGATACAACGACTATTCTCTAGAGTTAATCCTCTATCGTTCTTTAAAACAAAAAGAGAAAAACAAGGACCTCGCAACCCAATTTGAGAGTGTTAAACACCAAGGTTAAGGCTATTGCTTATTACTAAGTCGAGATTTTCTACTCTTTCTCTTTCTTCTTTTGCTAACTCAGGGATGAAGTCTTAAACTCCTTTAGCGAGTTCAAAAACTCGATTGCGCTGCCATCAACAATTGAAGTGTGAATCATTGTATAAGGTGTCGCTGTTGAAAGAATCTTACTTATATTATTTTTAATACAATGATTAATGAAATTTTCTTCAATTTTGGTTCTATGAGTAGCAAATTTGTCTAAAAATTCTCTTTCTTTACATGGTGGCTTTTTCCGTAAAAAAATTCCTGAACATGTAGTGTTATATCTTCCAAAGCATGAGATTAGAATCTTGTGAAACGAGAACTTCCGTGTCCTGGGTGATACAAGGGATTTAGGGTTTAGCACCGAGCTACTCGTTTACATACTAATAACAAGTAGAAAAAAGCAACATAACTTGAAACCTTTCGTCTCTTATTGTTTTCGAAGAACAACACCTATTCCAACTTTTAAAGATAAAAAGCATTCGGATTTCTTGTTTGTTTGAGTTAAATGATTTAATCATGCCAAAAAGACGCGACTTGGCAGAGAATTATGCTATTAGAGTTGCATCAATCATTAGTGGAGACTACCAGATCTAGAGGCACCGACCAGAAATTTTCCATCTACTAAAGAGCTTCTTTTGAGTGTGTGTGTCACCATACGTTAATTCCTGTAGAATGGGTGAGCTCCCAACTTCCCACCACTAAAAGGATCTCTTGAGCGCTTTGGAATCATGAGGGTGAAAGCCTTTATAAGAATGTAACGAAAAAGAGCAAATTTCAAATTCAAGTAAAGCTCAAAGAGCGGATTTCATATATGTTGAAGACTTACAATACAATTTATAAATATTCAAGTATGGAGACTTATTCATGAAAGCAAAGAAAATTAAAAGGTGAGAATTTTGAAGTTTATGATCTCTCTTCTTCAAAGGAAAATATAAGGTAGTTTCCAAGTATTTAAGGAAAAAGAGTTAAGAATTGTTAGTTTATGAAATTGAGAGTTTTATAGTTGAAACCGAAGACGAAGACCAAGATGACGCCATTAGAATAGTAAGTAATCCTCCTCAATAAAAATGGTTGATTTTTTCAGAAAAAATGGTTTTTCAAAAATAAAAAGAGCATTGTCCTTTCCCACCATTCAACGTGTTAATTCCTCTTCATTCCTTGTGAGAACCAAAAGCAGTGCAATTATCATAAAATCCTATTTGAGGCAATAAGTTTGAGGCAATGAGTCTTAGATACAACGAGAGTAGTTAATCCTCTATCGTTCTTTAAAACGATGAGATTTAAAGAAAAAATAAGATGGGTTCGATGATAAGGTGTCGCTGTTGAAAGAATCGAAAAACAAGGACCCTCTTGAATGGCGTTGTGGGTTTTGCTGTTATGAGAAAGAAAAGACTCAAGAAGAGGTGACGCGGTCGTTTATTACTAAGCTTGACTGACCGTTAAATTTGACTCACTCGGTCTTAAACTCCTTTAGCGGCTAACGAGAATCATTGTAAGCTTACTTATATTATTTTTAATACAATGATTAATGAAATTTTCTTCAATTTTGGTTCTATGAGTAGCTAAATCTATTCTCTAGGGTTTTGGAGGAAACTATTTTTGATGGGTAATATTTAGTAATTAATTTCTTTGGCATATTTACTCCAAAATTGTGTTTTAATTTGTCTAAAAATTCTCTCTTCTTTACATGCTTCGTAAAAAATGTTTTGGGTAGTTTCTACCGTTCTTTTATAAGCGAAGGAGGATTAGGCCTTAGAATAGCGACGAAGGTCATAAAGAGCATGTAGTGTTATATCTTCCAAAGCATGAGATTGAGTTCAAAATTGTTTTGAGTAAAATAGGAGTAATTTGTCAAAGAAACTATTATTGAGTTTACAAATATTGGAAGTTGTGGAATCCAAAACCCTAGAATTTTCTCCCCTTGGAAACAAAAATCAAATTTTAATAGTTTGTCTTAGTATTTTTCTTTATTAATCTGAAATCAAATCTTTAAAAGAGTCCGAGCAACGAATCTTTTCTTACCACTTGTAAAAACTACATCAGTTTTTGGCGCCGCCGACGCGGACTTGCCTTTAGTTAGGTTTTAGATTTGTATTTTTTTTTGTATTTTTTTTTTTTTAGTTTTGTTTAATTTAATTTAATTTTTTTTGATTTTACTTGGGTATTTTTCTTATTTTTATTGTGCAGGTAATATTCTATATTTATTGTAGAATTGCCTACCAAAAGAGGTAAGTAACAAAACCCAAAATTAAAAAAAACTCCAGATCCTAGAAATTTATGCTTATTAAGGATGGCACTAACCAATCTAAGTGGATGGAAGCATTTTGGTTATAGGAGTTGAGGAACCAATCGATTAGATGGAAACATCTAAAGAGTCTATTCATAAAAGCACGAGCTCTGTGTGTTAGAATTAAAGAAAAAAACATGGTAGTTTCGCCATATCTCGTTGAATCCTTTTCACTTCTATTTTATTTTGTTTTCTTTAAAATATGTTTCTCTAAGTGATTAGGTGGGGCTCACGATTCAAGTTGTTACCACTGCTAGGGTGAAATAGAGTGATTGAGACCAAAAAAGTTCAAAAAAGTTCAAAAAAAAAAAAAAAAAAAAGAAAGAAATGAGACTTAGACCTGCATCAACCGAATAAATTCAATAAAGTCGACCACTGGTTCCCTTGTATATGCCGGTGAGTTTACCTAGAGTTAGGATTATCGACCACCGGTTCCCTTGTATATGCCAAAGTGTGTTGATATTAGTCCAAGACCAAGATCTCACCATTAGGATAGGTTCGTTTTGGCAGTGGCCTTCAGACAGATATGGGAAACACCGATCACCTTAGTCAACATCAAAACCATCTATGTTTTTCTATATCCATCTTCTTAATCTATCCATGTGATTGGTTGACTCCTGCGTTATGATGTCCAGAAACTATCCGAGTAGAGCTCAGAACTTATATATGAATTTTAGTATGCTTGAGTGCAAACTCGTGTAAATCAATTGGAATTTCGCATCAGGGTACTTCCTCCTGTAGTCAATAAGTACGCCAACCAAGGAGATTCTTTAGTGCCTTCCAAGGTTCTCCATAGATAGCTAGGGTATGGAGTAAAGGTTTTGTGGGTACACCTCTTGTAAACCCTCCCGAGACTATAACTCGGTCACTAGGGCCACCTAGGGGTTTAAAGGCTTGTTATACGTGCTAAGTGTGACCGTATCCTCGATGAGATGTAGTTGTATGTTTTAAAAATTATTTTAGCTTGATTTGCTCGAGGACTAGAAAAGTCTAAGTGTGGGGGAATTTGATAAGTGTCTAAAACACCTTGATATTTATCTATTGTTTATGCTTTCTTTGTTATGTTTTCTTGTAATGTTTTATTTGATTTTGAGTTTTAGGTACTTTGGAGCAAAAGAAGAGGAAACGTCGCTTAAAAGGGGCTAAAGTGTCATTTCATGTGCAACTACTGTTGGAGGCGACTTATTTCTCATTATTTACTTCTTTTCTATCTGAAAGGCATGTCGGCTTTAGTGATGCGATTATGTTTGAAAAGCATGTTGCAGCCTTAGTGATGTATAAAAATTGAAGAAAAGAAGTGAATATGAGAGGTAAGAGATGGCTGCTCGAGAAACTACTAAAAGCACCCATAAAAGTGTTAAAGGCACCCCGAAATGTCCCTAAGAGTTGATAAAGTCACCCGAGTTTTTCACTATATACACCCAAAAGTTATCTTTGTACCCCACAAATTGCTATTCGCAACCCCAAGAATTGCTAAATGTAGCCCAAATTGCTAAAGGGACACCGTCCGGATATAAGGGATAGTCATCTTCTCCATTTGAATTTCGAATTTTGTGGAAACCGAAGAATGTAATTAGGGTTTGTGTTTTAGGCAAGCTGTGGTGAGACTAAAGTGTTGAGAATCATTGGGTTTGATCTTAAGGTCCAAACAGGGATGGTAATGGTCTTTGTTTTGACCAGAATTGGCTAGATAATTGGCAGAAGAAGAATCAGAGCTCACGGGTTTTGGTGGGAAAGTGTTCTTCACGAACCAGTTTTAGGGTTCGATTTTTCAGCGAGTTAGGATGAGATTCAATCGCTGGATTTAGTTTCATTGGGCCTGTTAAGGCTAAACAGGGTGGATATGGGTGATTTATTCAATCCAGTTGGGCTGGATAATCACCGGTGATAAAACAGAGATGTGGAAAGGTTATCGGGCTGAATATTTGGCAACTACGTGAAAAATAGGGAACATACGATTCGTATCTGTTAACAAAAGAAGAGTTTTGATGAGTTTGGAAACAAATGAAACACACAAGGAAGCTTAGAAGAGAATAATCCCGTAACTTGGTCGTGAAGAAGAAAATGAATGAAAAAAAAGGAAAGAAGATCAATGGGAGTTATTTCAAGAGATTCGAAGGCCCTGTTGAGTATAAAAGAGATGGTCGGACCCTAGAGAAGGGGGGCGGATACTCTGGGGAAGAATAGAGAGCTAGGAGTTGAGAAAATCACAAGTCACAGAAAGTTTCCTGCTGCTGTAAAACTCAAGAACACGAAGAACAACACCTATAAAAAGCAGTCGCAGAAGCAGTCTTAGATACAACGACAGAGTTAATCCTCTATCGTTCTTTAAAACAGTAGAAAAACAAGGACCCCCAGACGCGGTCGTTTATTACTAAGCTGCTCAACTCAGTCTTAAACTCCTTTAGCGACTGCAGAATCATTGTAAGCTTACTTATATTATTTTTAATACAATGATTAATGAATTTTTCTTCAATTTTGGTTCTATGAGTAGCTAAATCTATTCTCTAGGGTTTTGGAGGAAACTATTTTGATGGGTAATATTTAGTAATTAATTTCTTTGGCATATTTACTCCAAAATTGTGTTTTAATTTGTCTAAAAATTCTCTCTTCTTTACATGCTTCGTAAAAACCGTTTTGGGTAGTTTCTACCGTTCTTTTATAAGCGAAGGAGGATTAGGCCTTAGAATAGCGGCGAAGGTCATAAAGAGCATGTAGTGTTATATCTTCCAAAGCATGAGATTGAGTTCAAAATTGTTTTGAGTAAAATAGGAGTAATTTGTCAAAGAAACTATTATTGAGTTTACAAATATTGGAAGTAGTGGAATCCAAAACCCTAGAATTTTCTCCCCTTGGAAACAAAAATCAAATTTTAATAGTTTGTCTTAGTATTTTTCTTTATTAATCTGAAATCAAATCTTTAAAAGAGTCCGAGCAACGAATCTTTTCTTACCACTTGTAAAAACTACATCAACCAACACCTTCTCCACTAATACATCTACAAGCTTCTACGAAACACCCAAACCGAAACAATTTTGCTTCATCGACTTGAAATCGACATAAAGAAGAGAAGAGGAAAGAACAGAAGAAGAAAGAAAGAAAGAAGAGAAGAAGAAAATGAATAAGAAAGAAAAAGTAGAAAAGAAATAAGAGTTTATATGCTCGATTCGGATAAGACCGACCAAGATTCCTAAAGGAACCCAACCAAATGATATGGGCAGCCAAGGCGGCTAAACTGAAAAATAACTATTTTTCCCTTCAAATAAATCAGATGATTTCTTCTTTGTCCGGTATCCGAATGACAGGCTCGAGTAGTCCATCTCGCATAACCTTTCGAGATCTATTCAATGGTACCAATTTCGTATCTAGATCGTTGTTAGATTAATTTCTAATAATTAACGTTCATCTTAAACTAATCGAGTTATTATCGGCTAATTCGTCACTTGACCGGTCTAATAGCGTTGACGTGCTTGAGGGTCTTTACAGCCACTATCTTAGTGCTTGACATTCTATACAGTATACCGCTATTATGGCTTGCGTTGCGCTATTATAGCTTATGTTGCGCTATTGTGGCTTTGCATTGCGCCATTACGGTGGAGTACTGACTTGGCCTCGCAACTCATCAGAACGCGCAATCATTACGCTCACTTGCATCCATGTCATAGACCTACCCCGCCTAATTGTTCAACGCCCTCGTTGAACACGACCCAGTATGAACACCATACTTGTCTTGACTTTGCTTCACTTGCTTTCAGAACCTTATCTGAAAATCGACAGTACACTTTTGGCTAAATCCTAAGCCAATGGTCCTCATTCGATTGCATCCGCATCACTTAGCTTTACTGCTTTGTCATTTATCTCATATACTTGAGCCACTTCTCGGCATCGTACACTACGCTTACGCTGCTACTCAAATCATGCATCAATACCCAAATGCAAACCTGAAATTCTTCTTAGCCAGACTCCCTTTAGCCTGAATTTCTCCTTGAATCATTTACGCCTAAATGTACGCACAAAATGATTCTTCTTAATCTGATCACCATGATCATTGTCGTAGTCTTTCGCCTCCCGACTTTGCCTTTTGCATCTAACTCAACATGACAAGGACTTATAAACGACTTGGCTTCAGTTTCAATCAGTTTTGCCGGCCCATGCCTTGAACTGTTGTTCTCCTGCTCTTGTTAAGCATGTCACGAAGTGCATAGGGGTTCTCCTCACATAAGACACCCGAATTCAACGCTTCATGCCTCGCCCATCTCTGATTATGCAAGCATCATTCAAGAACTCGTTTCTCTGAATGTGGCCACCAAGTATAAACTCTTCATACTTATGCCATGTTGCATACTCGCACTGAAATGGCAAGTTTGCTCTGCTTAATTGGTTTAACCAAAACTATTGAGTTGCACAGCCCATCTACGCAACTGTGACTGACTATCTCTTGGACATAACATAGCTAACCCGTTAGCTGTCCATGCGCCTGATAGGGTGTAGAATACATCCTATTTACTATCTATTGTTTATGCTTTCTTTGCTATTTTTTCTTGTAAATTATGTATTTTACGCTTGTTTTGAGTTTTGTAGCTACTTTGGAGTCGCACGGACGAAAAGAAGAAGAAATTACTCAATTTGAGAAAAAAGGGCAAAATTGTCATTTCATGGGAGAACACTATTTGGAGCTGAGCCAAGGTTAAGGGGCAACTCTCTTTTGGAGGAGTAATAAACATATACTAGCCGAGGTTAAGGGACAAATGACTTAGTTATCCCTTATCGAGGTGACCGGGTGTTGGATAACAAACCCAATTTATAACCCTAAACCTAAATTCAGATATTCATCTTCTCAATCATTTTTGCACCCGAGAGAGAAGAGTTAAAAGCAATGGCTGCCGTTTTTTGGGATCGAACCATTCCGAGAAATTCAAGGATCGAGACGAAAAGTGGGTTTCGATCTGATTGTTGCAGTCAACATTTGGTGCGATTCAGAGGAGGAGAAATAGAGGCTGCATATTATCTGAGAGAGATCGAACTCAGGGAAACAGAGATGAAGTAGAAATTAGGGTTCCTGATGAGATTCGATGGAGGTTGAAGATGAAGTAAAATTGTGAGATGATTCTGCTCTTGGAAGCTGCAAATTCGAGATGGTTCAGATGAATAGAATGAAGCAGAGAAGTAACAGGGGTTGATTTGCTGCTATAAAGGGCTAGATCGAATTTGAACACAGACCAAATCGAGAGCCGAGAGAAGATGATTTAAGAAATGGGTTTTGCTGCTGAAAGCGGAGAGATTAAATTCGAGAAATAGAGGAGATTGAGAACATCGAGAGTTGAGAACTGAAATTGATGCTGCTGTGAGATCGAGAATTAAGAGATGGGAAAAGGGTTTACTGTGATGGAGAAGAAATTGCAAAAGAGAAGTTGAATTCGGTTTGAAATTTGGGGTTTTTTCTGGAACTGAAGACATGGGTTCGACTGAAATTGAGAGGAGAGATCGAATTGATGGGATTCTGGTAAGATGTTCATATGGGTTCAGCTTAGATTTGTGTTTGCTGTGGGGTTCGAATATGTTAAACAGAGAAGAGAAATTGGAATTTGTAATGGAGAAGATGGTGGTGCTGCAGACAAGACAGGGAATGATTGAATGATTCGGGTAATGCTAGCTGTAAGAGGAGTTGTTGATGCAGTTATGGGCCGAGTTCCTGTTGATTGCAAACATTCGATGAAGCTGGTGTTGTTGCTGCACAAGAAGTGATTGTAGTTGCAGGAAATCCCACAATACACCCCTCACTATATTTTGTTAAACTAATCCATTCAAAAGATAATAGATGAACAATTATGAATGTTTATTAATAACTTTCTTGAATCTTTACACAGGAAAATAGAGTTACCTTTAAGAACTTACACAATTCTCTCTCTTTCTCTCTCCTAATAACTTGCTCTCCAATCCAAAAAGGCCTCTTCTCTCTCCAGATTCACTCATCCCTTTATATAGGGTAGTATATAGTGAATGACAACTAAGTCATCCCTTATTTTCGGAAGTGCCTTGCGAAGTGTCGCAGCGTATTTAATATTCATATTCGCGACACTTCTTAACTTTCGCGATTTCATATCTTCCCATCGTCATCCAAAGTCGTCATTTACATTTAATCCTCTGCGACTGACTCGCAGTGTTGTTATTCGTTGTCTTCGCGACTTGTTGTTGTGGCGATATTATGATCCTACATCTTGCCTCTTCTCATGTCTTCTCTGCGAAGGAGAGAATGTCATGAGAACCACTATTTTTGAACCGCCGCAACCTGTTTATTTGTACTTGTTTCAATTTCGTCTTTCCATACGGACTTTATTGCGATGTCTACTCCTCCATTCTATTCCCCGACACGTCTCTTTCAATCGTTTATTCTTGACCATTCACGTCCCTTCTCACATTAAATGCTCGTTTCCCCCGAGGATGTTTCTCTCTATATATATTTTTCATATCTTTCTCTTCTCCTCTTTCGTCTTCTCTCTCTGCAATTCTTCTTTTATCTTCTTCTTCCGCAAACTGCGCTTCTATTACTCGCAAATCTTTGATCTTTTATCATATCTTAATCTTCGATTCTTTATCCACTCCCATATTTGATAATGGCTTCACTTAGTCGTATGTACAAACCTCGCTTTATTGAGATCCGAGAAAAGTTGCAAGATGAAGGTTTCACCCTTTCTACTATTCCTAATCAAGGAGGTTCATCTATACTCACCGCCAAGCTTTTCTCACGATCATAAGTGTGATGATCACAAGATTATTGTTTCGCTAGGTCAACTTCTCGCAGGACTTCCCATTCCTTTGTATGATCCCGAGATGCCACTCTTTTATGAAATCCTTTCCCATCCGAACTTCTCGCGAGTGGTGTCTATCAACTATGCGGCGATTGTATTCGCCTAATGCTCGAGTTTGCCGGTCGTGGTGCTGGCAAAGGATCTCTATACCCTAACGGTGTCGAGATCCCGAATATGTAAATTTAGAAATAATCCTCGAGAAATACACTGTGGAAAACTTCTTTGAAAATTATGAAGTAATAGGCATGAGAAATAAGAAATCTCGCTGGGGCGCTCGGTTGAAGAGAAAAGATAATATCCCTGAGGATAAATTACTTATGCAAGATATCGACTGGCATTCGGGTAAGAACACTACTCCTCGCCACTCTAAAGATGAGAGGTGGTGGGTTGTTCCTTTGCTCTTAAATGGACCTTACATAGCAGGTTCGCATGTACTCCCGCAAATCTCGCAGCTATCATCCTTGGGAATTTAAGTGGCCCAAGAAGGCGAAAGAGGTATGTCTCCAAAGTTTGCTTTTGCAATCCCTCTTTCCTCTTGTATTCATTGAGTTTGTAAATTTTCCAGTTGCCAAACCGAGGAAAAGTTATAAGGCAAATCCACCGCAAGTACCTTGGCAATACTTCGATCGCTTACGGATGAAGTAAGAAATATCCTTTTTGTATTACTTAACAATATTGTTGCCTCTATTTCTTATCTTCATTTGTATGCGAAGGTTGACGCTGAAGAAACGATAGCTGCGAAGGTTAAAGGCAAAGCTAAAGCCAATGCACGCAAGGATAAGTCTTCTGCTCCACCATCTAAGAAGCGAAAAGCTCAGCCTTCCTCTCATCTTAGCTCAAGTTCCGAGTCTTCCGATGAAGATGATAATGATAATGTTTTGGATTCAACTTTCCAAAATGAAGCTCAATCATCCAATTCTCCTATGGATCAGTTGTTTAGCATCTTCTCGGATTCTTTTCAAGGAATTGGAGATACTCGCCTGACTTCTATATGCGAGACCCTCGCCACTGTATGCAATGCTACACTACTGGAGGGCAATGACTCCTTCAAAGGAGTTTCTAGATCCGTATCCCCTAACTTCTTAAATGCACTTAATTCGCTGGTATGCTCGACCTCATGTTTCCCTTCCAACTTCATTTTTTAATCTATATCTTAATGTCCTTTTAATCTTTCTTCGCAGTCGGAAAAACTTCTTTTGTGGTTGCTTGGATCTTGAGAGGAGGTATAACATTCAATTGAAGAAGAATACCCAATCTTGCACAAGGATCAAAGAATTAGAAGTTGAGTCTGCGGGATATCGCGAAAAGATCCAACAATTGGAGACTGAGTTTTCTGCCCAGAAAGACAAAGTTACCACTCTCCAGAATGCTAATCAACAACTTTATGGTATAAAAAAATTTTTCCCTCTTATTATTTTATCTTATCAATTTCCTGTTGCTACCTGACTTCCCGCTTTCGCAGATGTATATAACCTCTCCGAAGAAGCTATTCTTCTCCATTCATTTCCTGAGCCTATGGATAATGATACTCTTCTCGCTCATCTCAACAACTCCTTAAGTAGTTCATCGAAGCGCAATTAATACTCTTTCATTAAGTGAACTCCAAACCAAGTACCGCCTCTTAGAAATTGAGCACATATCTAGTTTAAGTACAACCAACCAGTTTAAACAAATGTATCTCGAATCTCATGAGAAAACCAAAATTTTAAGGAAGAAAATTAGTGACCATATAGATGACAAAGATCGCATTGCTAATAACGGTGCCTGGCATTAGCAACATTTCAAAAGTCCCTTCTCGAAGTGCAAATGGAGCGAGATGAATTGCTTCGCCAGAATTCCTTACTTACTCGAGCGAAAAACCAAATTCGTTCACTTCTTATTATAAATAATGATGATGAATTCACTTGGGCCGCGAAAATCTTAGATAATGCCGAAATAATTTAGGTGTTGATGTTAGTCTTCATACCGAGCATACTTCCTTGGTTAAAGATATAATATCTGACAGAGAAGGTTACTTATTATACCTTCTTGTTTCTTACCTCTCTGTAATATTGTTTGTTGAGTTATTAACTTATCGTTGTCTGTTTGCAGAGTCCGAAAAAGATTTCAAGCAAGAATTGAAGAACTTGAATCGAGAAAGCACATTTCATAAAGAATCTCAACCTTCGCGAGAATAAATATTCCAAATTGAAGAATCAATTTCAAACTACAGTGGCGAATTTTAATAATGATGCCGTTCGTTTTCGCAATGAAGCCATGGAGTATGTTTGTAAAGATCATAAAATCCCTCTTTCTTCATATCCTTGGCTTTCCGAAGAAGTTCCTGAGAATTTGCCTGTCTCGGACATTTCTGATAGTGAAGCCAACGAAGAAGAAAATTAGCGGCGAGAATAATAGAATTGAAGGATCAGATAGAGGAGAGGAATCGCCAAAGAGATAATTCTTTTTGTTTCTTTCGCTTCGTGTAATATCTGTGCATTTCTGTGTCTTTTTTGTAAACTTCTTGGGTTTGTTGTCCATAAATTCCATCTTCATTCCCTTTTCTTGCGCTTTTTCCCTTGTAATATAGTTGGCTAACATTATTAATGTATAACTCTTTCATTGGAAGATGGATAATAATATTTCATCTTTTCCATCCCCATATTTGCCTCTGTTATGCATCTTCAGATGAAAGAATGAAATTTCTGAGATTCGCACTTTCTTCTTCTGATCAGGAATGATGTTTAAATTTATAATTGCGATGAAATCGCAAGAACTTTTCATTAAAGAAGAGATTTTTTGGTCTCGCCTTATCATTTGTGGTGGACTTCTAAGCTTGACCTTCCTAAGTAAAGGTCTAACTCTGCCACCCTTTGTTGCGACAAGATCGCAGGACGTCTTTACACTTGCATGTAAAAACCCATTGACCTTGTCTTATCATTATTCAAGTATTTTTGCCTCTGCAGATATTTGGCTTGCGACAATATGACAGCCTAAATTCTCTTGCGAAAGTAAAGCCCCATGACATTGTCGTCTTGCGACGAAATCGCAGGACGTCTTTACACTTTCATGTAAGGACCCATTGATCTCGTCTTACCCTCGCGTTAGTATTATTGCCTCTGCAGGATCATTGCACAAATATGACAAGCCTAAGTTTCCTTGCGGAAACAAAGCCTCGTGACATTTGCGTCTTTGGCACTTATCAGCTCCCTAATGGAGGGTGCCGCCCCTTATCACCTCCCCGGTTGCCCCTTCAAGGAGGCGTACATCGGCCATACAAGGCTAGCTCCTCCCATCCGGTCTTAACAACAACCAGATTGTTTTCGCAGCCTCTTATCCCTTATACCTATAGATTTTATGGTTACAAGGCTGCACCTAAGTGGAGTTTTCTTCGGGCCGAGTGCAGCGTGCGCCAAGACTTGTCAAGAGTGGTAAGGAAGTTCCATGCTCCCCCGCACTCTTGACTCAACCGGGTACCTCGGCGCCTTGATCATACGCGACTCCTTGAAAGAGACCCTCGGTCGCCCAACCAGGGTATAACCTACATATATAGTTGGGAATCCAAGGTACCTCCTCCGGATAGGCTTTCATGGGCCCCAAATCTGCATGACCCGAGTTCCGGGGCGGTGTAACCTTTTCCCCGAGCCATGTTAAGAGATACCCCCTTATATGACGCACTTTAGGTCTTACATTTGCCTCTTACGAAATGTAATTCGCGAACTAGGGTGTACGCCATAAAGGTTCGTCCCATTCATTTATTCATTCATTGTTGTTAAATCATTCAATCATGCATATTTAATTGTCCTCGATATTTAATTTGCGAAGACATCGCACAATGTTGTTCATTCATTTTTGCCTCGGATTCTTGTACATTCTCTTTGTCGAAATTCTCACATATCATTTCTTCTTAGCCTTGCCTATGATATATCTTTGTCGATTACTTATCGCAGACCATTCATATTACTTTTTATGCCTTTTGTTCATTGTACTCTTTGCCTCAGTGTTATCCCAACCCTTGAAGGACTCCTTTCCATCGTAACGTTCGCCTTGCTTCCATGCATTCATCTGCGGCATTTCGCGATGTTTCTCGACACTTCGTGATGAACTACAACCAATTATCTTTGCAGATCGTAACATTCGCCTATTATCGACACTTCGCGATGCTTCTTCACTTCTTATTTCTATAGTATCCACCATCGCCTTCTCTTTTCTCGTTCATCTTTGATATTTTGTTTCCAATCTTTCCTTTTAGCATTTCTCTCTTCACAGCTCTCTCACAACCTCATAACATTTCTGACCTTCCTTCCAATCTCCCTTTATAATACCAATGCCATTTGGATGGGGAAATTTTATACATTGATGGTATGTTGATGCTACTCCCAAGATTTCGTGTAGCCACGGTCGCCCAATTAATGCGTTATAAGGAGATTCCACGTCAACCACGCAGAATAAAATGTTAGCTGATAATCCTTGTAAAGGTATCCTCATGTGAATCTCTCCTTTCGGTTTGTTCGTTGTTCCGTTAAAACCATAAATTTTGTATGTTGAAGGAATCAAATTTTCATCCTCTCCACCCATAGTCTTATAAGTATGGTAAAACAGAATATTCACCGAACTTCCAGTATCGATTAGGATTCTATTGATTGCCCAACAATTTTTCGCCGTCATCTTCTCCATCAACTGGTCTTGATTAATGTCCAATCGCACCACCAACGGGCTATCATGTGCTTCTCTTCCTTTCTAAGACTTCGTCTGCAGAAAAAGAAATAGTTTTTAACTGCCAATCTTGCAATTGCGACTTTCTCGCCAGGTTCATCACCTCTTTGTTATGAAAATCTCTTGCATATACTCTACTAAGCACGTTATCGTGAAAGTCTTCGATTGTACGATATGAATGAACGATAGAATTGCAAAATAGATTTTTGGCCTTTGTTCCCACTTCTATTACAAGTGCTTCTTTTCCCTTCTTTGAAACTGTTCTTTGCACTTCTGATGGTGATGTTGTTAGTACTTGCTTCCCTTTCTCTTCATTTTTTAGAAAATGAGCCAACTTCCCCTGATCAATCATTCGGAGGATGATTCTCTTTATGTTTCTGCAATCATTTGTTAAATGTCCATGAAAGCGATGGTAAGAACAATATTCATGACTTCGTCGCTTGGTGGTGGTTCACCGCCGCATTCCATGGTGGTGGTACGTCCTCCATTACAAGTATAGCTTCCCAAATTTTCTCAACACTAGCATTTAGTGGTGGCATTCTTATCTCTTCCCATACCACTCTACGATTTCTTGGCCTTCCATGGTTATTCTGCCTTTGTCCTCCATAAGTTTCTTGCATATGATCTAATCTCTGAATTTTATTATTGTTGCCGCGGTTTGTAGTAGTTCCTTTCTCTATCAAACTCCTCCCGATCTCGGCTTCCATAGCTACTATTTTCTGTCCATCATCATTTCCGTTTTCCGGTTGCCCTTGCGAAGTGGTCGCCACCGAGTTTAAAAATTTTGGTAATAAACTTGCATTCAGCAGCGTTTGAACTTGTATTCGCAATCGGGTATGATTCCATTTCATTTTGTCTTTCTTCCAAAGCAATGTATTCTTCTTGAAGTTCTCGCAACTCAACCATCGTAATCGTATTTTTAATTCTTCAATATTTGAATGTATAACAAACTTGTTGCGAACAGGCATTTACAAATGATAAAAGGAGATATCTTTCCTCTACCCTTCCGGCCATTTCACTGCACATTGTTCTCCATCTCATTGTCAGATGTCTTAAACTCTCGCCAACTCTTTGTTTCAATCCGAATACATCCTCAATTCCTGGTCGCATGGAATTGTTACTTATATAAGCTCCCAAGAAAATAGTTTGTAAATGGTTGAATGATGAGATTGTGTTTCTTGGTAATCCTTCAAACCATTTCAGTGCTTCTCCAATTAAGCTTGATGCGAAGTATTTGCACAATATGGCATCATGATTCTCCCATTGTAACATACATCTCATATAAGCCTTGATGTGTTGTACCGCATAGGTTGTTCCATCGAAAATGTTGGTTAATGCAAAGTGATTGCACTTAGGTGGTATTCCTCCCATTTGTACTTCTATTGTGAAAGGAGTCTTCGCAGCTTCTGCGATGGCTTCATCCAACTGTCTTCTTCCTCCTTCCTTCTTACTGTTTAACAGTTTTCTCATTTCTGCTAGTTCTTTCAAGATTTGCTCATTTTCCTCAGGATTTGATTCTGCTGGTCTTTTTAGCTCTGTCTCTCGCCGCCTTCGTTCATGCCTGTTTTGACCTTCTTGTTCACTATTTTCTTCTCTCCTTTCTCTGCGAGTTTCTCCTTCGTCTCTTTCATCAATTCGCACACCATTATATCTATTGTTCTCCTTTCTGGGTTCTCTATCAACTCTCCTCTGCATCCTTTCGTATTCTCCATTGGTATTCCTATTGATACGATCTTGTGCTCGCCTCCTCTCTCGGTTGTCGTGATTATTTTGCCGGATTGCTTCTTCCAATTCTTGGTTTTCCACTTCTGCTCTTACTCTCTCTCTCTCGCGGGCTAAGCGTGCTTGTTCGAGAGATAATGTTTCTCAATGTCGTCCACGATCTCTTTTTGCCTTCTCAATGCTTCTCTTCCATGTAGTATTGCTCTTCCTTCAGCCACTTGGATCATTTGGCCCCCGAAATCGCCTAGTTCCCGATTTTCTTCATTCTCGCTCATCTTGGAAATTCTCGGGATGGGGAATATAACGATCTTCTCGTCCTCTCTTCTTTCATGATGTTTTAAGCCGAGATTTTGTGCTTCCGTTGGTTTTCTACCTCTGTAATTTCGTTGGTAAAGCTCTCCTTCTTTCTTCCCTAGTCGATCTTGAACTCGATCTCGCAGAGTGCTTCTCGATCTTCTATTTTGCAATCTTATATTTTCCATTCTTAATTCATGATTCTGTCTTGTCAAGTTTGCTCGTTCCTCTTGCCTCTAGTCGCCTCTCTTCATGTATCGTTTGTCTCAATGTTTCCAATCTTGTGAGTTCTTCACTTCCCGGATTCATTTCTCCATTCATTCTTTGATCTTCTTCTCCTTGTCCATTGTTTACCAATTGTTGCTCTTCTTCCCTTTCATCCTCGAATCCGTCCTCCAAGTGTGCACACTTACTCTATCGTAATCCACAGTTTCATTTGCTACCTGGAATTAAAGCTTGGACATGATTCTCTTCATCATTCCTTATATTCATCCTCGACGATTCTCCTCTTTCATTTCTCGTTTCTCAAAAAGTCTTCCGCTTCTTCTCACCTATTGTTCAAGTACATTTCTTCTTCTAGCCATTTCTCTTTTGGTAAATTCTTTGAAAATTATCTCAAATTTCTTTCTTCTTAATTCTCTTCTTTTAATGCTTTGTTCAAAGCCTCCTGTTTCTAGCGCCAATATGTAGTTGCAGGAAATCCCACAATACACCCTCACTATATTTTGTTAAACTAATCCATTCAAAAGATAATAGATGAACAATTATGAATGTTTATTAATAACTTTCTTGAATCTTTACACAGGAAAATAGAGTTACCTTTAAGAACTTACACAATTCTCTCTCTTTCTCTCTCCTAATAACTTGCTCTCCAATCCAAAAAGGACCTCTTCTCTGCAGATTCACTCATCCCTTTATATAGGGTAGTATATAGTGAATGACAGCTAAGCTGTCCCTTATTTTCGGAAGTGCCTTGCGAAGTGTCGCAGGCGTACGAATATTCATATTCGCGACACTTCTTAACTTTCGCCAGATTTCATATCTTCCCATCGTCATCCAGTGCGTCATTTACATTTAATCCTCTGCGACTGACTCGCAGTGTTGTTATTCGTTGTCTTCGCGACTTGTTGTTGTGGCGATATTATGATCCTACAGTGATGAAACAATAGATGTATGTTAGGAAATTGTTGCAGGAAAAGAAGAATGGCCTGAACTCGGCCTGAGAAGTGCCAGAAAACAAACAAGACTCTGCTGAAATCATTTCTCGGCTGAGTCAACTCAATACCGGCCGATGAGCCGATCCAACTGAGTAAGACCATTCAGCCAACTAGGCAGCTGACTCATTGCTGACTCAGTGGCTGACTCCCCCTTCCTTGACCCAGTTGACTAACAGAGTCCGTTAGTTTGACCGTTACTTATAACGGTATCGGAACGGAATATTCCCTCGACGGACAGAATTTTCAGGTAGCCGTCGGTGACGGATTCCGGCCAAATTCCGGCCATAATACCAGCTTTCCGGCGACCAAAATTACAGATTTTTGTATGGATTCTTCTCATGGGTGTGAAGACTTGGGCTTGGAATTGGATGGAGAATTTGGCTCAAATTTGGAAAGAGAAGATGGAAGATGAGAAAGACTTGAATTTGGAAATTGAATTGCTAAAGGAAAAGGGTTCTATTCCTTGGAAGATTTGGAGAATATTGAAGCCTATAAATAGAGAAGTTCTCATATCTTTTACATACCTCTCTACACACACAACACTTGTGTTTTTGCTTGCTTTTGAAAATTCTTCTTTTTAATTATTTGTGTGAACTTTAAAAATTCTCCTTTTAATTATTATTTGTGTGAATTTCAAAAACATGAGTAGCTAATTTTCTTATTGATTGAGGATGAATTCCTAGTTCTAAATATATGATTTGAGTTTTGTTTCAATTCTATCTTGAGGTTTTTTTTACATGATTATCGATTGTTTTTACTAATAGGAATGTTTATTCATTCATGATTGATTGATAGGTTGTTTAGAGTGCACGCTAAATTGATTTGTTAATTTGATCTAAAGCTAGTGAAAGTTAGGGGATAAGTAATCGTTTCTTGACTCTTTACATAAGTAGCAAACACAAGACCTTGCAGAGGGATTCCGTGGAGCAATTGTGTGTGAAAACAACGTTAGCAAGTAGACCTTGATCTAAGAGTTTAACTACTAATATTAACCTAATAAGTTCATAAATCTTAATGCGTTTATTTAAATTACATCTAGAGTGATCTACTACTAGATGGTTTGGTAAATAGAATCCGGTAGTCGAGAACTTCCGTATCCGGTGATACAAGGGATTTAGGGGTTTAGCACCGATCTAGTCTTTACCTACGGTTGGTGATAATCATGACTAATAACAAGTAGAAAAGAACATAACTTTAATCATTGTTTTGCAACGAAGAATGATTCCTTGATCTTGTCTCTCTTATTGATTTCAACTTTATCTTTTAATTGTTTTGTTTACTTTCTTTTGCTTTATACCCCCCTTTTGTGACAACTTTTACAACTAGAATTCTCTTGCTCCTCGTGGGAACGAACTTGACTTCCATTATATTATTTTTAATTGAGTGGAAATAAGATATTAATTTGATTGCACCTACGACACGCATCAACGCCATGCCTTCAAAGCCAATATGTCTCCAAATACTCCTTTGAACTACATTGCTTGTTGCCTGGAAAGTGTGTGTCTTTCGCCAAGGCCATGAGTTCTACCCAACTCACGCTTGCTGATGAAATGATTTCTAACTTGTTGTATTGCTTGCGGTGTCGCCGCCCATCTTCTGTCGTGCCATTTTGCAATCCCCAAACAGCAACATCACTTCTACATCAACTAGGACCCTTGCCCTATGCTTTGCTTATTAGCTTTCTACTTATCTTGCTATTGCATACGTTAGGCTAAGTATGCTACTGCAATATCTCCCCATGAACTAGCTTCACATCGTAAATAAAGAGGCAAGACTTTATAAACGAAAACACCTTCATTCATTACTGCTCTTACATAACAAGACCATGTACCATTACATGATTGATCCACTGATCACTTTTGGAAAGATAAAAATTCATTAACAAAACAACTTGCTTACACCAAATCAAAGTATATACAAACTTGAAGACTCAAATAAAAGTCTGTACAACCAAACTCTACACACAGAGTTTGCAACAACCAACTAAAGCTTACATAAAACAAGGCCAGTAAGACTCTTGTTTTGGCGTCAAAGTGCCGCCAATGGAGACATCAACACTTACTCTTGTTCTTAGCTTGTTTATTTTGTCGAAGTTAGCGACCACTTCGCTTCGAGGCCTCTTCCTCAAACTTTCACTTCGGCCTTCACGAGTCTTGCTAGAATGACTCCCATAGTCATCCCCAACTGATGCATTAAGTTATGCCTTGAGTGGACAACTTCTAGCGAAGTGTAAACCTTTGCAAATGAAACATCCCCTATACTTCCGGGCTGAAGGGAATAATTCATCTTCCTTTGGCTCATACTTACGCTTAATGCCTACAGATTTTTCCTTCCTTTTGGCTTCACCTTATAGCTTTGCACATCTTCAGTCTTGTGCAACTAGTAAGCCCTCTTACCACTTGAATAACCATCTGGATACTCTGGATTTTGCGCTTCTTGAGTTCAGCAATCACACTTGAACCCGCGCCAACCAGAAATGGAAACATCTGATCTTATTCACTCATGCCACGTACTTCTTGCACCAATGCAAGGAGTTTTCAGCATAAGCCTGTGGTGTACCCGTCATTTTTAGCTTACGCAAACTCTCTCTTGCGTACAAAGCACCATTGCTTGACCAGAACTAATATCTAAGTCCATCTTTCATGTCATTCCACGACATAGGATTGGCATAACCAGCAGCTTCATCTTCTTGCAGCATAGTTCTCCACCAAACCTTTGCATCACCACCAAGATAATTACTTGCGAGAGTTACTTTTTGTCCTTCCCCAGTTCCATTCGCCTCAAAGTATGCCTCAACGTCATACAATAAATTCTAAATTTCTGTAGAATTTCTGGAACCTGCGTGAACTCTTGGCTCGGAGACTCTATTTGAGCTTTCTCCATGCACGTTCGCCCCTGCGAACATGCCGTTATTGATCAACCCGCGAATGCCTGCCACTTCCTCTGACATTTGCTTCGCATGTCTTATTAGTATGGTCTTTATATCACCGAATTGCACCTTTAATTCAGTTACTTCAGCATTGATTTCGCAATTCAAAAGGGTTGCATCAGACACCTTGTCTTCCACAGCACTTACCCTTCCATCGAATTCTTTGAACCAATCTGATGTTCTTCCTTCAAGTAAATCTAGCTTCCCCTTATCTTCAGAAACAAGAGGATTTTCAAGGCTATCACAGCCCAAGTCTATGGTTAAATCACCAAGATAACCATATTCCTCAAGCTGATCAAATGTACCCGGTAGTTCTTCGTCGATCATCATGCCATTAGAACTCATTTTTAATGCAAAAACTCTGAAAAATAATGCGCCACTTACTTGCTCACAAAAAATAACTTTAGAGAGAAAGAAGCACCAGCGTATTATCCAACATATACACTCGAACTGTGTACCAAACACAGCTCTGATACCCGAATTGTCACACCTTCAAACACCTCAGAAATTTTCTGCGAAAGTGTAACCCGGCAGTACATTGGTTTTGTGAATAAAACTTCACCAACCTGCACTTCACCTTATAAGTTTGCACCTATGCAAACATCCAACACTTCAGGTCAACAACGGAAGTCTTTATAGCCTTCTTTCACTTCTCTAAACTCATCAAATACACCCCATAATGCATTCAATCATTGCCATACTTTACCAACAACAATCATCCAACCAAGAACACTTAGAACATGATACAATCAACTCTTTTTATTGCATCAAAGGGAAGAAATACAAAACTTGCCCACTTAGGGACTTACACAGACTTGTTCACCTTGAACCAAGCCTTAGCCTTACAAAAATTCTCCTAATTTGAGTCTCTCACTCACATATGCAGGGCTGGAGAATTTTCCATGCCTTAGGACTATTTATATAGCAGCTTTACTTGTTCAAACCGTGTAAAACCGTTGCACACGCATGGGACAGCCATCTGTCCCATAAAGCAGTTCTGTAATCGCCAATAACTGTGCTAACTGGCCAGTTCTTCTCTAACTCACGCCAATCATCCAACACATATTCTATAGCCGTTAGAACTCTTATCCCATGCTTATAAACTCCTTTATAATCGTTCTTCTTCATCACGCGTCATTGGCATGCTTGTGAAGCTCGTAACCAACTTGTAACCGTCACTTGAGCCGTATTGCACCACTGTTGTGCTTTACTGAATTCTGTCTCGCGCCAACGTTCAACACTCTTGGCCCTACATGCTTATCACTATAAGCTAATGCACTGACAATCCTTATGCTTCAATCATCGAGGACAGCTCCTTAAGCTCACTCTAGTTACTCATGCATCATATATGCTTCACTATGCCAATTAGCTTGACAATAGCAATGCCACTCTTGTATTACTAATTTGTTTGCTTGGTTCAAGCTTTGGCCAGCCTTGAACTAATGTCATAGACCAACTCTTGATCTATTATACCTTTTTGCATCATCCTTGAGTTTGGGCCAACTCAATTCCATGGATATGCACCAATGCCAACATCACATGTTGCATCTGTCATTTTGGCCTCGTCTTGCCTTTCCCTCAATGAAGCTTCATTGTGTCGGCCAATAAGCTTCATTCCTTAGCCAAATGTCTTTACAGTGTAGCGCCACTCTTGCGCTTCACTGACCCTGCAGGGTGTCACTATCTTAGTGCTTGACAGTCTATACAGTATACCGCTATTATGGCTTGCGTTGCGCTATTATAGCTTACGTTGCGCTATTATGGCTTTGCATTGCGCCATTACGGCGGAGTACTGACTTTGCCTGCAACTCTGTAACACGCAATCATTACGCTCACTTGCAACCATGTCATAATTAGCCATATGAATACTCTCATATCAACCTTATTCATCTTAACCATAACTAGTTCAAATGACTCAAATGAAACTAGTTAAAGAGTTGTTCAATTGTTATATTCTCATATAAGTATACAAGAACACAATTGAAGCAAAATCGGTTTGATTCACTCGAATCAATTCATGAACATTATAGCCACGGTT
Organism: Papaver armeniacum; assembly: GCA_023531295.1. Lineage (NCBI taxonomy): Eukaryota > Viridiplantae > Streptophyta > Magnoliopsida > Ranunculales > Papaveraceae > Papaver > Papaver armeniacum. The sequence goes on along the minus strand of JAJJWW010002023.1, from coordinate 149,424 downwards.
TGCAAAGAATGCATTCCTTAATATATATAAATGTATAGTTCATGTACACAACCGATTTTAGAACTTTAACCTTCAAGTACGCGAACAAGTACGCATACTTGAAATACCCGGACTGAAATTGGGTTTCGCCAGTACGCGAACAGGTACGCATACCACCAATCCCAACAGAAAATCTCGGACATGAACCTTACGCCAGTACGCGTACGGGTGCGCATACTTAAGTTTCCGGACTTCTCAAACCAACATGTACGCATACTATGGTTCCCGGACATGGACAATATATGTGCAAGAGTACACAACATGTCACAATCCAATAATGGTTAAGTGTTCTAAACTCTTTATTTCAATCATTGAAACTTTCTTAGAGGATGACAGTAGCCGTTTTCACACACTATTAGCATCAAAGCAATTTTCAAGTTATTGAAATAATCATAATGAAACATTCCAAGTATACACCAAATGATTGTATCGCACAAACCATGTAAGATGTTACTCGGCGATTTTCACATGATCAAGATGAACTTAGTCGAAGCGAAAGCTTGCCAACACATATTCCGAGAAATATGTAAGCGAGTTAAACTCAGCTCGAAATCTTAAATGTGTATAATAGAAAACTATATCGTAACACGACTTATGTCTCAATATAGGAGATAGAGTAGAAATAGACTTTCCAAGTGATAGATGAGTTTCAGTCTCCACATACCTTTTTGTCGATGAAGTTCCACAAGGTCTCCTTAGTAGTTCTTCGTCTTCAATGATTAACGTCGTGAAATCTAATGCTCAACTACACAATCTACCCTAGTCCGAGACATCTATAAGTAGACTAGAAATCAAGACTTATAGTTTTGATTACTAACATTGACAAACCAGCTTGCGAGTTAGACCGAGCAGTGCTCTAACAATCTCCCCCTTTTTCAATTTTAATGACAAAACTATCAATACATATGGATACAAAATAAATAAACTTTGTAGATTCTCATCCAAATGCTTAATCTCCTTGGTTCTTCAACATTACTCGAAATCTTCGTCACTTTCAAGTACTCCAATGATTCCAAAGATGTTCAATTCAGCATCATAGTTGTTGAAGATCCGTAGCCATAACAATGAGAAAACAGTTGCTCTCAATCATTGTTATACAGTGTCATTGTATCATTATACATCATCAAAGTTCAATTCTATCACAACTTTGACAACAATACTATGGTGATATGTATCCCCCCCCTAGTCAATACTTCATCACACAATGAAAACCACTCCCCCTTACATAATGATCCGTAAACCATGTGTATTTGTAGTGTGAACTACACATTAATTCTCTCACTTTTTGTCAATATAAATTGGCAAAGGTACGAAAACTAGTGGGATCCTCATGAAATTTTCATAGAGATACTTCATGACCAAAAGAGAACAACATATCAACTGTTTACATGTCATCATATATCCTAAGCTAAATGCAGTCATCAAGGAGTTTATAAAGATACAAGATAACCCCTTTAATATTCCACAACCGCACTCCCCACAAAGATTTGGCAATTAAGCACAAGTTCAAATAAGAACTCTCCCCCATAAAATGTCATTCCCGAAAGAACAACAAGAGCGACCTTACTTTTACAAGAAAAGAAGGATTTCTTTGGATATTAACAAATCATATAAGAATATGAATTTGTGTCCAAGAATCTCAATTGAATTAACCACAAGGAAAATAATCAATTCAATTGGCCATGCTCAACATAAGAGAACTTACGGAGCAACACAGTATATGCACAAAGATGTCGATCAGGGAAATACCAATACTGCGGAATAATCAAAGATCCATTCTATTTTTCATCACTATTTGCACAATGACATATAATAGACTTAATCTTTGTAAACAAAATTTCATCCTTTCTTCCATCAATACTTGCATAATAACATAAAAGGCTTAACTTTTGTAGTCAAAAGTTCATTATATCTTTTATCAATACTTTCATACCGATATATAATAGAGATAACTTTTGCACAAGTATGGGACAGTCAAGGTTCACAGACGTAAACAACATATCCAATAACAATTTGCAATATATGAAACCATAAAGATTAATACTGCAAAAATCATCTTCCAACTCAACTTTAGAATTTAAATAAATAAATCTAAAAACATTGCAAGATGAAAACGTTGGCAATAGCTATGTGTACTCACAATAATGGCTATTCCAAACCCTAGTTATCCTTCTTAAAACACAAGAATAAATTCTCATAAGAAGTTTCCTAGAAAAACAAAACTACTCTAAAACCAACACCACTGAGCACATACTTAATCAGAGTTTGTGTTCAGTGTCTTCACGGGTTTCAAGACCTTCAAGCTCGTGAACGACAGCATTGACAGCTTCTTCGGAGAAGATATACTCTTTGAGAAGGTCCTTGACATGTGATTTCATGAGAACAAGGTCAGAATTAACCTTTTCCAACTCAGTTCGTAACATATCAAGCTCCTTCATAGAGTATCCAAGATTCAGTTTTGCTTTCCCGAGATCATTGAGAAAACCATGAACAACTTCAGCATTTTCTCAATCTTGATGAGAATATGCATAAAAGCATGATGCACCAGGATGAATATAATCATCTTTAACAATGGTTCTTTTCTTCTTTATATTGAACTCAAAGTAAATAGAGTTATCAATAAAATCTTTAGGTAAATCCCAAAAGCATGGAGGAGCAGCCATTCTTCAAAACCTGTAGTAGGCGTACTCAAACAAAAGGTTTTGGTATTGAAAGGGTTTCTCTCAAGGAAATAGAGTTTAGGGTTTCCAAAGTTGGTCCATGATAAGTAACATGGGTACGTACGAACACAAACTTGACCCAAAAAGAATCAAAGCCACGAAGAGAAACAAACCAAGAGGAAGATCTGCCAAGTAATATTTTTCCTAGTGAAAAGATTCCACGAGTCTTAGCTCGATAAATTTTACATTCTCATCAGAGAAAAATTCAGAGCATAAGAGTAGCAATTTTTTTGACATAATAAAATTTCAAAGAAATTAAAAATCAAAAGCTTGACACGACAAAGGCACAGATACTTATGCAAAATTGTTTGTGAAAGATAATCTAGCTAAGAACGATAAGAAAATAACTAGATAATAAGAAAACAGTATGCCATCAAGTATACCTGACCATATCTCACTCAACCAGGTTTTTTGTGAGTGAGATTTCAACCTTGTGATCAATTAGCAAAAGTATGAGCCTTGAGCTCATCAAATGACGGTTGTTTTCGGTTAAACCTCTTTCTCCTGTTCTTTAGAGGAAAACCATTATGATGCGAAAAGTGATCATAACATTTACTATCATCAAAATACGATGCATAGTATGTATTCTTACCTGAAGAATTTTGACTGGAGGGAATTGACAGCCTGTTAATAATCTCTTATAACCTTCAATTATCAATTTTAGGTTGTCTTCCATCACTTCATTTTTGCCTCCTTCTTCGGGTACCTTTTTCTTATCATAAACAATATTATCTCCCTTTTTAATCGAAGAAGATCCTCGAGCTCTTCTTGGACGAAATGGTTTAGGAATACTATTTCGCATTTGAACATTTGAGGAACACATCGAACTGACTTTCCTGGTGGGGTACACAGGGTGAGTACTAAAACCAATTGGTTTAGACATACGAATGTCAGTTACACCTTTGAGAATTAAATCTAAGGTGTGTGGAAGATGAACAATAGAATTATCATTCAACCTAGATTTCCTCTTTTGTTCACCATGTCCTTTTGAATCACAAAAGAGACACACTTTCTGATCACCTGAGTGATTAGACAGAACAGTCTTGATAACATCGTTGGGAGATATCTTCCTTCCAAGTGATATGGATATTCCTTGATTAGAGGAAGACACAAGAACATCTTTTCCAACAGGAAGGGATTTCGATTTTGCTTCTGGAACAGATTTTTTTTCAGTCAAATCAGAAGCAGTTGGTATAGTGGACTCTTTGGAACATTCTTGAATAGAGAGTTTACTCAAAAGAAGTTCAGTTTCCAAAGCATCCTCATTGAGTTTTCCCTCAAGCTGAGTTCGTGAAGAATAGAGTTAGGCGTTTTCCTCACGAAGGACTTTTAGAAGAGAGTCATGCTCATTTACCATACCAACAAGAATATTGACTTTGTATTTCAACCGATTGACATCATCAGCCTGGATTCTAACAAGTTTTAGAATCACTGCACTCTTTTTGGCTGCTTCCCTTTAAACTTCCGAGTCAGACTCGTCAGTAAGGTAAACCGGGTAACGCTTGTCAATGGAAGTCTTTTTCGTTGGAACACTAGGTTCGTCTATATTCGAGATTGAAAAGTATTTCTATTTAATAGATTTCATAGAAACAGACCTTTTATTTCTGGTGATGCGTTTATCAGAGATAGCACTTCTGTCCATATTAAGATCGCTACAAACACAAACTTATAAGGTCTTTAATGTGTTTGCCTGCTCTGATACCAATTGAAAATGCGGGGGTCTAACAACCACACCCAACAATTCGTTTGGCAATCTGAGAGGACTTACTCAAATATACTTTCTAGAGAATCAACTAGATAGTTAGACTCAATCTAGAGAAAAGTATATCAAATAGTTTTGTATCTCTATCTCTCAATTCAATATGCAATCAGCAAATAGGAATTTGCGAGCCCGATTGAATATAAGAGAAATAACTTGAACGGTACCTAAGACCAATGTTCAAGGATCAATCAATTTCAATCAACAACCAAAGGTTGGATTTCCCAATTGATCGATTCAACGCACAACCTATGATATTTCAATTATATAACAAAATATAATGCGGAAAAGAAATAACACAGACACCAGAATTTTGTTAACGAGGAAAACCGCGAAATGCAGAAAAACCCCGGGACCTAGTCCAGATTTGAACACCACACTGTATTAAGCCGCTACAGACACTAGCCTACTACCAATGAACTTCGGTCGGACTGTAGTTAAAACCCTAATCAATCTCACACCGATTCAAGGTACGAGCTTGCGCTCCTTACGTCTCTCGATCCCACAGGATATTACGCACTTGATTCCCTTAGCTGATCTCACCCACAACCAAGAGTTGCTACGACCCAAAGTCGAAGACTTGATAAACAAATCTGTCTCACACAGAAAAGTCTATAGGAATAGATAATTCTGTCTCCTACAGAAAAACCTACGAGTTTTGTTCCGTCTTTTGATAAATCAAGGTGAACAGGAACCAATTGATATACCAGACTTATATTCCCAAAGAACAACCTAGAAATATCAATCACCTCACAATAATCTTAATCGTATGGTAGCGAAACAAGATATTGTCGAATCACAAACGATGAGACGAAGATGTTTGTGACTACTTTTTATCTTGCTATCGGAGAATAAATCTCGAGCCAATCTTAAAGAAAATCGTATTCAAACACGATAGAAGACGCAAGATCAGATCACGCAACTACAGAGAAAATAATTGGGTATGGCTTCACAATCCCAATGAAGTCTTTAAGTTATTAACCTACAGGGTTTCGTGAAAAATCTAAGGTTAAAGGAGAATCGACTCTAGGTTATACAACTAGCATCACACATGAGGTGTGGGGATTAGGTTTCCCAGTTGCTAGAGTTCTCCTTTATATAGTTTCCAAATCAGGGTTTGCAATCTAAGTTACCTTGGTAACAAAGCATTCAATATTCACCGTTAGATGAAAACCTGATTAGATTCAAGCTAATTTATTTCAACAGTTAGATCAAACTTAGCTTGTTACACACAAATGAAATGTACCTTCATGTAGGTTTATGTAGCCGTAGCTAAACATGTACACCATGTTGGCTCAACAATACTTAACCAAGGTTATCCATATGAATACTCTCATATCAACCTTATTCATCTTAACCATAACTAGTTCAAATGACTCAAATGAAACTAGTTAAAGAGTTGTTCGATTTCTATATTCTCATAGAAGTATACAAGAACACAATTGAAGCAAAATCGGTTTGATTCACTCGAATCAATTCATGAACATTATAGCCATGGTTTGCAAATAATGCATTCCTTAATATATATAAATGTATAGTTCATGTATACAACTGATTTTAGAACTTTAACCTTCAAGTACGCGAACATGTACGCATACTTGAAATACCCGGTATGAAATTGGGTTTCGCCAGTACGCGAACATGTACACATACCACCAATCCCAGCAGAAAATCTCGGACATGAACCTTATGCCATTACGCGTACGGGTGCGCATACTTAGGTTCCCGGACTTCTCAAACCAACATGTACGCATACTATGGTTCCCGGACATGGACAATATATGTGCAAGAGTACACAACATGTCACAATCCAATAATGGTTAAGTGTTCTAAACTCTTTATTTCAATCATTGAAACTTTCTTAGAGGATGACAATAGCCGTTTTCACACACTATTAGCATCAAAGCAATTTTCAAGTTATTGAAATAATCATAATAAAACATTCCAAGTCTACACCAAATGATTGTATCACACAAACCAGGTAAGATGTTACTTGGCGATGTTCACATGATCAAGATGAACTTAGTCGAAGCGAAAGCTTGCCAACACATATTCCGAGAAATATGTAAGCGAGTGTAGATGGGAAAAAACGATTCGCCGGTTTTTACGGAATTGAGGAGATGATCGCACGGAGGAGACTCCTTGAACCGAGCGAAATGTTCATCCTCACACAGATGCACTGCAAGAAGGGAGTGCTTTGAATTCGAGAGATCAATCTGTAGTACTCCGGCCTAAACCAATACAATGGCCGTTCCAGAGTAAATTCGGTCACAAGAGAGGATGAGTCGGTCTGTAGGAGGGAAGCTGAGAAATGTGTGAGATCAATAATGATCGAAGATTGTAGGTGTGTTGTGTATTCTGAAAATAAGATAAGTTATGAATGATTGAATTTGCTCTGTTGAGAGTTGGATTGTTAATCTCGTATTGTCTGTTTGACGTGAGATTGTCCTTGTTTCAATCATGATTCAGAGACTTATTTATATTGTTGGAATTGAAAACACCATGATCTCATGAAGTGTGACAGTTGATGGAATTAAAGAATGGGGAAGTGGAAATCGTGTTAAAACCAGTTACTCAACGTGCGGAGACTTGGTTGATTTTCCATCCACTTCTTTGTTAACTCCTTCAACTGATTGCACGACTTGCTCACATTCTCATCGTGTGTATGAACACACGTGCCGTAGACCACCAGACCAAAACCCTAGTTAATATCCCCCATGTGACACGATTGATGTCTCGTGTGATTGTGGAATCTGCAAGGCAGACGTGTATTTAGTTAGTCAGTTGCTGACTTCATGACTTCATGGGACGATGAGTCCTTGTATTGTTGAGTCGAACGTGGTTTGAAAATGTTCTGAGACTCATGAATTGAACATGTCTGTTGAGACAGAGATATGATGTGTGTATAAGTTAACGTGAGCAAATATTGCTCATTTGATGAGTTGTTGAATATTGATAATTGAACCAATATTCTTTGATTTGAGCAAGTATTGCTCATCTGAGCAAATATTGCTCGTTTGATGAATTATGGTAGCATGACCAAATAAAATATTAAATCAGAATACCGAGTATGATAAATAAAATGTTGATCACGGGATCAACGTAAAATTATTAGCGTTTGAATCTGGAATCATTAACCTTGGACTCAAAACCCTAATTTGGTCAATTGATGATTTATTGATGGTTTATTAAGAATTAACTGGATACATGGGATTATGGGTCGACCATGTAGTGCCTAGATGCTCACGTGAGCAAATATCAAGATCTCCTGAAGACCAGTTAATTTGTTGATGAAAGGATGATTAAATGCTGGTTTAATCATTTATTAAAATAATGCTGAACCTTAGGTGATAAAACCCAATTAATTATGAAGAGATGAGGGACCGACCAAGGGGTCATGAAACCAGCCCTGGGTGTTCACGAGATCAATTGATGATCATTCCATCAAGTTCCAAGTTGTTTCGAAGAGCTTTGGACCTAATACGTGCAATTGTGCAAATTAGGTCAAATCATGAGAATACGTGGGACCGACTTCTTGCAAGCCAAAGAGCCAACCTTGGTCGGTCAAGGTAACATGCTCACGTCACCAAAGTGTCCATATGTCAATTCTGAGAATTTTGATATTTTCTGGTGTGCATTTGAGCAATCATTTGAGAAAATATGAAAAAATCAGGGTTTTTTGACGAAACCGTCAAAACTTCATGAGATGAAGGAAAAATAATAAAAAGTGAGGGAATCATGAAGTGTGGACCGGCCATGGCTGGCCGGCCAAGGAGCTTGGTCCTACATGTTTTTTTTCCAATTTTCATAATATTTTCATGATTTTAGGGAGATATGATAAAACCAAGGAATTTGTTAAAACCAAGGAGTTTTTGTTGAAATCAAGGAGTTTCCATGAGATGAAGGAAACAAAAATATTAATAATAATAAAATAAGGGCGTGTGGGACCGGCTTGAGCATGGTTGGCCGGCTAGGGCCTGGTCCCCGTGAGTTTTCCCTTATTTTATGTATTATTTCATGATTTGAAGGAGTTTTCATAATTTGAAAGAATTTTCATAATTTGAAGGAAATATCATGAAATCAAGGAATTTCATAAAATCAAGGGAATATAAAAATAATAATAATAGAATAAGGGGTTTGTGGGACCGGCTAGGGTATGACCGAGCCAGCTTGGGCCTATCCAACAAGTTTCCTTAATTTTATGTATTTTTGTGTATTTTCCCATAATTTGAAGGAAACATCATGAAATCAAGGAATTTCATGGGATTAAGGAAACATGAAAAATATAATAATAATAAAATAGGGCGTGTGGGGCCAGGCTAGGGCATGACCGGCCGGCTATGGCCCGGTCCCACGGGTTTTCCTAATTTTATATTATTTTTCATGGGATCAAGGAAATATCATGAGATTAAGGAGGTTTCATGAGATTAGGGAAATAATAATAAAATAATGAGGAACCATGAGGTGTGGGGCCAGCCGGGATCAAGACATGGCCGGTTGGCCAATAATCACGGCCCCATAATATTTTCCCTAATTTTATATTATTTCCTCAGTGTGAAGGAAAAACCATGAAACTGAGGAGTTTCCTCAAAACGAAGGATATTTGTTCAAATGAAAGGATTTTCATGAGGTCACGGAGAATAATAAAATATGATAAAATATAGAATTTGGGCGTGGGACTGATCACGGCATGACTGGCCGGTCGGTGAGCCAATCCCCTAGCGCCTTGACTATTATTTTATTATTTTCTTTCCTATTTGCATAGGTTCATCGTCTCGTCGTATTTTGGAATACTTGTTTGTTCATTCAGGTGTTTGTTAATGCATTATTTGTCGAATACATTTATACATTTGGTTGGGGCTTACTCGAAGGTAACTCAGATGCCCGCGTGTTGAATATTTATTACTAACCCATAGAATTCTGCTGGGAAGAACCATAAATTGAAGTAACGAAATATTATGAAAATATTGAATATTTTCCAGGGATTTGAATCTATTGATTTTGAGAATAATTAATTAATGGCTCTATACTAGTACTATCGTCTAGGTTTACGATTTTAGCCTTTGTCGAAAATCCACCATCTACAGCGAGTTAAACTCATCTCGAAATCTCAAATGTGTATAATAGAAAACTATATCGTAACACGACTTATGTCTCAATATAGGAGATAGAGTAGAAATAGACTTTCCAAGTGATAGATGAGCTTCAGTCTCCACATACCTTTTTGTTGATGAAGTTCCACAAGCTCTCCTTAGTCGTTCTTCGTCTTCAATGATTAACGCCGTGAAGTCTAATGCTTAACTACACAATCTATCCTAGTCTGAGACATCTATAAGTAGACTAGAAATCAAGACTTATAGTTTTGATCACTAACATTGACAAACAAGATTGAGATAACAACGCTTGCGAGTTCGACCGAGCAGTGCTCTAACAGTTCCTAGATACTGGATGAAGTAATCATATGAGTGGTTTGAAAGAGTTGTTTGTTGATCTAGATGAGTCAACAAGAACAGATGTGAAATTTGGTAACAATGCTTTAGTACCAGTAATGGGAAAAGGAAGAATTGTTATCATCGTGAAGAATGGTTCTCAAGCTTACATAACATATGTGTTTTATGTGCCTGGATTACATCAAAACTTGCCGAGTATGGGACAACTTTCTGAGAGAGGATATTCAATGCACATTGAAGGAGGTATTTGTACAATTCATGATGGAAGAAAGAGACTCATTGCAAAGGTACAAGTGACTAAAAATCGTTTGTTTCCACTAAATATTAAGTATCATGAAGAACAATGCTATAATTCTTCTATAAATAATGATACCTGGTTATGGCATAAGAGGATAGGACATGTAAACTTTGAAAGCTTGCAACTACTTGAGAAAAAGGAGATGGTTTCAGGACTGCCAAGCATAAATCTTCCTAAAGACAAGTATGAAGACTGCATCTTTGGACAACAGCGTAGAGATCCTTTTCCTGCAGGAAAATCTTTAAGATCTGAAGAACCTTTGGGATTAGTTCACTCTGATTTATGTGGACCAATAGAAGAAATCTCTAGAGGCGGTAACATGTATTTTATCACTTTTATTGATGATTTTAGTAGAAAAGGTTGGGTTTACTTAATGAAGCAAACGAGTGATGCTTTTGAGAATTTTAAGAAGTTTAAAGCTTATGTTGAGAATCAAGTCGGCAAACAAATTACGGTACTAAGAACAGATAGAGCAACTGAGTATATTCCAGTTGATATTTTTTTTGGAAGAAAGTGGAATTGAGCATTAAGTTACAACAAGATACACACCACAACAGAATGGTGTGGCAGAAAGAAAAAATAGAACTATCATGGAGATGGTTAGAACTATGAGAAAAGCTAAAATGTCACCTAAAGAATTTTGGGGAGAAGCAGTCTGTTGTGCTGTATACATACTGAATAGGTGTCCAACTAGGAGTGTATTGGGAAAAACTCCAGAAGAAAAATGGACAGGAAGAAAGCCAAGTATTAGACATTTGAAAGTGTTTGGATGCATCGCTTACTCACATGTTCCAGATCAGATAAGAAAGAAACTTGATGATAAAAGTGAAAAATACATATTTGTTGGCTATAACAGTGAAACAAAAGGGTATAAGTTGTTTAATCCCGAAACAATAAAGATTATTGTGAGTCGTGATGTGATATTTGATGAACAAAGTCAATGGAATTGGAATGAGAAAGTTGTATCATCAACAGAAACAACAATTCTAGTAGATACTCAAGAAGCTGATATACAAGATGATATTCAAGAAGTAAATACACAAGTAGATACTGAAGTTGTGTTGCCTACACTATGTACCACATACACTGCTGAGACTCAACCATCATCAAGACCATCACGAAATCGTGTCATACCAGCAAGATTACAAGATTATGTTCTCAACAGAGATAGTGATAATAGTGATGAAGAATTAATAAATTTCGCACTATTTGGAGACTGTGATCATGTGACTTATAGTGAAGCTTCACAAGTTCAAGGGTGGATACAAGCAATGAATGGAGAAATTTATGCTATAGAGAAGAACAATACTTGGGAGATCACAACACTTCCTGAGGACAAGAAGGCAATAGGTGTAAAATGGGTGTTTAAAACAAAGTTTAAACCCAATGGAGAAGTAGAAAGATTGAAGTCTAGGTTGGTGGTTAAAGGGTACAACCAAAAACCAGGCATTGATTATTTTGAAGTATTTTATCCTGTAGCTAGACATGATACTGTTAGAATGATCGTTGCATTAGCAGCACAGTATAAGTGGAATATCTTTCAGATGGATGTAAAATCTGCGTTTTTTAATGAAATAGGGACAATTGGAGTTTAGTACTCAGGTTATGACCAACACTAGGCTTTGGTCTAACATTTGTCCAACGTTAGGGCTTGGTACCTGGACTGGACGTTGACCGACGTTGACTGTTTATGACCAGACTTTAATTAATTTTATAAAAATAAAAATCCTGAAAATTTCGAGTTTACAAATGTACCCCTGAATCGTTATAGAACCGGTTTGGTGAACCCGAGTCCATTACATATATCACTCGAGAGTCACGAAAATCATTTTCTTCTTAAAACCTAGGGTTCACCAACCTCTACTCCCGGACCATCTGATCCGTCACCCACCGACATAACCATACACTTACATCACCAGCAAAAGCAGCCAATTGCATCCCTCGGGAATTTATCTTTGCCGCAACATTGTTGAGGTCGAAACTGTAGTGTGCCATGGCAGACACCATTCCATCATCACCAGACTTCTCACTTCTCGTCATCATTCCCTGCCAAAGCGAACTCAATGGCAGTTGTTCAATCAGTTCAATGAAGTACCTTGGTAGCATAAACAAATATGGCCAACTTCCCCACATACTTTCGCTGTCATCATCTTTTATCACATCTCTCAACTCCGGTGCAGATTCAAACTGACCCCGAACTCCATCGTACAACTCCATAGCCCATTGATTCAATCCACCAGCAACAACGTACTTCTCGGCTCGCTGGTTTTCTCAATCCATTTGAGCCAAAACCCAATCTCCATCCATTTCGTTCATGGCTGGCACTAATCCAACCCAAACTAGCAGAGTTCAAAGAAATTTCTATTAATCAATCAATCATCAATTCAATCTCAACTAACAGAGGAATTTCTAATACATCAACAATCAAACGATTTTCTTCTCAATCGAGCCAAAACCATCACATGTTCTTCTACCAATTTCAAATTGATATCGAATCCAATTTCTAACTGCAATATTCAACCAAACCCAATTGACATCAACCCTCATCATACCAGAATCATTCTTATCCTTCTTCTTCACACCAATAGAACCCGTCAATTTTTCAATGGCAGCATCGGATAGCGGCCAACTCAGAGATGGGGTTTTATTTTGATTTGATTCAGCTGTTAGACAATAAGAAGTATCAATAGGTTAAAGTTCTAATTTTAGGGGTTCTCGAATTCAAGCAGGAAGGCGATGAATCAGGGAGGAATTGTGAGTTTAGGGGTCTGAAATTATGATTAGGGTATTGATTTTAATTAGAGATGGGCTTTGGCAGTTACGATGAAGAAGGGTTTGTTCTTGAAGATTCAGATGGGTTTGATGTGAAATTGGTTTCTACAGGCGATGAAGTTGAAGTTGCAGTGATGAACAAAATGAGGAAATTGGTTGATGCTATGAATGATGGAGTATGTTGATTATTTGGATTTGAATGGTTGGGTATATGTTGTCGGAATTGAATTGTTCTGCAGGAAAACACAATGGGTCGGAGAATTAGATTGTAGGGAAGTGGTTGGTGATGCTGAGGTAGTGAGAAGATTCCAGAGAAAGTGATGATAATGTTGGCGGCCACGATTTGAAGGAGGAGAAGGTGAAAAGATTAGGGTTAATGTTGAATGGTGACTGTGTAAATATTTGTACAATAGAGGATATAATTATAATCTCTTGTAATAATTTAATTTAATATAAATTTTTTAATAATTTCTGAACAGAAGTTAAGACTCAACGGAGTCAACATGGGTCAACATCCCGTCCAAGTACCAAGCCCTAACGTTGGACAAATGTTAGACCAAAGACTAGTATTGGTCATAACCTGAGTACTAAACTCCAATTATCCCAATGAAATACTTGAAGAGGAAGTATATGTGGAGCAGCCTGCTGGATATGTTGTGGAAGGGAAAGAAGATCAAGTGTATAAACTTAAAAAGGCTCTTTATGGCTTGAAGCAAGCACCACGAGCATGGTACACAAGAATTGATGAATACTTTACTGATAATGGCTTTGAGAAGAGCACACTTTATATGTGAGATTTGTATGTGAAGATAATTTTCTTATTGTCTGTTTATATGTGGATGATCTCATATTCACAGAGACAATAATATGCAGATGATTATGAATTCAGGTAGGCTATGATCAAGCAGTTTGAGATGACTGATTTAGGTAAGATGTCTTACTTTCTTGGAATTGAAGTCTTACAGACTGATGATGGAATTTTTGTTTCTCAAAAAAAAATATGCAAAAGATATCTTAAAACGTTTTAACATGAGCAACTGCAAACCAATTCTAACTCCAGTAGAAGGAAGGTTGAAGTTAGTAAAGGAAGGAGGAGGAGAGTTTGTTGATCCAAGATTGTATAAAAGTTTAGTTGGCAGTCTCAGGTATTTAACTGCCACAAGGCCAGATATTGTGCATGGAGTTGGAATAATCAGTCGTTTTATGGAGGCTCCCCGACTGTCTCATTTGCATACAGGAAAACGTATATTGCATTATCTCAGTGGTACTATGGATTTTGGGATGTATTATACATCATCTGAAGAATCTGAATTGGTTGGGTATACTGACAGTGACTGGGCTGGAGATATTGAAGATAGAAAGAGTACTCAGGCTATGGTTTTCATATTGGATCAAGCTTCTTTAGTTGGTCATCTAAAAAACAGCAGGTGGTTGCTCTTTCCACAGCTGAAGCTGAATACATAGCTGCTGCCTCTTGTGCTACTCGTGCAATATGGCTAAGAAGAATGTTAGATTTTTTGAATCACAAAATCCTACAAAGATTGTGTGTGACAATAATTCAACTATTGCACTGACAAAGAATCCAGTTTTCCATGGAAGAAGCAAGCATATTGATATTAAATATCATTACATTCGTGAGCTAGTAAATAATACAGAGATTATTATAAGCTTCTGTCCAAGTGAAGATCAGATTGCTGATATTTTCACAAAAGCTTTGAAGGCCGAGACTTTAATTTGTTTAAGAACAATGTTGGGGATGATAAGTTTACAGAGTCTCGGATTGAGGGAGGCTGTTAGAAACTGAGTCCAATCGAGACTCCGTGGTATTTGAACTATAACAGGAAAGTGAAATTTTATTCTAGAATGAACTGGAATGTTCCGTTAGATTTGCTTGCGTAGGAAGTTGTTTGGTTTGTTTGCTTAGTACGTATTTATACTGATAGAAGTTTAGTATTTTGGAATTGTCTTAGGCGGTTTGATTTAGTATAAATACAGGCTTTGAGCCAAAGGGTTTGTAAGCATCAGTACGGATTCTTAATAGAATTTTTTGGCTTCAACTTATTATTGAGTTTCACGTTTACAATATTTTCTCTGGTATTTGTGTGTTGCATTGTTCTTAATCAGTAGGAAGAATATTTGGGTCCAACAGAATTTAACAAAGCAAAAGATGTCAATTGCATTATTGTCCATAATCAATATAATTATCAAAACTATATTTGGTTGTAGATTAGTGGTGTATTATCTGCCGAAATTAAGGACAAATTTGTTGATTAATCAATTGTTAATTGACAAACCAATAATGCATGTGCGGAGAATGAGCATTACATTAGTAGTAATCCTCATTGGATATATGTTTGAAACTAATGGTCTGATTAAGAGCAATGTTTTTATATCCTAGTTTGATTGGGGGCCAAACATTTTAATTGGGGGCCAAGCACTAGAGGACAAAAAAGGTCACCCAATCCTAATTTGGGTCACCCCTTATAAAAATATTTTCTAAATGACTAAAATGCCCCTGAGTGATTAGTATTAAGATTTAATTAAGTTGATTAGTGTGATAATTTTGTTTAGATAAAAATCAGGTTTTGGGATTAAAATTTGGGGAAATTTTAGTTTTGGGTTTTTTTGTTTTGAGAAGAAGAAGAGGAGTTTTGAGAGGAAAAATTAGGGTTTTTAGAAATGAGTGATTCAAGTGGAGGGAATGAGGTTGGTGAAGGTTCAAACAATAACCATGATTGTGTTGATGGTAAGATTGTATCAACTAATCATATGGATTGGATGTTTGATGAAGAGATGTTAATGGAGGAAGCCATGAATAATGGTGGAAATGAAGACCCTACTGCTCAAAATGAAGGAACCGATACTCAAAATGAAGAACCCACACCTCAAAACAATCAGGTAAACCTCATATACTCTTGAAATTGTATGAATGGTGCTCCAAGGGGTCGATTGATGGTCACTATGGAACTAGTCAGTGTGGGAGTCGTTATAGTCGGGGTTTGGATTCAGTAATGACTCTTCAAAGTCGTCAGTGAATTGGAACTACCAATGACGACTTAAACCTGCAACTTTTCCATGTTATGAAAAATCGCTAGGTTGGTGTGATAAACACTGACGACTCTTTTAGCCAGGTCAAAAAGGGTCGTTAAATTTTTTTTTTTATAGACAAACGACTCTAAACCCAGAACTCTCAGTAAATAAAACACTTAGAGTCGTCATATATGTATTCGTGGAAGATGACGACCCTATCCCGCCATTTGAAATTTTATGTAGAGTCGTTCGGTGTTTTATTTAATATACTAACGACCCTTGAGCTGGATTATCATAACTTTTGATTTCATAGAATCATTTCATTGAATTGTAAAAGGCATACATCTTTCATAGCGATACATTGAAGGAAATGAAATACAATAGATAATAACGGTGCACTTAATCATAAATGGCGTAATTATACATGGTGCCTTCCAAGATAAAGTAGCGATCGTCGAACTCAAACTTTTTCCCACGAAGCTCCTCGTAATAGCCATACGCCTTCCTCAACTGAAAACGCAAACATACTCGGTTAGTATTGTTGAAAGCTTTGGATAAGTTTTACCTCTTGTTTAAATACTTACTCTTATAGCACCCAACATATTGGGCATGGCTTCCCTTGCGGCCTTGATTTCTCTTTTGAAAACTTCACACTCGAAGAATATCTCCTCGAACCGTTCCTTGACGAGTTTCAAAGACCTTGAGTTGCAATTTCCGTCTAACACCACAAAAACGATGAATACACGGTTCCACCAAGCATCCGATGTTTGATCAATATCTTTTCCTAGATCTTCAAAGTGGTTTGTGACTGTTTTCCAAGCTCTCACAATTGCGCAATTCTCTTTCGAAGTGTAAGTACTAGTCATGGTGTTTCCTCTTCTTTTTCCTCTTGGATAATAAATGAATGAGAATAAATGTGAAGGTTGAGAATTATGGTTTGGGTGAAGAAGGGGTGAGATATGGGTCTCTATTTATAGAGATTAATGACCAAACCGTCACTTTTTTGAATTTTTAACCGTTGCCTGACTCAACCACATTTGGTGAATTCAAAATTCACATTAACTGCTTTAAGGATCGTTATTATATATATTAACAAAGTGACGACTCTTGATGATCAAAAGAGTCGTCTATGTGTTTTGTTTACTGAATGACGACTCTAACGTGAAAGACTCTCTGTGCTAAGTGACCTTTAGAGTCGTTAATATGTTTTTCTCCAAAAATGACTACTCATGCCAACAATCTTTAGAGTCGTCACTCGTGTTTTTACGAATCATGACGACCCTTTTTGAACTATAGTTATTGCACCAATATTTGAAGTCATGCGTTTTATTGAATCCGAAAAAACATACATGTAGTTGAAATAAAATAGAAGGAAAACACATAAAATTGTTCAATACATTGCGCTAGAAAATCTATACGAGTTTAATTATATTGGGCGAATTGCCATTCAACTTCCTCCAAGAGAGTGTAGCAGTCCTCGTGAAAAAACTCATGGCCGTACTTTAATTCGCATTGGCTCCGACCCAAAGAACACTGGAAAAACAATTATTTTAATAAGTTAGTGTTGTTGAATAATCATAACCAAATTAATAATTTTTGATGAACGACATATTGATTCACAAACTTACTCTACTCATGCGGTCTTCTTTTGGCATAGCGTCCTTACGAGCTTTCAATTCGTTTAGCAATACACAATTATTGTATAAATATGCGTACCTTTCCCTTATCTGCGGGAGCGTCCTCCTATAACGATTTTCGCTTAGTGCTTTAAAAACCTTAAACACCCTTTTCCACCAAGCATTGGTGTTTTGATCATGCCCAAGTTAAGGCCCTCTTGTTGGGTCTTCGTTACTGGTCACCCATTGTGCTTCCTCAACGGAGTGCTTTGTGAGAGTGGTGTGTGCTCTGACAATAGCAACATCTTCTAGATTATTGAACGGAGTTGGAGCCATTTTTTAGTGTTTGAAAGTGATGGGTGACTGATTTAGGAAGATTGAAAGTGATGGGTGAATAAGTTTGGTAGATATAGGTCTCTATTTATAGCCAAAATGTACCCAACGACTAGTTTTTTTTTTTAATAAAAAACGGTTACTTCTGCAATAACTGCTCCTACTAGTCAAAGTTACCGTTGATTTTCAAAGTCTGCAATAACTTCGTAAAGAGTCGTCAAGCTAGATATATATACAGTAACGACCCAAGGTGAAAACTGGGCAGCATGGTTTACCTTTTGGAATGTAGAGTCGTCCCTGTATAAAGAGGGTCGTCATGTATCGAGGAATGGGTCGTTCTTCTGCAAAATAATGTTGACGACTGTTGGGGTCGTCATTTTAACATCTCAGAAATTGACGACTGCTGAATGATATTTTTTCTTTTCTCTGTAGTTGGTTGTACGGGCGAGCTCTCAACCTGACCCCGTCTCCATTATCGGTCCGGATACCTCCCAACACTATATGACCGATTTGGTACGTTTTTAATGTTTGAATCGATGTATATCTTTATGAAAATTGTTTAATTAGTGTTCGATCATGAACGTGTCATTAGTTTTAATGTAGACGTGGAAAACAAAGGCTGAGGTCAAGGAATGGATTATTTCCAAGGCAAAAGAGAAGATGTGCGTAGTTGTTCAAAGCAAACACGTTGATTATAAGCAAATGGAGATGGTATGCGAGAGAGCGGGGGATAAGGAAGAAAGTCACAAAGGGAAGAACTACAAGTATGAGAAGAAGACGACGAGGGTCTACAAAACTTCGTCGAAGAAGATACAATGCCCCTTCAGGATTGTTTTCAAAAGGCATCATGAAACTAATCTATGGAGGTTGTATAGTATTCCGGATGGTCGTCACAACCATCCTCCACCTAGTACTCTTTTAGGCCACCCAAAGATATGCCGATTGAAACCACATCAAATGGAAAAGGTCCGGCAGATGAAGCGATGTAGGCCCCTTCAGATCCTAAATGCAATAAGGGCGGAAGATAAGACAAACTTGTCTATTATTTCCATAATCTACGCTGCCAAAGCAACGATCAAGAGAACTGAATGGGATGGTAGATTAATTATGCAACAATCAGAGTGGTTGGCAGAAAAACTTAACTACGCCATGCAAACAAGGGTGGGTCCGGGCGACAAAGTGACTCATATTTTTCTTGCCCATCCTAGGATGGTGGATTTGGCTCAGTGTTTTTACCATGTCTTGTTCATAGATTGCACCTATAAGACCAACAAGTATAACACGCCGTTGTTGAACGTGGTTAGTCATACTTCGGATAAGCAATCATTCACCGTGGCATGGTGCTTTATGGAAAAGGAAGAAATAGAGGACTATGTTTGGGTTTTGGAACAAGTTCGGTTGATTTACCGTGGCGAAGAGACACCGCAGGTTATAATTACGGATAGGGATTTTGCAGTAATGAGTGTCGTTCGTCAAGTTTATCCACTTGCTAAACATTTTCTTTGTACGTGGCACATCCAAATGAATATTTTTTCTAATTGCAAGAATCATATCCAAAAGATCAAGCCTGCAAAGGGTAATCAACGTTCCAAGGAGGAAGACGAGCGTCTAAGTAAACTTTCAAAAAAAGAGATAGCCAAGAGAAAATGAAAGAAAAGGAAAAATATGATGAAGATGGTGATCTATGGGAGGATTTCGCAAAGATTGGGACCATTTGGCTCATTCAAGACCGAAGTAAAGTACTATGCAAATCTTCAAAAGTTTATTGATGATTGGAGTACGGATCATAAGAAGGTTGTCGACTATTGCCTAGATACATGGTTGAATCCTTGGAAGGAAAAGTTTGTTTATGCATGGACCAATAAGTGCAAGCACTACCAAAATGAGTCCACGAGTATTGCAGATCGAGTCCCATGGATGTTTGAAAAAATTCTTCAAGAGAACACTGGGTGGGGTAGTTACTAGACAGAAGCTATTCACGAGCACGCCGAGGATGATCTTAGCAAGATAGTGACTCGGATGTAGTATAGTAAGGACCGTTTTGAAGCAATACATGGAAGACAAAGAATTGCTACGTGGGGTTTCGCACCAAGTATCATGGTGGGCAATAAAGCATATGATGACCGAACTTAACAAATTTCGAGCGAAAGCTTCCGATGGAAAAGTGATTAAATGTAATTGTACAATGAGACATGGCTTGGCCATAAGCGTACAAGGTGATCATTCCCGTGAAGATGTCATCCTTTTGGAAGCAACTACCCCAAATCCCACAGCTCCTTGAGATTGGGTACAATGAGAAATATCAAAATGAATTGTGCGGGATCATTCCCATTCCAATCAAACAAAAACCACCGGGTAGATAAAAAGTCGCTGTGAGAAACCGTGGAAAGCGATCCTTTTCCTTGAATGTCCAAAGCGGAATATGCAACTCTTTCGCACCCGGTTCAAAGGAAGACATGGATGTTGTAGACCCGGTAAAAAGCCAAACGAGGCGGAATCCAGGATCATAATATCGCAAATATAAGGTTCGCGAGATTAATAAACGATGATGAATAATTTGAATAAACGACAAACAAACCATAAGACCTCGGCAGGGTTGAGATGTCGCGAGAATGAATACTGCAGACACAAGTAAATATCGAAAATCTTTAGAGAATGAGGCAAGTCATTAGGAGAGAGAAAATTAAAGAGTGTTCTAATTTCCGTGTATAAGGAAGGAGAGAAATCGGAGAATACGATGAAAACATGGGTAAAATGGAGTTTTAATCGTTCTAAACATCATGTTCTATCACGCTTAAATAAAGACTAAATATTCAAGGTTTTGGTAAATCCATAACAAAGTTAAGGGAGATAAAATACGTATTCCGTTGGAGGAATTGACAAACATTGAGTGTGGTGGACATGGAATCACCAGTGTTACTAGGGAAGACCATGGGTCATGCGTCGTTTTCCCACTCAACCGGAGTCACAGATCAGGTAAAGTGTTGCTAAGAACAAGTAAGCTATATCAAGTGTCGCAGGAAGCTAGCAAAGGTGGCTAAGAAAGAAGAAGAATTCGAGTTTATATGATAAGAGCGAAGGAAGGAAAAGGCAAGGCAATCTCGGGAGAAGAAGATCCGCCAAAAGGACCGACTCCTAAGAACCGAGACATGGATGTTGATACTAAAGATTGGAACTAGCGGAGCGAGATGAAGAGAAAAGAATCTATGTGGTTATAAGGACATCTTCGGTATATGGATGAAATGCCTATCGACAAAGCGATAAAAATGTGAAGCCATTCAAGCAAAGAATTAAAGATAGCAATGAAAGATATCACTCTCGAAGAAGAAGAACTCAGCGATTTAAATAAAGCTTGCCCTAAAGATTTTTTCCATTACCAGACATACCACTATTCGGTACCAAGAGCACATTTTGAGAGGATTATACTTGCTATACTAAATGCCCTTTGGTTTGCGAAAATCTCGTGTAAGGATGGTAGAAAAAGTATTCGCGGAAATGGATACATAAAACACTAGAGGTATACGTAGATGACATGCCTTTAAAAAGTAAAAGGCGAAGATCACGTGCGAGACTTGAAAGAAATTTTTGAACAAATGAGGCGTTTGAACATCAAAGTCAATCCGAGAGAAATGTACCTTGGGTTACATTATATCAAAGGAAGGGAATACATGTTGATCCGAGAAAGTAAAAGCATGATTCGCGATGACACTGCGACGGAAAGGATGTTCAAAACCGAATGGGTTATTAGCATCATTAGGAAGATTCATCTCGTCATTCGATAAGTGCAAACACTTTTCGGTAAAAAGGATCGAAATTTAAGTGGGAGACGAATGTGAAAAGGCTTTATGAGGGATCAAAGAGCATTTAATGGATATATCCATTATGCGGTATGCGTAAACTGGGGAGAGAATTATTAATATATCTTGCGACAACATCGCATGCTTTAAGTGCGGTTTTTCAATCGTTTCTATGCGCGTTTAAACTTCGATATATTTTCGTGCACATACTATTAAAGTGGTGACAAAGGTACCAATTGAGTCAAGAATGAAAATTAAAAAGATTCGAAAGGTGGAATGCTCAAATAAGCCATTACAAACCGAAATATGAAATATTATCTTCAACAAAGTCACGTTGTCGCGGACTTTACCCGCAGTTTCCTTTGAGGAAGACAGCGGTGGATGAAAT
This sequence comes from Papaver armeniacum, assembly GCA_023531295.1. NCBI lineage: Eukaryota > Viridiplantae > Streptophyta > Magnoliopsida > Ranunculales > Papaveraceae > Papaver > Papaver armeniacum. Next base: position 127,222 of record JAJJWW010002023.1, on the reverse strand, counting down.
GATGGATGTAGAAGAAGAGCATGGAGATCCAAAAGATTTGTTAACCGAGCCAAATAGGTGGGAAATATTAGTGGATGGATCATCCAATGTGTAAACATAAGCTCGGTGGGTACAAGGTGATCATTCCCATTGAAGATGTCGATCCTTTTTGGAAGCAACTTGGGTTCACCCCAAATCCCACAGGAGCCGCTGATGAATAATTTGGAGACCTTGAGATTGGCAAGTATATCAATGAGAAATATCGAAAAATGAATTGTGCAGGAAGACAGAATCGAAAGAAATGTTTCTCGTTTCTAATTTGTGGCTAGTTCTCGGGTTGGTTCTTGCTAAACAACGATGGAAGAAAAGAACTACAAAGTTAATCATACCAAAGTGATTTCAATGCCCGTAAGAGCTTGGTAGTAGAAGAAGATCCAATCAAACAAAAACCACCGGTAGACCGACAACTAAAAAGTCGTTAGAGAAACCGTGAAAGCGGCAAAGAGTTGCAAAAGTGACCAATCACGTCATGAGTATGTCCAGCGGAATATACGTAGTATGAGAACTCTTTCGCACCAAAGGCAATGGGTCCGGCCAAAGGAAGACATGGATGTTGTAGACCGTGTGGTAGCTTAGGTACCTAGCAAAAATGAGCCAAACGAGCGGAATGGTGACGATAAGAGGAATAAAAGGTAATTCGTCACAGAGGGATCCCCAAGAGATTCCCAAGGAAGACCACATCGTGTTGCTTACACTTTGTATAAAGTATACCTATCAACTTCCTCGTCATCTTGGATCACCTTTTATCCACCGACGACGTTGGCGAGAAATGATGGAAATTGTAGTTACCATGTTGCAGCGGAACAATTAGGGCATTTAAATAGTAGGTTTTGGTAAATCCATAACAAAAGTTAAAGGGGGAGATAAAAATACGAACTTAAGCTCACCCAAATCGAATATGCAAGAAAAAAAAATGGCAGAAAAACTAGTTCGGGACAAACAACTATATTTGAAAATGCTCATGGAAGGAGATCAAAAAGAGAGGAATTGAAGTTTAGGGAGTTGGTTTCAAACATTAAATGGAGGAAGGGGTTATAGTTCCAAAGAAAACAAAGGAATCGAAGAAGGGCGGTTATAAGTTTTGGATGCAAATGCCTTTTGGTGGCCAACTTTTGGCGGACACATTCACTTGTGTTGTAATTGTATTCACAAAAGGCTTCCCGGAGCCTCTTGTATGTACGTACCCTCAAAAACTAGGTGCGAGGCGATATAAAATTATTATTATATCTTGAAAAGTGCTTTTATCCTGGACGCAGCGTTTTAATGTGGCAAGATGGAGTCTAATTTATGTGCACATACTATTAAAGTGGTGACAAAGGTACATGAGTTAATGAAAATTCAAAAGATCGAAGAGTCGTATTAGGAAATATGAAATATTATCATTTAACTTTCTCTCGCGTAGCTCTCTTTGGAGTGAAGCGGTGGATGAAATGATGGATGGAAGAAGAGCATGGAGATCCAAAAGATTTGTTAATCGAGCCAAATAGCAAATATTAGCGACGGATCATCCAATGGAGAAGGCAAAGGAGTGAATATAAAGATTGGAAAGTCTAAATAATGAAACGGAGTAAGGAAGTTTATAATACATGAGAAAAATGAAATTGCTAGGATTACGGGACCCAAGAGATTCCCAAGGAAGACCACATCGTGTTGCTTACACTTTGTATAAAGAGTATACCTATCAACTTCCTCACGTCATCTTGGATCACCTTTTATCCACCGACGACGTTGACGGCGATGGAAATTGTGGTTACCATGTTGCAACGGAACAATTAGGGCATTTCGACGAGGCCGACGAACTTAAGCTCACCCAAATCGAATATGCAAGAAAAAAATGGCAGAAACTAGTTCAGACAAACAACTATATTTGAAAATGCTCATGGAAGGAGATCAAAAAGAGAGGGAATTGAAGTTTAGGGAGTTGGTTTCAAACATTAAATGGAGGAAGGGGTCGAAGAAGGGCGGTTATAAGTTTTGGATGCAAATGCCTTTGGTGGCCAACTTTGGCGGACACATTCACTTGTGTTGTAATTGTATTCAAAAAGGCTTCCCTGAGCCTCTTGTATGTACGTACCCTCAAAACTAGGTGCGAGGCGATAAAGAAAAGAAGAATTGTAATGGCACATGTCAATGATAACTATTACATAGGCTTGAAGATTTCCAAAGAATGTCCTCTACCACGGGTGTATGGTGATTGGGGAGAGAACACCAAGGAGTGGACAAACCAAAGATGAGTATGGAATGAACATTTGGAATGCTATGGACCCAACCCCGGTTTACTTAGACTTGGGAAATGAATCGTGAGAGAAGATGTTTATTCTCAACTATGCATTGCATTTTGAAGCATACTTTTTGATAATGGTTGTATCTTGTACCCAGATATTTGTATTTTGAAGAATGCTTAATGAATACAATGCGTTTTATCTTGTGGCATACTCTTGTTTATCTACAGTCGTTATCCTAGTTTGATTAAACCACCAACGACCCACATAGGTAATTTGAATTATGTTACAGAGTCGTCAGCCATTTATACATACACCTTAACGACCCTAACTGTAAAAATTTCATAGTCTCCTGGATGTTTATACGCCTAAGAGTCGTCGTCTATATTAACATACATCCTAACGACTCTTATGGTCTAATATTGTTCTTCTCCTGGATGTTTTTCCAACTAAGAGTCGTCATCCATATATACATACCAATTAACGACTCTAACCTTAAAAATTGGATGGTCTCCTGGATGTTTATATACTTAGAGTCGTAATCCCTATATACATACAAAGTAACGACTCTAGTCATACGACTGAAAGTCGTCATCATTATAGTGTATACATTGACGACTCTCTTAAAAAACCCCAACGGCTATTTTTGTATACACTTTTTCCCCAAAAAAATAGCCGTTGGTAATTATTGTATATATAGAGGAACACATCCAGGAGCAAATTCAATTGAAAACCAAGTCACGAATTTTAGTTTTTAAATGGCAAATCCTTCATCAACTACCAATTCAATTGATAACATACTTAGAAGATGCAAGCGACCAACCAAATCAATATTGGCAATGGAAGAAGAGATACGCAAAAAAAACATGCGACCTACTAAAAAACCATACACTTTCACGCCATATCCTACGAAGGAAGAAGAAGAGTTGCGCGAGGCCAAAAAACGAGACGAAGAACAATCCCAACTCCGTGAAAGATTCAAGCAAGTCGAGGAAGAGACCGAATGGGTTAAAAATTATTACATCGTCAGGGATCTCCATGAAGAACATCAACATGATAGTATATTTTGGAGCCAAGTTGGTTCGGGTCCTTTAGTTAATAGCAACAAGAAACTACGATATCCTTACTTTCCGTCCCACATTAGTCATAGGACGATTCTTGTTATGAAATGGTGCACCAAGTACAACGAGTTTCTCGCGAGGCACAAAGGGGATAGGCGTGCTGCCCAAGCCGCATATACCAAATGGAGAGGAGAGCCTTTTTATCACATCGAAGCCGCAATGCTAGTTGAATCTCGCACCAGAAACATGAATAACATGTAATGTGTTCAAAGGAATTTCCACCTTCTAATTCATATTTAATATGCTACTATTCAAAGTTTCCTTTCAATCTAGATTCAATTTATTTCAATAAACAGTCGTTATCTCTGTTTATTAATTCAGTGACGACTATACCTTAAGTCGTCATATAATTAATTTTGCAACAACCTGCTCTTGAGTCGTCAACTTGTTTAATCACATAGCTAACGACCCATGTTGTGAATTTAAAAAAAAAACGACCGTTGGGATTTTCTTCTATATAATACCACCCCATCCTCTTGAGAAAATAGCCCAAAACCATTCTTTTTTCCACCAAACTACGTAATCTTTCAATTGCAATGGCTGAATGGGAACCGTATGATGATTTTTGTGTCGTTAAATCGTTTGCTAATACCTTTCGTGAACGTCCAAATGAAATCTATTCAATATTTTGGAAGAGAGTTAAGGAGTTCTTCTACGGGCGTACCGCGAATCCTAATAACCGCAAATGGAGAGACTTGGCATTTCGATTCAACTACATTAAAAGTGCAATGAGAGAGTATGTCAAAAGCTAGAAATATGGTGTACGACCATCATCCACGAGCTCCTCTTAAGGAAACAGTGAGTAATTCGTTAATATTTATATTTTTCTCATGCTTCAAAGTTACTAACATATAAAATTCCTCGTTTAATTTCAGCTGGAACGTTTCAATGGGTTATGGACAATACGTAATGGGGAAACTAAGTCCATTCACCACAAAGAATATACAACGTTGTATCGTCGAGCGAGAAGGTTCATTGATGAACATTTGATGTGTCAAATTCAAGAATACCCATATTAACTCTTATGTAATTCGAGATTGATGGAATGTTATTTTCCTAATGGAATGTTAACTAGAATCAAATAGTCGTTACTCTGCTATGTTATTAATATAACGACTCAATTATAACGACTCTAGCCATAGAAAAGTCGTTGATCTGCTATATGATCAAGCTAACGACTCTAGCCATAGAAAATATGGTTCATCTCCTGGATGTTTTTGCTAACCTAGAGTCGTCATTGGTTTCCATATAATAAATAACGACTCTAGCCATAGAAAATATGGTTCATCTCCTGGATGTTTTGCTAACCTAGAGTCGTCATTGGTTTCCATATAATAAATAACGACTCTAGCCATAGAAAATATGGTTCATCTCCTGGATGTTTTGCTAACCTAGAGTCGTCATTGGTTTCAATATAACCAATAACGACTCTATCGACAAAAAGATATGTCATCACTGTGTTAATTTCTCTCTGGGTCGTTAGAATTCTATTTGAAACACTTAACGACTTTGTGTATCAGAAATAGGGTCGTTATTCTGCTATAAAAAAGGTGACGACCCTCACTCATCAAATCATCAGGTGAAGTTGGCCGGTCGAATCGGTTTGCAATTTGGAAGTATAATCTTGTCTGCATTAGAGTCCTACATTATTCTAACAAACATACTTGTAAACATCCTTCTTAAAACCAAGTAGTTTCAACAAACAATCCAAACCAAACACATAAGTAGTTTCAACAAACACATAAGTTCAAGTCATAAAGTAAAATGAACATAAGTTCAAGTAGACGGTAACATCTCCTCACTCAAGACCACCATCTCGACCTCGACCTCCTCTTTACCTCCCTGACCGGCAAACTTTACGGCTTTTCTTAGGAGGAGGACCCTGAGTATCACTTCCCCCTGGGGAACCACCATCTTCTCTAGTACCTTGTTCATCATGATGTTGGTTACTTTGCCCCTGTTCACCACGTTGTTGTGCTAGTTGGCTACGTGTTTTCCGGGTCCTCTTACCTTCCTTAGCCAGCTCAGCAAACATCTTCTTCGCATTGGGATTTTCAATGTGCGTGCAATAATCAGCGTACCGACGTTGCTTCGCAGGATCAAACACTTCCCCTTTGTCAGTCGAGCAACAAAAAGCCTTGACAAAAAGCTCATTCGTTCCCTCTATATGCATTCAAAAAACAATTCACATTAACTGACGTATATTTGTATGTAAATGAATAACACAATTGAACAAATAAATACTCACCACTAGTTTAAGAATGGTAGTATCATCTCTACCGTCAGCTTGAGAAGCATAGGTGGATGCTTTGTTGGTCCTCCTACCCGTAGTCTGATCTATCCGTATTACCCTACCATGGGAGAAGCCTTCGTACCATTGATAGTAATCCGTCGTTGCCTCGTAACCTTCATGCACATGCACCCAATATGTGATGTCTACGAGGCTAAACTGTCTATTATTCCAATGTTTGACATCAGTTGCAGGTTCATAAACCACTTTTATGTGATCCTTGTCAGCCTCACATTTGTTCAACTTGTGCTTGAACGGAGGTACATAGTCTTCATCGGGTGAATCTTGAATAAACCCAAGTTGACGCATGATTCTCATCGGATTGTACATTGAAAAACCGTTAGGGTGAAACAAAGGGCCATGGTAATACACGACATCTTCCATTGCCAACTTTATCATCCTTGTACGGAGTAAAGATTACCTCTTCCACCGTGATGTTGTCAAGTTTTTTACGCATTTCTATCAACGCATCAGTTTGTTCCCTATCCTGAGAACCGGAGTACAACCAACGGGTTCCAGTTGGACTACCTGGGCTCCATTTTGGGTTGATTTTCACATCTTCATAGTCTTTGAACAGTGACGGGAAATGATCATAAATCCACACCTGTAACAACCAAAGTTCAAATTTTTTAAACAATCAAATAAACATAAAAATATCAAAGGAAAAAAACATGCTAAAAGAAGACAACTTTCATCAATCCAAATACCTGGATTAGAGCCAAATTCCCATTAATTTGAGAAGTTCGTTCGCGAGATCCCTGGGAAAGCTGACCATTCAGATGTGCAACTATGGCAGTCCCCCAAGAGTACTTGTTCACATCTTCTAAGGGGTCCAAAAGTTGAATAAGGTTGGCGCTGACCTGTTACCTTTGTCTTTGTCGGAAATACAACCGACGCAAGGGCGTACAACAAATACGCCCGCCGCATAACGACATTCCATATCGAGAGACCTCCTTTTTTTTTTTTCTCTTTCTACTGGAAAACATCCGCCTAATCTCCACAAGTTTGAACTCTTTCTTCGGTACTTTGTTCCCATGACGAAAAGCCCATCAGTCTTCTCTTTATCCCATTAAACAAGTTAAGGTCCATGTATAAATTTCATCCCAACTAGGCCTTCTCTTGAAATTGTCACTGGTTGATTTACCTTCTACCTTCACCCCTAATATTTGTTCTGCATCATCAGGAGTCAATGCCTGATAGGTGTAGAATACACCGTATTTACTATCTAGTAGTTACGCTTTCTTTGCTATTTTTCTTGTGAATTATGTACTTTACGTGTGTTTTTGAGTTATTAGGTACTCTGGAGTCGCACGGAGGAAAAGAAGAAGAAAGTATCCAATTTGAGCAAAAAGGCGAAATTGTCATTTCATGGGCGAACACTATCTGGAGCTCAGTCAAGGTTAAGGGGCAACTCTTTTGGGAGGAATATTAGACACAGACCAGCTGCGGTTAAGGGGTTGCCAATCAGGATGGCCCTTAGCTAATAAGTAGGGTGGTCCCTATCCTTGGGGTGTAACCATCCATCCAACCAGCCCTAATACCTATACCCTAAAATCGAAAGACAATTCCATCCGCTCGCTTATGTTTTCACCGAAAATTGAAGAACGAGCTGCTTTGCTTCCATGGCGAGAGATCGAGATGCACGAGAAGATGGGTTTTGGTTGAAGAACAAAGAATCGATGCTGCTGCTTTGGGTTAGCTACAAATTTGAGATCGATGGGAGAACAAAGAAGAATTAGGGTTTCGCTTTTGATTCAATCGAACCAAGGGAAAGAGGAGGAGATGGTGGTAGTCTCTGCAATTGAAGAGTTGAAGCTCAGGAAAATGGGTTTTGAATCGAGAACAGGATTGAGCCGCTGTGATGTCGAGAAAGAAGAGATGAATCAGATCGAGAATGGCTCTAGTGGTTTTTGCTGCCGCTAATCGAGTTCGAATTGGGTTTTGCTGGGATTCGAATCTGAGACCGTAAAATTGCAAACAGTGAATACACAAATGAAATGGGTTTGATGTCATGTCTCGTGACCGTGAGATCGAAGAAGAGAATTTGAACCATAAATGGGTTCTCATGGCGATGGGTATTGAATCGCAGCGTGAAGAGGAAGAATTGTTGGGTTAGTTGCGAAAGAGATTGTGAAGAATCGGTGATGCTATGATGTTGGTTGTCCGAGTCGGTTTGTAGCGAGGGATTCGAGGGAAGGAACAATGTTCTTTGTTTAATTCGAGCCGAGATGTAGATGGAAGGATTATCTTAAGCTTATGGTGATATCACTGGCAGGAATGGTGCAAGAAGTGTTGGTGCTGCTGATTACATGAGTTGTGATGGAGTTGAGATATTGCAGGTGAGAATGAAGTGAAGCATTTGTGGTGTAGTGAGCTGCAGGCTGAAGTGGGTTGAAGCCAGATTGGCATTAACTGGTGCAGGTGATGGTTGCTCTCATCGGTTCATGGCAGTGAGGAGATGGGGTTAGATGAATGCATTAGGTTGGCAAGTTACAATGCACTGGAGCTGAGAATGAGTTAGGATGGTGCTGTTGTGCTGTGACTCAGAGTTATGCATGAGATGTAGGCAAGAGCTCGTGGTGGTTCTGGTGGAGTTGCAGGACATTGGCTTGTGATGTGTATGGAGTAGCAGCTGGGATTGGAGTTGCAACTGCAGGTCAGGTGCAGTCCAGGGAGACAGATCTTGCAGCTCAGGTGGCTCTGAGGTGAAGTTTGAATGAAATGGAGTATGAGGGTAAAGTGGCATTGAGGCCTAGAAGAGTCATTGTAGCAGTGGGAATGGATGCTGAATTGAATGTTAAGTGATGGCACTGGTGGATGGAGCCACAGGAGCAGTGAAGCCAGATTTGAGTTGCAATGACAAGGGAAGAAAGTGAGGCAAGTTGCTGTGGGATTGAGTATGCTAGAATGGGAATGGCATTGTCAGGGAATTCAGATGGAAATGCAGTGAAGAAAGTGAGCTGCAGGTGATGGGAGTTGGTGAAATGGCAGGCATGAGGAGCAAAATTTAAGCCATAGTGCGTTATCATGGTGCATCAGAGTTCAGCCTGTGCAATGAGTTGGCCTGGCCAAGTTAATTCAACTCAGCTGGGTCTGACGCCTGTCTAACTCGCCTGTCTAACTCATGATCTTGACAGAGCTGACCCGATCCGACTCGTTGATCCGACTCGTTGACCCGCCGATTCGACCCGTTGACCGGTGACCGGGCGGACTTTGCCGGTCACCTGGGATGTTTTCCGGCGACTTTTCCGGCCGATTTCCGGCCAAAATACCAGACTTCCGTGACCGTTTGGGTCATATTTTCTACATGGGTTTCTTCTTCTTATGGGCTTGGTGGATTTTCATCTAATGGACTTTGAAGACTAGACCTAATTTTAGAAGTTGGAGAAAAGCTATAAAAGGGAAGGTCTTCTACAACTTATGGGATATATTTTTTTTTTGGGAACTTTGGAGAGCCGCTTTTGTTTACGCAACTAGGGTTTGCTTTTGTTCATCTTCTTCTTTATTCCATTGATATTTTTTTGTGATGAACTCCATAGCTATGAGTAGCTAAATTCTCTATTATTGGTTAAGGATGTAGTCCGATTTCTAAAACTTGTGTTTGCTTTATGTATTAGTTTTCTCTCTTGATTATCGTTCAATTCTCTCTCGTTTTTATGATCACATGATTGAAGTATTGTGATAGGGTTATGATGTTTGATTAGTTAAGTGGCCAATTAATTGAACTTGCATCTTAGTCCATAGCTATTTTAGGGTTTTTCATCAAGCGATAACCTTGAATACAAGTAGCATGATATGTTTACGGTTTGTAGTGATACACTCTCGTAGTCATATGTAGAGTTTGACCATTGTCCGAATTGTTATGTGCAACGCATGACAATTGCATTGATTAGCCTATTTCTAAAACTTAATGCTCCTAGGAATTGAACTTGATTAGCGCAAGGCGTTAGGTTATTCTTTAGGTAGAATTCACATACGCAGCCTTTATTGTGTGTGTTGATGAACTTAAGAAATTAATAGATTATCTTGCTTTCTTGATTCTCTAGGCTTTTGATAACACAAGAGATTAAATCGTAATTCTAATCATATATGCAAGCACATGTCTAAGATTGAAGATGAATTCCTTGACCAATATCTCTCTCCATTGATTAGTTTCTACAATTTACTTTGCTTTTAATTATTTTTATTGCTACATAGAAATAAGAAATCCCCCCAATTGGTTACTTTAAGAAATTGATTACGAAATAACTACAATCGCCTCTCTGTGGATACGAAATCTTTCTTATCATATACTTTAGGAAAGTGAAATTATTTTTGACGCATACGACAAATGATCAAATTTTGGCGTCGTTCTTAGGGGAGGCACACGGCTAGTTATTAAGTTTTTAGTTTCTTTTTATAATTTCTGCTTTCATCTTTGCTTTTTGTTTCTTGTCTTGTTTCTCACTTGTTTGCGAGAATTGCTTGCAGGTACCTAATCTCTGGCTTCTAAGGATTGGAATTATCCAAGGTGCGGGATAGCTACTCGACGAGGCACAATACTCCAACCAAGTCAAGACACAACGGACGAGCACGAGTTGGAAGTAGGAGAAGAGATTTTCCAACAACAAGAAGAAGGAAAAGAGGTTCCATTCATAGACGAACCACAAGAAGAAGAAGAAGCTATGGGTGTTGCAAATCGTTCACTCAAGGAGTTGGCTTCTCATAGGCTTGATACACAACAGGGGTGTATTCAAACGAACTCTACTTTTGAGATAAAGCCGGGGTTGCTTAGAGAATTACCAAAATTACATGGTATGGTGAATGAAGATCCAAACAAACATCTTTTGGACTTCCACACCATTGTCACGGCTATGCTTCCAGCAAATGTTGAGGCGGATGATGCAATGTTGAAGGTTTTCCGTTTCTCTTTAATGGATAGTGCTAAGGATTGGTTGTACTATTTACCTCCCGGAAGTGTCACAACATGGAATGGGTTGAAGAAACTCTTTTTAGAGAGATATTTTCCTGCATCCAAGGCTACTCAAATTCGCAAGGAGATTTGTGGGATGAAGCAAAACGTGGGAGAATCCTTATATGAATGTTGGGAACGATACAAGAGATTGGTTGGAAGCTGTCCTCACCACCAATTCAGTGACGCTATGATTATCCAATATTTCTATGAAGGACTCCAATCAAGTGATAGGAATCTCCTCGACGCTGCGGGTGGTGGTGCATTAGTGAACAAGACGGTGGCACAAGCTAGAGAGTTAATTGAAAACATGGCAGCGAACTCACAACAATTCTTGAGTCGTGGTTCGGATGTGATTCTAAGAAGGGTGAGTGAAGTGAGCGAGGTTGAGGAGCTTCGTCAACAAATGGGTAACATGAACGCAATGCTTCAACAAGTTGCAGCCATGATACCAAGTTCCTCTCAATCTTATGAAGACGAGCAAGCTAATGCGATCTTTCCAAATCAACAAAGACGGTATGATCCCTACTCCAACACTTACAATCCGGGATGGAGAGATCACCCCAATTTTAGCTATGCCAATAAGCAAGGAGCGATTCAACAACCTAGTTTCAACAACCCGAGTGGATTTCAACCTCAACAACAACAATTCCAACCGAGACAACAATTTCAACAACAACAACAACCTCAAAATATGGGGTCCAATATGGAGGAGTTGCTTTGAAATCTTTTATGCAAAGAACGGAGAGTTCGGTTAAGGAGTTGCAAACTCAAGTTGGTTCTATGGCTATGGAGTTGAATCAATTGAAGGCACAAAATGGTGGGAAACTCCCTTCTCAACCTATCAACCCAAAAGAGGGTGTTAATGCAATTACGTTGAGGAGTGGTACACAACTTGTGCAACCCGAAGTTCTTTGATTCTATCGAACGGTGGAAACACCAAAGGAACTGTTTTGGAGGAGAAAACCGAGGATTTTCCCCAAACTTCGAGGTACCTATTTCTAAATCTAAAACTCCTGTTTCTACTTATGTTCCTCCTTTACCTTTCCCTCAGATTTGCAAATTCCAAGAAGGCGGAACTAGAAAAGGAGATTTTAGACATTCTTAAGAAGATCCATGTGAACATACCACTCATAGATGCAATCAAGCAAGTTCCAAAGTATGCAAAGGTGTTGAAGGACTTGTGTACCAATAAGCAAAGGCTCAAAGGTAATGAAGTGCTTAGTGTGGGGAGAATGCTTCGGCAATCTTACAACACAAACTCCCACTTAAGTGCAAGGACCCTGGAAGCTTTGACATTCCCGTCACAATTGGTAACACCACATTTAATAAAGCTATGTTGGACTTAGGTGCTTCCGTTAATGTCATGCCTGCGGCTATGTATAATTCACTTAATCTTGGTCCTCTTAAAAAGTCTGGAATTGTGTTGCAATTATCCGATCGTTCTAATGTCTACCCAATGGGTATTGTTGAGGATGTTCTTGTGCAGGTTAATCAACTTGTATTTCCAGCGGACTTTTGCGTGTTAGAGATGGATGAAGGTTCACCGGATTCGTCTCTTCCATTGCTACTTGGGCGTCCCTTCATGAAAACGGCGAAAACCATTATTGATGTTGACAAGGGAACGCTAACTATGGAGTTCGATGGAGAAATAATACGTTTCAACATTTTCGAGACGATGAGATATCCTAGTAATGTCCACTCTTGTTTCTCCATTGATGTGATGGACACATTGGCGCAACAAATGTTTGAGTTGAATGGTGTTGATTCTTTGGAAACCGTGCTCACTACACCTATTGACAATGGTTATGCGTATAGTGATGAGATGAAAGAAACTATTGGTTCTCTTGACTCATTACCGGAAAAATCAGCAACTAAGAATATTTCATATGCTTCTTTACCTTGCAATAATGAAAAACTTGTGCCATCTATTGTTAAATCTCCAAGTTTAGAATTGAAACCTCTTCCAAGTCACTTAAAGTACTTGTACTTGGGTGACAATGAAGATTTACCCGTGATTGTTTCTAACGAGCTTAATGAATTACAGGAGCAAAAACTTCTAAGGGTGCTAAGGAAGTACAAGACGGCCATAGGATGGACAATCGCCGATATCAAGGGTATAAGCCCTGTCGTTTGTATGCATAAGATTCGTGTGGAGGATGATTCAAAGCCTACAAGGGAAGCGCAACGTCGTTTGAATCCTCCCATGATGGAAGTGGTGAAAAAGGAGATACTCAATCTTTTGGACGTGGGTGTTATTTACCCCATATCCGATAGCAAGTGGGTAAGCCCGGTACAAGTGGTACCAAAGAAATCGGGAGTAACGGTGGTGGAGAATGATAAGAATGAACTTGTCCCAACTCGTGTGCAAACCTGTTGGAGGGTTTGTATTGATTATAGAAAATTGAATGCCACCACTAGAAAAGATCACTTTCCATTACCTTTTATTGATCAAATGCTTGAACGTTTAGCTGGACATTCTTACTATTGCTTTCTTGATGGCTATTCAGGTTATAATCAGATTGTGATAGCACCGGAGGACCAAGAGAAAACTACTTTCACTTGTCCTTTCGGTACTTTAGGCCATATAATATCTTCTAAAGGCTTGGAAGTTGATAAATCTAAGATAGACCTTATTCGTGCTCTAACCCCTCCCACTACGGTGAGGGAGATTCGCTCTTTTCTTGGTCATGCAGGTTTTTATCGTAGATTCATCAAGGACTTTTCCAAGATAGCATCACCACTTTGTACCCTATTGCAAAAAGATGTGGTTTTTAACTTTGATGAGAAGTGTGTGGCGGCATTCAATCGTTTGAAAGAACTTTTGATTTCAGCCCCTATCATTAAACCACCGGATTGGAGTAAGCCTTTTGAGCTCATGTGTGATGCAAGTGACTATGCGGTTGGTGCGGTGCTTGGGCAGCGTGTGGGGAAGATACCTCATGCCATTTATTATGCTTCTAGAACGTTAAATGAGGCCCAACAAAACTACACAACCACTGAAAAAGAGTTATTAGCTATTGTTTTTGCTTTGGAAAAGTTTCGCTCTTATCTAATTGGTACAAAAGTTGTTGTTTTTTCTGATCATGCAATTAACTTAAGTACTTGCTTACAAAGAAAGAGGCGAAACCGAGGCTCATACGGTGGATTTTACTCTTGCAAGAGTTTGATATTGAAATCAAAGACAAGAAAGGGATTGAGAACACCGCGGATCATTTGAGCCGACTTGCTTTGTGGACAAGGAGACTATCCCGTTGCGTGAAAGTTTCCGGATGAGCAACTATTCTCAATTGCCTTTGGAGAACCATGGTACGCTGATATTGTTAATTACTTAGTGTCTAAACAAATCCCAAAGAACTTGTCTCGTGCTGAGAGGGACAAACTTAAGAAGTTAGGAAACCAATACATATGGGATGATCCATACTTATGGAAACATTGTAGTGACCAAGTAATACGTAGGTGTGTTCCCGAAATTGAATTTAATTCTATCTTGTCTTTTTGCCACTCATATGCTTGTGGGGGACATTTTGGGAGTAAGAGAACCGCTCTCAAGGTACTAGAATGTGGTTTCTTTTGGCCAACTTTGTTTAAGGATGCACATGCATTTTGTATCACATGTGATAGGTGCCAAAGAACCGGCAATCTAGGTGCTCGAAATCAAATGCCGCAAACTATTATTCAATTTGTGGAGGTTTTGATGTATGGGGAATTGATTTTATGGGCCCTTTTGTCAATTCTAATGGGAATTATTATATTTTGCTTGCTGTGGATTATGTCTCGAAATGGGTGGAAGCTAAGGCCACCCCAACTAATGATTCTAAAGTTGTTTCAGATTTTGTGCAAGCTAATATATTTGCAAGGTTTGGAATTCCAAGGGCTATAATTAGCGATGGAGGTTCACACTTCAAAAACAGGTTTTTGCAAAGCTTGTTAAGGAAGTACAATGTGTCGCATAGGATTGCAACTCCTTACCATCCACAAACAAATGGACAAGCCGAGGTGTCTAATCGGGAGGTGAAATCCATTCTAGAAAAGACGGTGAATCCAACAAGGAAGGATTGGAGCATGCGACTCAATGATGCTTTGTGGGCGTATAGAACCGCATATAAAACACCTATTGGGATGTCTCCTTTTAGGCTTGTTTATGGTAAACCTTGTCACTTACCCGTGGAAATTGAGCATAAGGCGTTTTGGGCTATTAAGCAATGCAATATGGAGTTGGATGGTGCTGGAAAGCAAAGAAAGTTACAACTTCAAGAGTTAGAGGAGATTCGCAATGATGCATTCGAAAGCTCACGGATTTACAAGGAAAAGACGAAGGCTTTTCATGATAATATGATTTCTAAGAAACAATTTTGCATTGGGCAGAAAGTGCTTTTGTTTAATTCTCGTTTGCAATTATTTCCGGGTAAATTAAGGTCACGTTGGATTGGACCTTTTATTGTGACTAATGTGTTTTCTCATGGTGCAGTGGAAATTCGTAGTTTAGCTACAGGTAATGAACTTAAAGTGAATGGCCACCGGTTGAAACCATATTATGAGAACTTCTCTTCGGATGTTGTGGAGGGAGTTAATCTTGTGGAAGTACTCCCTCTGGAGGAGTCATAAAAAGCAACGAGATAGTCGGGCTGACGACTTTAAACCAAGCGCTAAATGGGAGGCAACCCATCGGTTTTGTATCTCTTATCTTTTATTTTATTTTCTTGTCATGTTTTTACTTTTTCTGATTTTTGTCACTTTTCCGTTAGGATTTCCCACCTTGACTTTCTTTGGACGATTCAATTACATTGAGGACAATGTAAAGTTTAAGTGTGGGGGAGTGGTTTGTGTAAATTTTTGCAATTTTTCAACTTTTGTGTAATTAGTGAATAAGAAAACTCCAACTTGTAGTTAGTTTAGAGTAAAATAGTATACATGTCGCTAAGATTACATCGAGAATCTCATAATAGTGACTGAACTTAGAGATGACAGAGAACATGATCGGGTTTCTTACTTGTATGAGAGTTAAAGTTGGATTTAACCATGCCAAAGGCAAATAAGTCAGCAGACTAAATTCGGTATTAGAACAGTGATCCCCTATAGTGGAGACTACCCATGTTACATAATGTGAGGCACCGCACTGCTGTCTAAATTTGTGCTTTTAGAGTGTGTGTCACCGTACGTAAATTAAAATGCAGAATGGTGAGCTGTCCAATTTCCCACCATAGAAGCACTATTTTGATCTCTTGAGTGCTATTTTTATCAACCATGTTGGTGACATCGAATTGCTAACTTACATACCACTTGTGATCTTGTTCGATGTTAGCACCATCCACCTTATCTCTCTCTACACCAACAGGTCCATAGAAACACCATCATCATCAACAAGAGGAGCATCACAAATTTGAAGGAAAGTTGAATACGTTCGAGGTTTACAAGCAACGGTACAAAAATGGGCAGATTTCAAATTCAAGTAAAGCAACAAAACAGGGGCAGAATTTTTATAAGTTGAAGACTATAGTACAAGAGCGGAAATTATAAAGGATGAGAATTCGAGAAGTCTATGATATCAAGACATATAAGTTGTGAAGATTCAAGCGGTAAAGTACTTACACCATGGCATTGTACTTACATTTTTACTTTATTTTATTTGTATTTTACTTTCTCTTGTCTCAAAAAAAAAAAAAAAAAAAGAAAAAAAAAAAAAAAAAAAAAAAAGAGACAAGAGAAAAATGTTTAGGTTTGTTAATAGTTTTTATTTTGTTTTATTTTTATTTTGTATTTGTTTTATTTCTTAAAAAAAAAAAAAAAAAAAAAAAAAATTGGGTTTGTATAGTTTGTTTTTACTTTTGTATTCTTTCAATAAAGCCTATGGAAAGAAGGAATATCTATAATGAAGTTTCAAGCGACAAGGAATTTGAGGAAAGAATCATATTGTCAAGATTCTACGAAGTTCGAGAGTTATCATCAAGAGTTGAAGACCGAAGACGAAGATGAAGACACCGATAGAAGACCGAAGACGTTTCTATGGATGCTGTGAGAGTGGTGCTAGCTGCACGCCGAACGGATACACGGTAAGTAAGCATATTCCCACCTTCGTTAAATGGTTGCTTTCCTTTCGAAGAGATCGTCGGAAAAATGGGTTTTCAAAATTATAAAAGATGTGGGTTTTCAAAACATTCGGAGGGTTAAGCCTTCCTACCATTCAACGTGTCGCAGGATTCTCTTTTCATTCCAACCTGGACACATGTGTGACCCATAAAAAGTCATTTTATTATTGAGAGCAATTTCATAAAACCCTTTCTTGTGAGGCGAGTCGAGACTTTTGATCACTCCGAACCCGAATTTTAGTCGAGAAGGGATGGTTATATCTCTCTCAACTTTTAAGAATGAGATTGTGTTCATTTATGTGTCTAACTTCTTATGACTAGTGTGCAGAATCTCTATATCTTCTTAGCGCGTTGGATACTATCATTACGGAGAACTAGTAAGTTGGAAAAATAGGTTTTGTGGGTATATCTCTAGTAAACCCTCACGAGACTATAACTCGTCCACTAGGGACACCTAGGGGTTTAAAGGCTTGTTATTTATGCTAAAAGTGACCGTAGCCTCGACGACACGGAGTTGTTGTATTTTATTGTTTTGTTTGATTTGCTCGAGGACTAGCAAAGTCTAAGTGTGGGGGAATCGATAGGTGTAGAATACACCGTATTTACTATCTAGTAGTTACGCTTTCTTTGCTATTTTTCTTGTGAATTATGTACTTTACGTGTGTTTTTGAGTTATTAGGTACTCTGGAGTCGCACGGAGGAAAAGAAGAAGAAAGTATCCAATTTGAGCAAAAAAGGGCGAAATTGTCATTTCATGGGCGAACACTATCCGAGCTCAGTCAAGGTTAAGGGGCAACTCTGTTGGGAGGAATATTAGACACAGACCAGCTGCGGTTAAGGGGTTGCCAATCAGGATGGCCCTTAGCTAATAAGTAGGGTGGTCCCTATCCTTGGGGTGTAACCATCCATCCAACCAGCCCTAATACCTATACCCTAAAATCGAAAGACAATTCCATCCGCTCAGTTATGTTTTCACCTGAAAATTGAAGAACGAGCTGCTGCTTCCATGGCAGAGATCGAGATGCAGAGAAGATGGGTTTTGGTTGAAGAACAAAGAATCGATGCTGCTGCTTTGGGTTAGCTACAAATTTGAGATCGATGGGAGAACAAAGAAGAATTAGGTTTTCGCTTTTGATTCAATCGAACCAAGGGAAAGAGGAGGAGATGGTGGTAGTCTCTGCAATTGAAGAGTTGAAGCTCGGGAAAATGGGTTTTGAATCGAGAACGAGTTGAGCCGCTTGTGATGTCGAGAAAGAAGAGATGAATCGGATCGAGAATGGCTCTAGTGGTTTTTGTTGCCGCTAATCGAGTTCGAATTGGGTTTCTTTGGGATTCGAATCGAGACCGTAAAATTGCAGCATTTGTGAATACACAAATGAAATGGGTTTGATGTCATGTCCGTGGATCGAGATCGAAGAAGAGAATTTGAACCATAAATGGGTTCTCGATGGCGCCGATGGGTATTGAATCGCAAAATGATAAGAGGAAGAATTGTTGGGTCGATTCATGAAGAGATTGTGAAGAATCGGTGATGCTATGATGTTGGTTGTCCGAGTCAGCCGGGTAGCGAGGATTCGAGGAAGGAACAATGTTCTTTGTTTAATTCGAGCCGAGATGTAGATGGAAGGATTATCTTAAGCTTATGGTGATATCACCGCGGAATGGTGCAAGAAGTGTTGGTGCTTCTTGATTACATGAGTTGTGATGGAGTTGAGATATTGCGGTGAGAATGAAGTGAAGCATTTGTGGTGTAGTGAGCTGCAGGCTGAAGTGGGTTGAAGCCAGATTGGCATTAACTGGTGCAGGTGATGGTTGCTCTCATCGGTTCATGGCAGTGAGGAGATGGGGTTAGATGAATGCATTAGGTTGGCAAGTTACAATGCACTGGAGATGAGAATGAGTTGGGATGGTGCTGTTGTGCTGTGACTCAGAGTTATGCATGAGATGTAGGCAAGAGCTCGTGGTGGTTCTGGTGGAGTTGCAGGTCATTGGCTTGTGATGTGTATGGAGTAGCAGATGGGATTGGAGTTGCAACTGCAGGTCAGGTGCAGTCCAGGGAGACAGAGCTTGCAGCTCAGGTGGCTCTGAGGTGAAGTTTGAATGAAATGGAGTATGAGGGTAAAGTGGCATTGAGGCCTAGAAGAGTCATTGTAGCAGTGGGAATGGATGCTGAATTGAATGTTAAGTGATGGCACTTGGTGGATGGAGCCACGGGAGCAAAGAAGCCGATTTGAGTTACAATGACAAGGGAAGAAAGTGAGGCAAGTTGCTGTGGGATTGAGTATGCTAGAATGGGAATGGCATTGTCAGGGAATTCAGATGGAATTGCAGTGAAGAAAGTGAGCTGCAGGTGATGGGAGTTGGTGAAATGGCAGGCATGAGGAGCAAAATTGAAGCCATAGTGCGTTATCATGGTGCATCAGAGTTCAGCCTGTGCAATGAGTTGGCCTGGACAAGTTAATTCAGCTCAGCTGGGTCTGACGCCTGTCTAACTCGCCTGTCTAACTCATGATCTTGACAGAGCTGACCCGATCCGACTCGTTGACCCGCCGATTCGACCCGTTGACCGGTGACCGGGCGGACTTTGCCGGTCACCTTGGATGTTTTCCGGCGACTTTTCCGGCCAAAATACCAGACTTCCGGCGACCGTTTGGGTCATATTTTCTACATGGGTTTCTTCTTCTTATGGGCTTGGTGGATTTTCATCTAATGGACTTTGAAGACTAGACCTAATTTTAGAAGTTGGAGAAAAGCTATAAAAGGGAAGGTCTTCTACAACTTATGGGATATATTTTTTTTTGGGAACTTTGGAGAGCCGCTTTTGTTTACGCAACTAGGGTTTGCTTTTGTTCATCTTCTTATTTATTCCATTGATATTTTTTTGTGATGAACTCCATAGCTATGAGTAGCTAAATTCTCTATTATTGGTTAAGGATGTAGTCCGATTTCTAAAACTTGTGTTTGCTTTATGTATTATAGTTTTCTCTCTTGATTATCGTTCAATTCTCTACTGTTTTTATGATCACATGATTGAAGTATTGTGATAGGGTTATGATGTTTGATTAGTTAAGTGGCCAATTAATTGAACTTGCATCTTAGTCCATAGCTATTTTAGGGTTTTTCATCAAGCGATAACCTTGAATACAAGTAGCATGATATGTTTACGGTTTGTAGTGATACACTCTCGTAGTCATATGTAGAGTTTGACCATTGTCCGAATTTTTATGTGCAACGCATGACAATTGCATTGATTAGCCTATTTCTGAAACTTAATGCTCCTAGGAATTGAACTTGATTAGCGCAAGGCGTTAGGTTATTCTTTAGGTAGAATTCACATACGCAGCCCTATTGTGTGTGTTGATGAACTTAAGAAATTAATAGATTATCTTGCTTTCTTGATTCTCTAGGCTTTTGATAACACAAGAGATTAAATCGTAATTCTAATCATATATGCAAGCACATGTCTAAGATTGAAGATGAATTCCTTGACCAATATCTCTCTCCATTGATTACTTTCTACAATTTACTTTGCTTTTAATTATTTTTATTGCTACATAGAAATAAGAAATCCCCCCAATTGGTTACTTTAAGAAATTGATTACGAAATAACTACAATCGCCTCTCTGTGGATACGAACTCTTTCTTATCATATACTTTAGGAAAGTGAAATTATTTTTGACGCATACGACAGCGATCAATGCCATCTCGCCAAAAGGAAGTTGGAATGTGTCGACTTCAGCGTAATACCTTTCACAGAAACTAGATACTGCAACCTTGTCATACGCAATCACAGAGTTCACAACGACATTGTACAAACCAGAGTTTTCAACATATTCTCTAACTCTTGCACATTCACCTTTTAGCGGCCACAACTCCATTTTCTTAAAAGAAGATTGGTGCCTGAAAAGACGTGCGGCATTCTTATGATCTTACAAAAAATAAACAAAAAAATATTAAAAAACATATTATAAAGTTAATATCAACCAACTAATCAAATAGCAAGCAAAGTTGGGATTCTTACGATTGTCTCATAGATGGTATGAGCCCACGATCCAGAATATCCAAATAGAACTTTGCCCCCATATCTAGGTTCTCCTCTAGGTTTACCACTTCGAAGAGGCTCCAACATCAAATGAGTAGCGAGAACGTGTCTCGCGCTGGGTGCAATATCGCTTCCATCCTTCTTAACCCTCTTTTTCCGGCTTTGGGTTTGCATTATGTTCTTCATGTTCTACATCTTGTTTACCATCATCATCTTCATCATCCTTACCAGCAGCATCATCCCCTTCATCCTCTTCCTCCTCATGACCACCATTATTACCTTCATCCCCTTCCTGCTCATCATCACCACCACTAACATTATCTTCATAATCATTATCACTCTCTTCTTCCTCTTCGCCTCGTACGGGAGGATCTTCTTGTATCTCCTCTTCTTGGATTTCTTCTTCTTCACCACTACTGCTAGCGAAAATAACAGGAGAGTCTGATTCTGATGAATTCGACAACTCATTACCTTTGTCTCTTGGTTCGGTGATAGAAAATGATACCTCACTCGGCTTTTTACTGCGTAATGGACCGGCAAGTAAGTATTTATCGTGGCGGGGAGCTTTGGAAGGAGGAGTTATCGTCATTGGAACCTTGTCTTTGGTTCTGCATTTGGTTTCAAAACAAAAAAACCAAAAAACACAATAAGACATCAAATTTATGGTTATCAGATCAAGAGTCGTCACTCAAATGATCTACAAAACAAACGACCCTTGTATATCATGTGACGACTCAAAGTTATATGATGATGACCCTTCCAAAAAACAAAGGGTCGTCAAAAAGTCAATAACGATCCTACGATTTGGGTTGACGACTATAGGGCAAATAGTTAAGTGACGACTCTAGGGGACATGAGATGACGACACTATCATTTTTTGGAACAGAGGGCTATCCGAGTTCCATCTAGAGTCGTTAACAAATAAAAAAGGGTCGGCAAACGAGAGTCGTCATCTGCAACCTAAGAGATTAACGACTCTATTCTAGGTCAAAAAATGTTGAAGTAGCAGAATTAGGGTCGTCATCTTCAACCTAATACACTAACGTTTTTTCATAAAATAAGCATGCAAATGAAAAGTCGTTAGGGGTATCCATTTCGATAGTAACGACCCTTTTTCTGAAACCGCTAAATTTCAGCTTACTGGACTCAATTTCACAATCAAAACACAACAAAAAATCGAATAGAAGGTGGGTTTAAGTTCACATACCTTCTAATTGGACCCATATCTTCTTTGGGTTTCGATTTTTTGGGTTTGGGAGTTCGTCCCTCGATAACCTTTCCTTTGACGGTGTCGACGAGATTGGGGATTTGAAGTGCTTTTCGAGCGGTCTGCTTTGTACGAACCATGTTTGTAGAAGAAGTTAATCGTCAATTCTCTTCTAACATCGACGATTAAACGATGAATCGGTCGAAGAAAAAAAAAATCGTGGTGAGTCGTTAATGGTGGTGGTGGAGAAGAGAAAGGTGAGGAGAGGAGAGGAAGATGAAGAGAAAAATGAAAAACTGATTTATGGTATATGAGATTGGGGGCCTAATTAAGGCTTTTAATTAGGGTTAACTGATTTTTAAAATTTGTATTTAGTAAAGGGCAAAACAGTCTTTTCAATATCGGATTAATACGCCCCTCAAAAAATTGGGGTGCAAATAAAAAGTTATGGCCCCTAATTAAAATGTTTGGCCCCAATCAAATGAGGTTTTATATTAAGGCGTACAAACCGGACATGCAAAAGATATGCTTGCGGGCGGCCAGTTCATATATAATCATGATCGTGATAAACTTGTAAAACTATTGGTGGGTTTGTTTGCAGAATTTACCATTTCCAGGAATTTATAATCCCATGGGATTACAAATTCTGGGATTCATGTAAATTCGTTGTGTGTTTGGTAACTCAATTAAAATTCCTAGGATTTATAGAGTTTTCTTATTTTAAAGTCTTTGTACTGTTTGTCATTACCCTCAAATTTTAAAATTGCATATATATAGGATTTATAGTTAAAAAATAGTGGGTCCATAAATCCCTTAATAAGTTTCCTAGCAAATCTTAGGGGGGAGGGGTCGGACTCCATATGGAGGATTTGCTGGAAAACTGAATCCCATAGGAAACATGATTCTAAAGAATCGGGCAACCAAACGTACAAAGGGAAACGTAATTCTACCAAATCCTATGGACCCATAAATTCCACCTTTAAAATTCTACATCCAAACCCACCATATATGAATTAAATATTGACAAGTCTTAATCGCCCCATATGCATATTTGTCTCCCAATTAATGTGAAACAACCTCTTAACTAATACAACACCTTAAATCATTTCTCCAGTCAGAGACAGTTTTAATGCCCGAATGTTTTTATCTCCATTCTCAAGCGTAAGTATATTTTTTTCCGTTTTAATGCGCTCCTAAGGCCTATTCCTATGCACATACCAAAAAAATGATGTTTGGCATGCCAGGTGGCATGCCAAACCATTTGCGCCACTATGGGAAAACCGCTGAGCGGTCGATATTCTATCGAGCGATATTCACAATATCGACAGCGATAAAGTCTTTACCGCTGTCGATATTGTGAATATCGCTCGTTTAAAATAATAACGCTGGCGATACAATGGTTATCGCCAAGTAGTTATTCTGCAACGGCTAGTTCCCCCTATGGTTCCTATATATACGCCATTTTACCTCGACAGAAAACTAACACCTGCTTCTAAAGATATTACTCCTTTATTCTCAATTTTAAGCTTCATTACAATGTCGAGATCCAATGAAGAAAGGGATATTATTATGAATAGGTTCAGGTTACATCAAGAAAGTTATCGTACGAGGTTGCAAGAAATTGACGAAGAGGAAGCTGAAGATGAGAAACTAATCGAAAATTTGATGCTTGTACATACGAGTCAAATACCAAGAGTTCCAGAGCCCAAAGAAGTATTATCAAGAAGATATACGTATCGAGGGAGGGAATTTTACCATCAGAAGCTCATGCACGATTATTTTCTTCCCAATTGTGTGTACTCTGATCGAGATTTTCAAGGTCGATTCTGCATGCCTCGTCATCTAGTGAAAAAGATTATTGAAGAGCTTTGTCGAGTGGAACCTCAATTCAATTATCAGTTTGATGCACTGAATATTAGAGGTCATAGTCCCGAACAAAAAGTTACTCCGGCTTTAAGGATTCTAGGTTATGGCACTCCAAATGGATACGAATGATGAGTACCTTCGTATGGGTAAAACAACTTCTTACACTTACCTTTCATTGTTCTTTGAAGTAATGATTAATCATTTTGGTCCAACATATTTACGAAAACCAACCGACGAAGATTTTAGACAAATATTAAGGGAGAATGAGGAAAGGGGATTCCCAGGAATGCTAGGTAGTCTCGATTGTATGCATTGGGTATGGCATGGATGCCCCATGTTTATCAATGGTCAATATAAAGGTCATTATCCAAAACCACAGCTTATCCTAGAAGCCGTTGCTTCTTACGATTGTTGGATATGGCACGCTTTTTTTTGGTCTTCCGGTTCACAAAATGATATTAATGTTTTGCACAAGTCGCCACTGTTTGAAGATTTGAAGTATGGAATTTCTCCATCTGTCCGTTTCATGATCAACGGCCATCAGTACACTCATGGCTATTATCTTGCGGATGGTATCTACCCAAAATGGTCCACCTTGGTTCAATGCTACCGTCAGCCTCCTGCTGGTGCATTGGGCCGTTCATACAGATATTTTAACGATGCCCAAATGGCACTGAAGAAGGATGTGGAACGCGCTTTTGGAATTTTGAAGAGGAAGTTCGCTATCATTTGTGGCCCATATCGTGGGTTGAGTCCTCGTGAAATGCATAAGACTATGCTCACTTGCATAATTCTTCATAACATGGTAATTCAGGAAACCCGGCGTGATTTGGATTGGATTAACTATGATGACGAAGATTTGAGGCCGGAGATTCGACCTGAAAGAGGCCTCCCTGCAAGGAATTATGGTCAAATGACTAACTACATTCAGAACCGTAATTTGTATGACCAGTTAAGAGATGATCTGAGATTGAATCTTTGGGCAGAGCATGGAAGATGATTTTATGTATTTTTCTTTAGTTTAAGTTATGTTATTTATTTTTAATGTTTTAGCTTAATTCTAAGTTATGTTATATTATTTTTCTAATTAATTGGAATGTTATAATAAACTTCGACATTTTATTTCAAAGTCATGATAAACTTCAACATTTCATTATAATAAATCGCTACCGCTACATTAAACTAGTACATTAATCATGTAGAGGAATTATTTCATCAAACTCATCATCGGCCCATCCTCATCATCATCTTCATCACGGTTGTTAGTAAATCCAACTTGCTTTTCAATCTGTGCTTGAATCCTTTCAAATTCGATTTGCCACAGATGTTTTTGTTGGGCGTTCATAATTGAGGTGTTAGCTTGAAGAATGTTATGCTTGTCATAGTCAAACTGGAATTTTTCTTGAGAAAGACGACTTTTCTTACTCTCCGGTTTGAATTTTCCTTTGAATGGATCTTTCCTTCGCGACGGTCTTTTGATAATCCATAAACTCCGCCATGTTAAATCCTACGGAACTCCATCCTTCTTGAGCTAATTTTCTAGCCAGTTTTGCCCGATTCCTCCCTGGAAGTTTTCCCTTATTATTACCATCAACATAATTACTGAAAACTACGTTGGAATTTGAGCTTGTAGGTGTATCTGGTGAAGAATTTGATGGACCTTGTGAAAATGGTGAAGAATTTGGTGTTGAGGGAGAAGAATTATATGGTGACTTTTCGTGTACTATTTGATTATTTGCTAAGTAATCGGGATTATATTTGTTCAAACCCTTCAAAATATGATAACAACTTTCGAAAGCAAACCAAGTTTACCATGTTTTCGTTGCCACTCTGTACGAACCTCTCTTTCAAAATCAACATCACCGACCACCGTCCTTTCCTTTTCTCTCGGCTTGCATTATCAATGCAACATAAGCGGCTACTTCCCGGTTGATTACAATGAAGTGTTCTGACAATCCTTTTGCATCACGACTATTGATGTTCATGGTTTGTTCTTCATATTTTTGATGTTACCATGTTGATGTGCACCACCGATACAATCTTGGGTAAAAAAACATAATTACGACAAATACATTCATCTTCTATCATGCTGTATTTTGCACCACGGACTCGGTTCTTCTTACCTTTGCCTTGAGTTTCTGCTTGTGAATCCATTTTACAAGAAAATATAATTGTAGAGGAGTTGTGATAGTTTTAGATTTGAAAAGATTGAGAAATTAAGAAATTCTAGAGAGATTTAGAATTTTTGGTGTGAGTTGATATGAGTTTGAAATCAGGTATTTATAGAGGGGGGAAATTGTAGCCGTTAGATGAAGATCTGGTCAGCGATTATCATACTAGCGAGCAATATCTTGACTGTCGCTGGCGATTGGAGACCATCGAGCGACCAAGACTCTATCGCTCGCTGGAGACTCTGTCGTGTATGCCTATATGACAGAAATAACATATTGGCATATGAGTTTGGCAGTTTGGCATACCCATAATGGGTGCGTATATGCCAAATAGTATCATGTTTTGGCATGTGCATAAAAAGAGGCCTAACGGGGAAAAATGTCCCAAAAATTTCTTTGCCTTTGCAGTAAGATGATATACCCTTCGACTGTTCAAGGAGTGTTTGCTGGCAGAACGGAAAGTGAAATGACGAAGGAATATCAATATACATAGGTGTTCCAAATTTGCTTATGTATTTGGAGTATTTACAGCATTCAGTTTCTAGTTGGCTATTGCATATCTGCTTACCCCACTAATTATAACACTGAAATTGTTAAAGCAGGAGCAGCGCATGCAATTCTTGTGGAGGGAAGATTATAGACGTCACTCAAAGTTCAGAGGAAAAGAAAGGAGGATCTTTAGTTGCAAGTCATACTTTTTTGCCATTAGTGGATATGAATCCAACAGTCCTTTTTACGTTAATTTAATCATTTGGTAAGCCAATTAACATTAGACAGAATCTCAAGCAGGAGTTAACGAGATCTAGTTCTAATCTATAACCTAACCACTTCCATCACAAAAACAACAAAAATTCTTCACAGACCACAAAAAAAAAACGAGATAAAAAAACCCGAGGCACATTCTCTGATAATTACTGGGACCCCCTGCTGTCATGGGCGGGGCACATCGGGACCCACCAGAAAAACTGAGTCCGGCGATTTTTCCCTTGTCCCTTTTCTCGGTCAGTAGAGAATCATCCCAAAAACAATTAACATATTGTACTGTTCTCATAAAGGATTATTCGGTTTGATTTTTGGAGCTAATAATGGAAATCACTTGCACATAGTCATAGGGCTTTATTTGAAACATAAAAAGCAAAGTCACTCACTTTATACTAGAAATTATTTGGTGTGATGCAAATGGCAACAATTTCTTGACGAATTGATCCACAAGTGGAATTTGGTAACCTATTGCAGCAATGTTTCTCGAAACTGTTCTGAGCAATGCTACCAAGTAACAGAGAGACTGAACGGTCCCGTTGCAAGGCTGCTAATTGAGGTACCAGCTTACTGGAAAGGATACCGAATTCCACACAAATCAAACAGAAAAATCCTTTATCTCATATGAAATTTGTCATCCTCCTCGGTAAACCTGACACGCACATTAGCAAACGACGGTGATGTTCTTGGATTAAAGCAGTCGATTTGACTGTGAGAGTGCACTAATCCTCAGCTTTTAACAAAACTTAATAATGAAACCGGTTGACTAACCTTTATTTGCCTATTTGAAGGAGACATACTAGACTGTCCCATCATCCTACATGTATATGATTATACGTCACAACTTGTACATACAAGTGTATGCAAACGCGGATCTTAGAATTTGTAGTAATATAATTTATCCAAAACATTAATGGATGGGAGCACTCATGGGACCCTAGTAGATAGGGGGTCTAGTGGGTTACCCCATGCACATGGGTGTTTAACACTTCAATCAATAATATAATTGAAAGACTTTCACATAAACAACAAACTTGTTTGATTGATTAGGTGATCTGTAAATGAGACTAACAATATTAATTTGGCAAACAAATAATCACCAAGAAAAAAGAAAATTTTGGTGAACAAACAATTCTTGAAACAAAGATGGGAATGGGATATGAAAACAAGGAACACAACAAAGAGAGAAAAAACAAAATGTGAAGGAAAGTCAATCACCATGGAATATCAAAGAAGGAAGAAGTTTTCTTTTCATGGTTGTAATAAATACCAAATCTCCATCCTTTGTATAATATGTCACACCCTAAAAAGAGTATATGGCTAACTTAATTCAAATTGTTATTCAGTTTATGGGGTTTACTTGCTTTTGTTTAATTCGAAATCTCCTTTGTCCACATCCTTCAAATAAGAATTGTTCTAAACCTCATAAGCTTGTCATAATCCAAGTTTGTACATAAACTTCGTCCCAAGGAAAAGGATGTGCCGAAAAGCAATGTACACTACTAAGACTTGGTTAATGATGAATCTTGAGTACTAGGTCTTGATTAACTAGTTAACAAAATTCATCTCTCTTTCACCCAACTAACACACTTTTTTAATTTTTATTTGTTTTTGTTCCTCCACAAATGTATACATCTGTCCATATTTTTGTGCATGTTTTGGACATTTCTTAAACTTTTCAATAACATTGTGGAATTAGTATTTAGTTGGTTAACCATCAATGATGTGAATTGATTGCGAGTTGAACCTGATTTTTTTGTTACTACTATATTTTTGTGTTTGAAATTATCTTCTTTCTTCAGAATATCATGAATTTTGATGCCAAAATAGATTTGCAGTAAACATGAGTATGGGCCAGAATAGATTTTCAACCATCGACTGTGTAATTCTGTAGCTCATGCCTTAGCTTAATGGACTAAAATGAATAATGTTTCTATGTACTGGTCTGTATTTCTAATCTGACTCGGGCTGATTGTTGAGGAGGATTTTTAGCCTCCTTGAAGACTCTCATTTAGATATGCTAATTCTTTTTTACTTAGCTCACATCCCCTGCCGTTTTGAAACGGCACTTCGGATGAAAGTCTGTGGAATATTTTGAACCGCCTGACCTGATTAGTGGAACAAATCATTAATCATACATGAGATTAACGACATAATAATCCGGTTAGTAATAAGTCACATTGACTGTGTATACCAAGTAATCTAGCAGAGAATCTACAAATTCCAAAGAAGACAAACTACTCCTTCCCGATGGACTGACTAATCTAAATTTAAGAATCGAAAACTTTTTCACAGTCAAGCCACAGAATACTTCCTTAATCTTGTCTTTGGTCAGGGTATTGATATTAAAATCATTTCATAATTATCCGGACAAAATGGTTAATCAAAAATTCTTGCGAGGAGGACCATATTATTTGTTTTCATGCATGCAGTTGCAGTCCTTAAATCTAGATTTGCCCGTTTAATTAGATTCAGCCCTAGTCTTTCTTTGTCTCAAAATTTGATGCCTACAGCTTTCTTTGTCTCAAAATCTATTGGGTGCAACTAAAAACTATAATTAGCAAATGGTAATTCAAGATTTCATTTATTCTAGTAGCAAACCGAGCAGGACGGCATTCATTTATTTATTACAAGCAATTACCAACTGCTCCCATTGAAAATCTCGGCTTTCTTTCTTCACCTAACAGATTAGATTTCCTCTCTTCTTTTTGGTGCCACTTTTCACTTGCTTTTGTTAGAAGTTTTGCATTTGTGGTTGCGGATCTCCTTTCCTATAGTATCTACTTGAAAATGATTGTTCTACAATTTTATATCAATTTCCGTTAACCATATTTGCTTCAGTTAATTTCCATTATTACGGTGTGATGCACAATGAACATTTACCACACACGGGAGAGAAGCGGCTTGACCAAATCTACTATTGGTTTTTATGATTTACATGAGATTTGAGTGTTATTTATAAGATTATTATTATTACTGTCAAAAACTCATTTCATGTGACTTAGAATTTGTGTAGCCTATAGGACAATAATTTACTGTGTCTGTGTTATATTCTCACACCAACATTCATTCGCTAATTTCTCAGTAAATGCTTAACAGATAAGATAATCATTACTTAAACTAATCCACTAGGGAAATATTTATATACGTACGTAAATAAAAAAATTAGAACCCAATGGTGTTTCCGTAATAGATGCAAATTTGAAGGACAATTTTACAACTATGGCTGATATATTAAATTAATTCACCACTTTTTGGTTTTCCTTTTCATTAAAATAGTGAAATTTAAGCTAAGTGATAAAATAAAATAAATAAATATAATTCTCCACCACGTTTCTCTCTCCTCTCTATATTTACACTGTTTCCATAATTTAAGCCCTTTTTATTTTTTATTTCCATTTTCCTCCTCTTCTTCTGATTTTTCAGTGATTTATGTTCTTCTTCCTCTTATCTAAAGAAAAACAAAGACCAAGTAGGTAGTTGTGACTTGTGAGTTGTTATACTTCACTGCTAATTGTAATCACTGATATATTAAATTGCCCATCAATCTCTATCAGTGAAACAAAATCTTTTAACTGGAGTTGAGAATTTAGTTTGTGTAGTTTTAAGGTTTTTTTTTTTTGTGCTCTGGAAATTTGGCATTTGGGGGTTTATACATTATTCAAGATATTGTGAAATTAACAAGTTTAATCAAAGAAAGGAGGTATTTTGAATTCTGGGTTGGTGTTGAAATGCGGAAAAAAGATTGGTTTGTGGACTGGATCGGTGAATCTATGAAGCTTTAATGGAAGAGGTGGTGGTGGTGGTCTGTAAGGGATTTTTATTGTTAACTCAGACATTATTATTTCATGGAGGGAATAGACTATAATAGATGTCTTGTTTCCTCCAAATTGAGATTACACAACCTGAATTTGTTTGCAGCTACTATTATTTTTGAGGTAATTTTGCCCTACTGTTCATTATTGTTGTTTTTAGTATGATTTTTTTTTGTTTTGTTTTGTAGATGTTTCGTAGATTTTCCTCTTCTAGAGGACATTTTTTTTTACTGTTAAAAATGGCAAGTTTGGTACTTGGTGTTGTTTATCAGTGGTTTTAGTTATTTTTGTTTTACTTCCAATAATATTTTTGCTGTTCTGGGAGGATTCGGGCAATTTCTCTCTTTGGGTTGTCAGAAACTAATTCCTTTTTGCTAATGAACTGTGGATTTATAGATTTTTGTTAACTACTAAAAGGTTTGTTTGTAGATTAAAATCTGATTCTTTGAGAGTTATATTACAAATTTTACCCAAACCGTGCATTAATGGTTTTGTTAAAGATTTGAGGCCTATCAGACTCAGCTAATGTTCTTTGAGAACTAAGTTTTGTTTGATCAGTAGCAGTAAAATCAGATCTTTTCTAGACCTTACGGATTTTCATGGATTGTAATGTTCGGCAATTGCTCTTTCTTGTGCATCAGATTGTATTATTATTCATCTGGTTTGAAGCTGGAAGTGCTGAGTTCCAAAACAACCAATTTCAATTGCAAGGCCTTGAAGTTGGAAAGAAAGAGGTTCTCTCACACTCCTGCATCCATGATCAATTACTCGAACAGAGGCGACGGCCTGGTCGCAAGGAGTACTCAGTTACTCCACAATTGTATAAAAAACCTGATAAATCAAAACCACTTAACCACAAGGGAAGGGCATTGCTTGGTTTCTCCCCATCACCAGAGCTACAGAAGGATATCAGACAGCCTATAAGAATATATCTAAATTATGATGCAGTAGGTCACTCGCCTGACAGAGATTGTCGAAGTGTTGGAAGCTCTGTCAAGGTAAGCCGGTTTGTTTTCAGTTCTGCCCAGATATAGCGAATTAGTTTTACTTAAGACTCATGCCATTGCTGGTATACATGGATATGGTCGCCAATGCGTCCTCACTTCATTTTCTTTGGTGCGCCTTTTCCCTCACTTTCAGCTCGGGGAGCCTCCTGTGACCTCTCTTCCTGGTACACCTGCTTGCAATCCACGTGCAGACCCTCCTATTTTTGGTGACTGCTGGTATAACTGCACCTTGGATGACATATCTGGGGAGGATAAGAGGCGTCGCCTTCGCAAGGTATTGATTTCTTACCTCAGTGACTCCTCACTTTCCTTCTGGCCCTACACGTTTCAGGATCCGGAGGAAGTTATGCAGATTATACTTGAAAAACTAGAGTTAGTTTCAGATTAACAAGAGTATGAGTTTTGTAATTCAGTAGCAGGACTGATATATTTGACATAATCTAATAACAATTGTGTTTTACTAAAATAAGATATAATAAATACCGTAATATTGCACTAGATTACGAACAGTGGAAACTAGATAAATCTGTCTTATACCAGAGGAAGTGTTACCCTATTTTCTATTTGTTATTGATGCATGAATCATCCTGTAGACGCGGTATTATTGTTTGAGCGACCATTGCATACTCTTGAAACAATTTATTGACGTCTGTATCAACATCACAGATGTTATACAATAATATTTGGCGTATGTAGACACATCACATTGCTAATAACAGCATATTCGCAGGCTTTAGGAAAGACGGCAGACTGGTTTAAAAGAGCCTTAGCTGTTGAGCCAGTGAAGGGGAACTTACGCTTGAGTGGATATTCTGCTTGTGGTCAAGACGGTGGTGTACAGCTACCACATGAATATGTAGAAGGTACCTGTAGCCTAACATTATCTATTTATAATCTATCCCGTTGCATTTTGTGTACTACTCTTATCCTTCTAATTAATTTTGTTTTTGGCAAATAACCACTATTCTTTTGGCAGAGGGTGTTTCTGATGCGGACTTGGTACTCTTGGTAACTACAAGGCCTACAACAGGAAACACACTGGCTTGGGCAGTGGCATGTGAGCGTGATCAATGGGGTCGTGCGATTGCTGGTAACTTGGTTTTGACATTCATCCTTGCAATATTTTTATCTTATATTTCCTCTAATAATATACTATTGCTTTCTTAGGACATGTGAATGTGGCCCCTCGCCATCTGACAGCTGAAGCAGAGACCCTACTTTCGGCTACTCTTATACATGAGGTCAGTAGTTGTCAGTTAATTGTGAGTGCGAAAATGTTGTATGTTTTCTTATATGAACATTTCTTCTTGTAGGTCATGCATGTGCTTGGTTTTGATCCTCACGCCTTTGCACACTTCCGGGATGAGAGGAAAAGGAGGCGTAGCAAGGTATATACTTTAATTATTTCCTCCATCTGTAGGACTGATGAATAATATCATCGGTTTGAGTTGCATAGATTAGCATGCAGGGAGCCGTGACACGAGTATTTGAGTGAACTCAAATTATTTCTTCTCAATTTGCAGGTCACTGTACAAGTTATGGATGAGAGGCTCGGAAGGATGGTAACTCGTGTTGTGCTTCCACGTGTTGTGATGCACTCACGATATCATTATGGGGTAAGTTGGCAACATTTGTCTTTGAGGAGATATACAAGGATCTCTATAAAACATCATTAATATGCTCCGACTTCCATATTTGCAAAAGAACCCTTATTGAGCTTTTAACTACAGGCATTTTCTGAGAATTTCACTGGGTTAGAGCTAGAAGATGGGGGAGGACGTGGCACATCCGGTATGTTTGTTTCTTTTATCTCATCCTACGTAAGTAGGGAAATAATTTTCATATATTGTATCTTCAGCCAAATTTTGATACTTTGCCTAAAGCAAACTAGAAGGAAGAACAGAAGTAGATGTGGAAGTATAAATGTATCTTCTTGCCCGTATACATGATCTCATGGATGCTTACCATCTTATTTCGAGTTGAGGTTACATGAATTTGAATCTGGTAACGGCTAGCAATTCTCAAACACCAATTCATGTTATACTTTTTTCCATGCAGGATCTCACTGGGAGAAAAGGCTTCTAATGAACGAAATTATGACAGGGTCAGTTGATACCAGATCAGTAGTTTCTAGGATGACGCTAGCTTTATTAGAAGATAGTGGATGGTACAAGGCTAACTATAGTATGGCAGACCATTTGGATTGGGGTCGAAACCAAGGGTCAGAATTTGTTACTTACCCTTGCAATCACTGGAAGGGAGCATATCACTGTAACACCACACAGTTATCAGGTTGTACGTATAACAGAGAAGCGGAGGGGTACTGCCCCATTGTAAGTTATAGTGGAGACCTTCCTCAATGGGCTCGATACTTCCCCCAAGCTAATAAAGGTGTGTTTGGTGTCCTTATGTTCAATTCAGGGGAGGAGCTAGGTAGGGGCAAGTAATTTCAGTTGCCCCCACTTGCCAACTGGCTCCCTAAGTCTATCTAGGCCAGTTTCACATAAACCCCCTTAAACTTGTGCTTTATTCCTTGTCTGTTCCCAGACAGTGAGAATTTGTTTTTCCCCCTCTACCTAGAATCTTAGCTTCACAACTGGTCTTTCACTTTTAGCAATGCTACTAATGTTATGCATCTAGTTCCATATTTATGAGGTCCTTGTAGATACACCAAATTGTTGTTAGTCATTTTGGTATTTGTGTGGCACCGCGAGTTTGTCAATCAAACTTTGGGACAGTGTTTCAGCCTTACATCAGACAGCAACATTTTTCTGAATGCAACATATTAGGATTCAGGGCTGTCATGTCATATTTTAGAACCCTCACTTAGTGCATCTTTGTGGTTATCATACATCTCGATTAGAATTTAGTTGAATGATGTGTTATTTTTTTAACTGTCAACTGTCACATTCTCTGGAATCTGGTGACAGGTGTAAGAAAGATGCTTTTTCATTGGCACTTGCCTGCAATTTGACCCTGTGCCCTTAATCCATACACAGAATTGAACATGCCTAGATCTTTCTGTACAAATCGCAGTATCTTTCAGTATAGATATCTGTCCTTTAGTTCTGGATGTGTCCAAATCGTTGATCTTTTTTTTTATTGTCCAATGCAGGTGGCCAGTCTTCGTTGGCTGATTATTGCACATATTTCGTAGCTTATTCGGATGGTTCATGTACAGATACAAATAGTGCCCGAGCACCTGATAGAATGCTTGGTGAAGTGCGAGGGAGTAGTTCCAGGTGAGATATGCTTCAAATAATTTGTGGACTTCATTCATGCATTTATACAATTATAATGTCTAATAGTTTTTCTTGACTGTAGGTGTATGTCATCATCTTTAGTACGAACTGGATTTGTGCGCGGATCTACGACTCAGGGAAATGGTTGCTATCAGCATCGTTGTGCAAACAACTCATTAGAGGTAAAATGTGATGCTTGCATACTTTTTTGCTCTTCTGGATCATTAGGTTGAAGTGTTCATACTCATAAGAGCAAGCAGTCTTTGTTCTTTGGGCAGAAATGTGATATGTTTAATTGCCATAAGGGCTGCAGCAGCATGCATAATTTCTGCAATGTTGTCATCTTATATCTTTCGTTTAACAGGATCTATTTATCTACTGTGTAGGTTGCCGTAGATGGGTCATGGAAAGTGTGTCCTGAAGCTGGGGGGGCCATCCAGTTTGCTGGTTTCAATGGTAACAATTGTTTGTACCAACCTTTAAATTACTATTTGGACATCTTTCCTCTCTCCGTTCTCCTACTAATGCTTGTGGCGTTATATGCTTATTTGGATTTTTTGCAGGACAACTGATCTGTCCAGCTTACCATGAACTTTGTAGTACCGTGCCAGTGCCTGTATCTGGTCAATGTTCCAGTTCGTGTAATTTTAATGGAGATTGTATTGATGGAAAATGTCATTGCTTTCTCGGGTTTCACGGTCATGACTGTAGTAAACGTAAGTCTGAAGAGCGGGACTTTTTCTGCTTAGATTTCTAATAATGATGAATATTATGAAAAATATGGTGGTAAACATGATAAGTTTGGTCGCATCTCTTGTTTCCACATTCGCCTCTTTTGAGACTGAAGTGATTCTTTTTCTGCAGGCTCTTGCCCGGACAATTGTAATGGGCATGGTAAGTGCTTAGCAAGTGGGATTTGTGAATGTGAAAATGGACGCACAGGTGTCGATTGTTCGACTGGTAATTTTTTTCTATAGTGATGTCGAACTCGAAATTTTATTGAATATGGCCTGTGGGCCCTTTGAGTATAGTTCTCGATTAAATTTAAATTTTAATACTTGCAAATGTTATTATGCAGCTGTTTGTGATGAGCAGTGTAGTCTGCATGGTGGTGTCTGTGATAACGGAGTTTGTGAATTCCGTTGCTCCGACTATGCCGGATACACATGTCAGAACAGCTCCACACTCCTCCCTAGCCTTTCAATTTGCAGGGATGTTCTTGCCAGGGATGCAGTTGGCCAGCATTGTGCCCCTAGTGAGTCGAGTATATTGCAGCAGTTAGAAGCAGCTGTTGTCATGCCCAATTACAACCGATTGATCCCTGGTGGTCGCACCATATTTAGTATATTTGACAACGGCTACTGTGCGGCGGCAGCAAAGCGGTTAGCCTGCTGGGTAAGTTCTCTATTCTCTTTCGGCATTACTCATTACCTTATCTTGTATAGGTTTTTCATTGTAGACATCCTATTGTTATAAGTAAACTTTCTTGTTTTTTTCCTGATAAATAATGT
The DNA here is from genome assembly GCA_023531295.1 of Papaver armeniacum. NCBI lineage: Eukaryota > Viridiplantae > Streptophyta > Magnoliopsida > Ranunculales > Papaveraceae > Papaver > Papaver armeniacum. Next base: position 90,890 of record JAJJWW010002023.1, on the reverse strand, counting down.
GGTACTTTGCATGACATTGTTGTGTATGTCTGCTTAATTTCAGATCTCCATACAAAAATGTGACAAGGATGGAGACAACAGGCTTCGAGTTTGCCACTCAGCATGTAGATCATATAATGCAGCATGCGGAGCATGCCTTGACTGTTCAGACCAAACTCTTTTTAGTAGTGAGGAGGAAGGGGAGGAGCAATGCACCGGCTTTGGCGAGATGAGACCATGGTGGCTTCGCCGATTCCGGGGTTTCTACTCCTAGGAACAATAGCTTTTGTAGGAAATATGTATAGGTCCCTGTAATTTTTTTCCTTTTTGTAATTTTTTTATCTTTTTTGGTAGAGTATTAATTGTAGGAAACGTGTCTTCTTCCACCCTATCTAGAAAATCCTTAAACAAGGATTGGGTGGTGTCAGTAAGCTGGGCTTTCAAAGATGTTAGTCCAAGTTGTCAAAGTTAAAAAAAAAAAAATCCAAGTAACAGAAAAAGGAAGAAATGAAAGAATGAAGCTATGTTTAAGATGCTAATGAAGAGTAAATGCCTTTGGCCCAAGGCCATTTAGGCAAAAATGCAGATTTGCTGTTTCTCTGATCCTTGCATCGTCTTGTTTTTATTTTTTCCCTTCAACTGTTGTTTAGAAGGCTATGATCTTCTAACTGTTAAATATTCACATGATGCCAGCGTGAGCCATGAATTGGTTAAGGGAGACTTGATGCTCATCATTGTAGCTCAATTTTAATCTGTTTAAATTTGTAACTTGCTAATGAAGGACAGAGATTACAGAATGGCCACCACAAGAAATACGGCAAAGTTGATAAATCCTATGAGATTATCGCCAAATATGCAAAGAAGACGAAAAATGAAATTGAGAATCCATCAAGGAGAGGCAGTGGGGCAGAAAGTGATGAGATAATCAGACCCAGCACTGCAAGTAAACGTACTTGAAGCATCGTCATAAGCGTAACTATATGCAGAAGGGCAAGCACTCTTGAACATAGTGGAGTATCCAGTAGGTCCACATGTACCCGGTGTGTCATGCGCTCCATTACAACAGTACTCTTCCGTATTGAAAGCACCACAAGCACTCTTACAAGCCACCACTGTGCCATCCACCACCACTTGAAGTTCTGGTGGGCAACTTGCATTTACATCTGATATGCAACCTGCATACCGGCAATCTCCAATCCCGCCGGAGCTAGTGATACCCACGCCCACATTGTATCCATCAACTAGGCTAACATCATAGAAGTCTTTATCGTTAGGTGTACCAGCAGTTCCTAGGGTGAATTCAGCCAAACTAGATGGTATTGCTCCACCACCTGTGCACCTCAGTACCGCCCCACAATCACCTGTTGCACATACGCCATTACCGTTGTCATCAAAGTTACATCCAGTGCGAGCCCAGAATCGTCCGGACCACCCTGCTGGTGCTGGAAGTGGAACTGACACGCCAGGCGTTAGAACAAATCCGCCATCACCGAGAGTATTCATACCATTGCCGCATAATGTAGCAGGCCAGATTGTGTGGTTGCAATTGTTGAAGAGTGTGAATACTGTTGCTGATGCTCCGTTTCCTGCAAAAATATCCATGTGTGAGATTCTAAATGCAGACAATGAAAAGAAAATCAAAGTTAAATCTCTAATATGCACGAGGGTAACCGTTATATTTGAAGGAGTGTTCATATATTTAGAATTCAGATCTAAGCGACCCTCAGATATCAGTGACATATGTGCACTCATTCCGCAGTGTAAACACGAACAACATGGTGAGATCATGCGTTAGTGAACAGAAAGAACTAAATCAGTTTCTAGAGTACAAGAATTTAATAGCAAAAAGACATTACCTGCTAGAAATACTAGGAGGAGGCTAATAAGAGAAATCTTTCCCATAAGAAACTCCATTTTTATTCCTCTTCTTCTTCTGCTTAACGATCTGTTTTTGTGGGAGTGTGTATGTATGTATATACAGGAAACTGGAAATGGGAAACAGAGAGAGAGAGACAGTTTTTTCGTGGGATCATGCAAACCCCTGTATGAGTTTATATTTTTGTTTTTTCTCACACTAGTTTTGATTTTTTCCCAAAATTAAAAATAAAATAAATTGCTACCTGTTTGTTGACAGATGAGATTATATACTTGGTTAAAAAAATTAAATAGTTACCTCCAGATTTTCTTTTTAACTAAGAAAAGAAAAACAAAAGCATTTTTGCTTTCAGGCCAATCCGGGTATAAAATAGTTTGATTAATTAGTAAATATTTTTAAGAGTGCGAATTTGTGCACCCTTAAATACCCGGGTGCACGTTACCGCTCACCCTATTTGTTAGTTTTACTTTACCTGGTTTCTGGTTTCCGGTTTCCTATTTTATTTCTTATTTTTCTAATTTTAAAATTACCTTGAAATTGATTAAACAAAACTAACTTTTTCTTCTTTTTCTTATCTCTTCACGTTCGTTCTCTTCCTAACTATAAATCTGTTAATCCTAAAATAAACCCAATAAATTCATCAAATTGATTTCTTGATGGTTTAATCCAATGAGTGGGATTAATGTGACATTTGATTTTGAGACCATATATCATGCCAGCTTTGGTTTGTGGATTGAGATAGATGGTGGTGGAAAAATAGGATGGAAAGTGGAAACGATGGGGAAAGTATGAAGAATAAATGGGAAGGAGTGAAATCGGTGGAAGATAGCATTAATCTCATATATTTTCCCCAATGAAATTGGCTACAAGTCCTACGGATGATTGTCAATCCCTGTCTGTTTTATATGGTGTAAAATTTATATGTGCTTAACAAGATGCCAGAGAAAATCCATCATATGATTTATTAGATGAAAGTAGTACTTCGGTTGATCAAAATCATCAAATCAAACAAATTGATTCCCATAATGTTGCTTCCGGTGTTGTTTAAGGTTTTTATGGTGAAGATCAAGCTTTTAAAACCTGTTACCCCCAGGACCAATTCTGTTGCTAGGGAAAATCCATGTCTTCGATGATACATATGCTACGGATTGAATACGAGTATGGATATGTTTTGGTAATTCTTATTAAAAAAAAGAAAAAAGAAAAAAAAATAGTAAAAGTAAATTAGCGGAATGAAAGGATGAAAGAGAAGCGGTTTTGAAGTTTTTATCGGCCAATTACAAAGGCCGGAATGTGCACCCGGTTTCTTGGGGTGCAGTTTCTTGGGGTGCACAAATTTGGACTCTTTAATTACACCTGGTTTCCCGGTTTCCTATTTTATTTCTTATTTTTCTAATTTTAAAATTACCTTGAAATTGATTAAACAAAACTAACTTTTTGTTTAATCCAAAATTTGAGAAGTTAATTACTAGATTTGGGCAGAATATACCGTGTTTGAAAGTTAAAACTCTACTTTCCACAAGACAAACAACACATGACGGCAGAGGAGAATCTCACTGAGAATTCGAGGTAGTATCACGTGATATAGCAGTTGTCTGTTACCTATAATTTCTGGCTTCCAACCAGTCTTCGTTAGAGACGGTTGCAAAATCACGTGCCATGTCTTCTCATTTGGCTTTTCATGGGGTCAAGAATTTACGGCATTCAGTCCAATTCTGCAGGAAGTTTTAGTTTTGGCACCAAATGTATGGAGGAACATTGGTATCAATTTCACCACCTATGAAAACTATGGATAGCTTGAAATAGTTTGCGTGGGCGAGTTAGCCAGTTAGGTGTAATAAATGATATGCAAATGAAGAGCCGAGCAAGCAACCACTGATTTAAATATACAAATTGGGTTGTGAAACTTAAAAGTTTGCAAGCACCACCCACACTGAGTCTCACTTTCAGTAAGACCAAATCACTCTAGATTGTGATGTTTCATCTCTTCGACACCAACTGGCCTGAGTTGTTATGACGTAACAACTTGGCTGAAACCCATAGCTGGAAAGTCGATTTACAAACACCTATAGTTCAGTCTTAAGAAAACAATCGAAAGTCCGAACGTCCGAACGAGTTAGATAGTGAGATTGTAACAATGTTCAAGTGTTCAACGAAGGAAAGTCTCCCACCTGTTGAATTTACTACATATTATTGGTGCCTCAACTATTAAAGAAACCATTATTCATCCAAACATTATATAGTACACTACAAGGGTTTCTGATTTATGCTGAATATTGAAACTTCGGATCCTGCTAACATTCTCTACTCACAACTTTGATTACTCCGACTAAACATTTCCTTGACTACGCCAGTAACTGGAGATGGTCGGATATTGAAGTAGGTAACAGTTGAAAGACAAGCACAAGCTAAAGTTATATATACTCTAAACCAAACAGAGAAAAACAAGAGGAAGACACCCAAGCTGGTCAAGAAGATTACCACAATGACATTAACCAGGCATTTTACTATTGGCAGATCTCCCTCAGTTCCTTGACAAGGGAAATGGCCTTTAGCCTTAAAATCAGAGAGCAAATGATCTTTGAGCTCGAAGGTATTCATCAGCCAAGCAGCAGTCTCATCTTCAGATATTGGGATTTTGTTTAGGGGTATACGTCGAATGTGAATGTGAACTTCAGAAGGATCCACCCCATACACATTGTCCATTAGGGTAGGGCATCGGTGCCTGTAGCCAATTGTTACATCATAAACTGCAAGAATTAAAGATTAGAAAGTATGTCAAACGATATGTTACGTGTGAAAGTCATAAACACTGTAGCATCTCCTTTATGCATATGCTTGTTAGGTACTCGAACAATAGTAAGTGAAGATCCTTCAATGGATGAATAAGATCAGAATAGACAAGTCACAAATTTTTCCCAGGAAAACCGCCCAAAAAGCTAACCAAATAGTAGAACAAGCTTTTAAAGACAATAAAAATGGATTAGTTTTATTCCTGAAGTAAATGGTTTGCATGGTTAGACTGCTTAATTGCACGAGCAGCACTTTGGTGGAACCACAACTGGGAGAGGACGAATGAACAGACACCATACCTGCATCTAAGGAGCTCCTCAGAGTGTCCAAGCATGCATGAAAACCCCTTGTTTTCGGCAGAAGCACATTTTTGAGGACAGGCAAACCCTTTTCAGTCGCGTACTTCTGACTCCTCATGCACTTCTGCTCACTGCAAATAAAAACAAGTGAAGCTTAATCCCAACAAAGTATACCATATAACACATATCTTTTAGGTCAACAATCAGGGTCCTTGAATGGGTATAGACATTAGCTTTAGTTTCATCTTTAGAAGGAAAAAGTAAGTTAAGATTTCAAGTGGCAAATGCAAGATGCTAACCTAAGTAGCATTGCTGCATCAGCATCTAGACAGTCTATCGGTAAATAGAGCTGAACATAAGAAGATACATTGGTGACTTACGTATAATCAGTGCCCTCTGGGAATACGGCGAGCCACATCGCATCTCGAGGATCAGTAAAAGTTGAAAGCATCTGGCACATTTTTGAGGCATCAACTTCCCATTTTCTCTCCACTGAAATGAAATCTAGAATGTGGAATGACCAACCGAAGACTGGTAACTTCATTAGGCTGCTCTTTAGAACATACTTGATATATCCCAAACTCCCTTTTCGAAATGCAAGATCCCACAAGTACATCCAGTCAACCTCAGTTCGATGGTTTGCAATAAGCAGAACACGTTCCCTGGGCGGAACAGGTTCTCCAGAGAAAATAACTTTAGTCTTGTTTATCTTCTCAAAAGAAAAGGCCACAGAGCAAGCCAGGCACCAAAACAGAACGACGTTGCTTTCCTGCTATAATGTATACTAAAAAATCGTATAACAATAGCGGTAAAAGGAGAACAACATACCAGCATCATAAATGCTGTTAAAAGTAGTACTAGTAAACACAAAAGGCCCCTAACTATCCTAATAGGAGTTAACTGGCGGTGACTTGGAGGACCATCATTCGATTTGAAAGACTTATGAGCTTCCATCTGCTTAAAAGAATTGTATAAACCCTTTTTTCGATAGTAGCTGCAAAACTAATACCAGATAGATTTGCCACTGAACAGCAGTTCACACTCGAGGATATGAATGGTTCCGGCTCATAAAGTTTATGATCAAGTCATCTACCAGAAAGAATTAGTGTCTGTGGTATATTTATCCTAAAAATTCAAAGTTCAATACTAATAGATACTAGGTGGAAGTGGGCATTGACAGAGTACTGAATCCTTGCGCGACGTTTGCCGAACCTGCATTAGGATAACAATGGACAGTCTTAGAAAATTTATGTAGTACTAGTAGTATATTAATCCCGAAATGCAGGTGGTCTTTCGCTCATTAACAGCCTAGAACCAACAAATAAACTCAAACCTATGAAAAGTTATGCCTAGGATTTATGGAGCAGAATGTTGGACAGTCAATAACTTATATGTTCATACATAAGGGCTCTTCATTAACATGTGAAACAACATTTTTATCTTGACAATGTCTTAACTAGAAGAGGACACAGAAAACAAAGTACACCGGACGATAACTAAGATTGCATCTCATTTGGGCAATACAAAAAACCATGCATCTTGTATTCAACAGCGAAAACTGGTTAACAAATACTATTTCACTTTTACATATTAGTAACTAAATCCACAACTACCGTTCAAGACATTTAATCAAATACATAGACGATAATATAATAAAAGAAAAAATCTGATTGATAAGTAACGTATATATTTGCAACATCTAACAACACAAACTCAAAACAAAATTCACAAACTAGGCGATTATGTAGAATTTCTGAGCAAAATTAGCTAAATGTTAACCTAAGAAACATATGTACTAATGATGATAACCTAAGAAACCTCATTTGATTAAGGGTTTGAAAAGAGAGATAAGGATAAGGAAATTAGGTTTCTTACCAACAAATAGTAGTCTGCAATGAACTTCGGGAAGGCTTCTTATCACCACCAAATAGAGAGAGATTGAAAGGATTTGTGGTGCCAACAAAAATTCTCACTCTTGCTGCTATTACTGTATGTACATTGTACTGGACTTGCAACTTTTTCGAAATAGTATCCTTCGGACTTTACTGTGGGTGGGAAACCATTTCAACTTTGCTCAAATAGTAATTCCCTTACCCTCCTCCGTCTAGTAACGTGTCAGCAACCACTTTTATACATTGCCACGGCGATAGGTTTGGGATAATTTGGGTATCGTGGAGGGTTTAGGGGGACTTCCCCGTGAAATTTTACTGAAATCCATAAGAAAATTGTTATTGGGGAATGCTTAAAATCTTGGGTATTGTTAATCATGCAAGTGCAAACCGCATTAACAGATGTTCTTAACATACACTAGAGTTGGATAGTACGGTAATTGTTATTGGATTTGTAAATTTACTCGAATTTCAACTCCATAGTACTAGCTACTGCTCGCTTTAACCCAATATATATATATATATATATTTTTTTTTTTTGAAGAAAATATAAAGATTTTTATTTACTGGATGACCGCTACCACGGTGGGAAGGCCGGCCGAAAAAATTGACACAAACCTAAGTATAGTACTTACAGTTTAGTTCCGCCATAATGGCACGGTGTTGGACAAGATAATTGTAAAGCAGAGAATTGTTCGTATTTCTTTGTAAAGAGACTAGTAGATTGCCCCTGCCATAATGAGATGGGACAGAAGCAGTGCCGGTGATCCAATGGTGCATCGGAATCGATATCCACTAATTTGTGGTGAGTATCTTTGTCAAGGTGAGCTTCCAAAATTTCGTAGCAGACGCGCAATAAAAAGAGAGTGTAATTTTGTGCACACTCCTTTAAAGGGTGCGCACGAAACAAAGATACTCACCACAAATTTATTAAATTAGTTTTTATTTCTTTTTAATTTAAAAAGGAAACCGTATTTTATCTTTACCTAAAATATAGTTCTAAAAAAAGAAAACTGATAATTTTAACAACTGGTAGTCTGGCAACATTTCTTAAGGTCTTAACCAGGAGCTTTCTTCTTCCTTTAGAGATCAACATAAGTGAAACTCAGCTAAAAATATTAGAGTTGGTTTATTTAATTAAAGCATTAGCGTTTCTTCAACACTCAGCATAGAATACAAAAGATCATATTGCATAACATTCCATAGGTATAAATTATTCTATGTAATTGAAAATGCAATGGTTGTTGTTTTATCAAATTTTCCCCAAACAGCTAGGAACCAAAGAGATTAAATTGATGAGAAGCCCTATACACATGTTGACTAAGTTGCACAAAATTGGACTCATAAAAAGAACTACAGTAAAAACTCCATATATTAATAACCTTGGGACTTTACAAAATTATTAATATATGGAGTTTATTAATATAGGGAGGTATACCAAAAAAAATGATTTTTTTTTTTTTTGGCTATGTCAAAGTATGTAGGGAAACATAAGCTGAAAAATATCCAAATCTTGAGAAGGATTGGTAGAAGTAGTAATAGAACTAAAATGGGATATAAGAAGTTTTTGAATTTCCTCTCTGGAAGTATACCAATTTCCATCAGCATCTCTAATCGAATCGATTTGATTACGCCGTCTTCGAAAGTTCGCTTTGGTATGGAAGTACTTTGTATTCTTATCTTGATTTTGTAGAATTTTATCTCTGGATTGCTTTGGAAAGCAATATTAGCTCTTACTTGATCCCAATGTTTCAGATTGTGCTTGTAAATCTTTTAAATGCTTCGAGACACAGGAGAAGTTTGTTGTGCTACTTGTATCCGCTCTTGAACATATTGTATATCCTCAGCGACATTACCAAAAGTTCTGCGTTTCCATTGACGAATACTTTTTCGGGCATGATTCAACCTTTTTGTAAAAGAAGCAGCCGGAGACCCTGACTGAGGAGAATTCCAAGCTTATTGAACCATTAACTTGAAATCTTCATGTTTTTTCCAGGTTTCATAAAGTCTAAATGGCTTATATAAATTTGGAGGTGAAGGAGAGGTGACTAATAGAATTGGAGCATGATCCGAGCCCAGTGGTATTAATTTATTGATGATAGCATTTGGAAAAAAAGAGAGCCACTCAGTCGAGGCTAAAGCTCTGTCTAATCTAGTTTGGACAAAGTGGAAGTCTTTCCTATGATTTGACCATGTGAATAGATTACCAGTGAAAGGGATATCATGAAGACCACATTGATTTATTGTTTGGTGAATAATTGATGAAGTGGAGGGCTTATGGGTAGAAAAAGATTGACTATCATAACAAGATAAAGTAACATTCAAGTCACCAATAATAACCCATGGCAAATCCATATGTCTACCCATTTCTGCTATAATCTTCCACTGTTCAGTTCTTTCTTCATCATAACAAGTAGGGTCGCACATGGTCCTAGACACGTCTTGGTTCTCTTATGGAACCGTTCCATGTACTTGGTGTTGGCCGGTACCTCCTTTTGAGGACCTGTACTGCACTGGTGTTGTACATGTACCTATGATACCTGGTCCCAATTACAAGACCAAGTCTGGGGTTTTACCCGAAAAACATTACAAAATATAAAACAACATTTCCATAAGTTCAATGTTCAACAATCCAAAATAAGTTCAGGTTGCATACATACTTAAGTTCAACATTTCCATAACTTCAAAACAACAATCCAAAATAGGTTCAGTTTGCTAAAAAGTAAAAACAACATTTCCACAACCATAAATCTGTCTACGACAAGTCGACAAGAAATGAAATGCGATCATTGCAAATGAAAATGGATGGCTGCACAACCTGTACTTGCAAGTTGCAATCCTAGGCCACAAATCTGCACATTCCTCTCCAATAAGGCCAGTGATAGGATAGCACAACCTCAACCTATGTGTATTACAACCAATTCAGAACAAATAGCAAGCAAATACATAAGAAGTTCATAACTGCAGTTGAATTTGTGTAGATTGAATATTTTCAGTCCATCCATTTCCATACATTACATAGTAGCAATGAGAATTTGATATAGAAATGAATCCAAATTATGTTTCAACAAGGACAGCAAGATAAAGAAAGTTACCAACCTTCCATTTCTTAGCAAGGAGCCAAGGAATAAACTTCAAGCTTTTAGGAGATTTTCAATTATGACTGCAACAGGCAAAAAAAACATGAGTATTCTCTTCTGCAGTTTCCAGTTCTGATCAATGTAGTGAGCGGTTACACAAATATAATTAAAATTATTTGGTCATGTCCATGTGTCAGTTGTCAAAGATACCCTCTGCTTAGATGTCAAGAAGTAAGTTTTTAGGTTATTCTTCTCTTCTACATACATCTTTAACATATCCCTATAAATTGGCATACATCCTGGAACCTTGAACCTAGGATGTGCCTCTTGCATCATTGCCACAAAGCCTGACCCTTCTACTTTTCTAAAAGGTATTTCATCCGTAATTATCCACTCAACACGACGCCTTCTTAACCTATCATAACTGTAAGTATGAGCAATAAGTTTACCATCCTGACCTGGTTTTTTGGGTGGCATCAACAGAGATGGTTGTCCCTTTTCTTTCTTCCTGTTAGGATTTCTTAGACATCTATTCAAATGCTTTCGTAATCCAAAAGTGCCATTATTGTAGGATCCAAATATCGCACAACATTCGTTAGTGCTCGAGATTCATTCTTTTCCATAGCTCGCGAGAAGGTAGCAAGAGCCTGCGAAATTATCAAAGAGCTTGCGAGAATATGAGTTGTATGTGAGTTGTCATCCACTATGTAAACACCTATATAAAGAGGAGAGCAGGAGAGAGAAAGGAGGATAGATATTTTTGTAAACTAGGAGGATGGACACAATTTTGTAAGAGAGAGAAGATACACAATTAGGAGAGAGAGACTTTATTTTCTTTATTATCTTCTTCCCCAAAACTAGATCTAGAGCTCTCTCAAATATCCATTAATGGAGATTCTAAATGTAATATTAATGTAACCTCAACAATCATAGTAAAGAACCATGGATGTAGATCATCACATTGATCGAACCATGTAAAAAATCCTTGTGTCAATTTATATTTCTAGTACTTATATTTGAAATTTAGGTGATTAATAAGATTTAGATCTAGAAATTATTATAAGGGGTGTGTTGTAGGAAATCCTGCAACTACATATGGCGCTAGAAACAGGGAGGAGTAAAGGATTTATCCTTCCTGTAACTTGTTGGTTCAAGAAGATTCGGTGTTGATATTTAAATTCTATGGATACTTGAAGTCATCAACTGTGTAGTGTGTATATTTTTCTAGATCTATAAAGTTTAGGTTCAAAAATGGAAATTTCATGGAAGAAATTACACTTTCAGGGAAGAAAATCAAGGTTTCAATTTGTTGAAAGAAATTAAGGAAGGGCGAAGTGCAGATAAGAGGCAGACGCTGTGATTTCTATCAAAAATAGAAATTCGCACAGATGGTTCAAGGCTGAGCGAACAAACAATAGGTCATGGGTTCGAATTCGCAGAGATACATAGTTTTCATTTTATTATCATCTTCAGTGGCGAATAAGAGAATAAGGAAAAAAGTTATGAGTTAATTTCGCAGAGAAGTTCTTGAACATTTGGTCCAGAGAACAACATGTGTGTTTGTGGTCGCAAGTTCGAATTCGCCTGCGAGCATAGTTTTCTTCTTTTTACAGAGGACGAAAAAATGAATAATTTCGCAAAGTTGTTTCATAATTTCGCAAACAAGAGGCGACACGATTGGTCACCCGCGAAGTTAATGAGTTCATGGTCATGTGTTCAAAACCCAACGAATGTGTATTTTTCGCATGGATATTTCGCAAGAGTATTTCTCACAGAAGAGAGTTTATGATTATTTCGCACAGAAATTTCGCAAAGGAGGGTTAGCACAGATGGTTCATTTGATTCGATGCATGAAGAAGGACGTAGGTTCAATTCCCACCTCCTGCTAATTTTTCGCACATATTACATATTTTTGGGTTGCTACCAGCGAAGAGCAAATCAAGTTTTAACAAGTGTGCGATAATTTCGCACAAGAGAACTGGCACAGTTGGTCAAGAGACATGAATGCAAGCAGCAGGTCGCAGGATCAATTCTTTCTTCTCGCACATTTATTTTTGTTATGCGAAATTTTGCACGGACTATGATTATTTCGCAAAGAAGAAAGTTGATGATTATCTCGCAAATTAATTTCGCAAGAGAAGGTTAGAACAGTTGGTATGCTACGAGAATATGCAAGATGCAGGTCAAGGGTTCAAGTCTCACTTCTCACACTTCTTTTTGTTGCGCGAAGTTCATACATTTCAAGGCATTTATTCACTTCTTTGACAACAACAACAAACCACAAAAGCTAAGTACCACTTTCCTTGAACATTTTACTTACAACAAATAAAAGATTTTTGATTTGATTTACAAAACACGATACAATCGCAGAATTACAAAGATTTCACGATTACAATGATTCGAGAAAAATCTCGTAGATATTACAAAAGAGACCGAGAAAAATCTCGCACAGATCAATTTATATATTTCCCTTAAATATTTGCTTTGTCTCAAATGAGAATGATATCTAACATGGAGAGTAGTAGGAGGCAAAATAAGTCCATCAACAGGCTAGTAAGACCTTCCATCAACAGGCTGCATAAGACCTCATTAGAATCATTTCCATGAAAGATGTTTATCGGATGAGACGAAACAAGTTATACAAAGGAAATCAAAACAAAGAAAAACGATTTGAACTTGCAATTAAATGAATATTTTTGATAAAAGAAATGTTGAATACTAATGTAAATTCTTATTTGCATTACAAAGATTGCATGAGGCGTAGAACGTGGAGTAATAATTTCGCAATACTTCTTATTCGCGATCAAGGACGGATACTTCTTATACTTCTCAAAGGATACTTCATACTTCTTATATATTTCGAGGATTGAGTACTTCTTATACTTCTTCAAGGATACTTCATACTTCTTATACTTCAAGGATACTTCATACTTCTTATACTTCAAGGGTTGATACTTCTTGTTTATTTCGCAAAGCTTCGGAACTCCGCAAAAGAATAGAGGCAAGTACGTACTTTTCAAGAAAAGTATTCTTTCGCGTAGTTCCTTCATCAACAAAGATCAAAGACTACTACAACAACGGATTTTTCCTTAAAGATCGCTCTTCAAGCAATATTCAAGGAAAAAGAGGCAAGATGTAGGATCCAAATATCGCACAACCTTCGTTAGTGTGCGAGATTCATTCTTTTCCATAGCTCGCGAGAAGGTAGCAAGAGCCTGCAAAATTATCAAAGAGCTTGCGAGAATATGAGCTGTATGTGAGTTGTCATCCACTATGTAAACACCTATATAAAGAGGAGAGCAGGAGAGAGAAAGGAGGATAGACATTTTTGTAAATTAGGAGGATGGACACAATTTTGTAAGAGAGAGAAGATACACAATTAGGAGGGAGAGACTTTATTTTCTTTATTATCTTCTTCCCCAAAACTAGATCTAGAGCTCTCTCAAATATCCATTAATGGAGATTCTAAATGTAATATTAATGTAACCTCTACAATCATAGTAAAGAACCATGGATGTAGATCACATTGATCGAACCATGTAAAAAATCCTTGTGTCAATTTATATTTCTAGTACTTATATTTGAAATTTATGTGATTAATAAGATTTAGATCTAGAAATTATTATAAGGGGTGTGTTGTAGGATTTCCTGCAACTACAATTATTGTCATTGTGAGCAGCATATGTCTTGTGGCAATGATGACATTCAGCAAGAGTATCACTTATCCTAGTCATTTCCAACCAAACACTTGATCTCACTTTGCCGTGCTTCTTTTTGCTATCACCAACTTCAACTGCTTCAGCTGTACTTGTTGGAGTTGCAGTTTCAGATTCATTTGTGTGAGATGCAGCTTGAGATGATGATCCAACTTCTGTTTGTTGAGTTGTACTTGTAGTTGGAGTTGCATTTGTAGTTGGAGTTGAATTTGATGTGGTCATCTAACAAACATAAAACAGAACCAATTACAACCAATTTGAAGTGCTTTGTACTTGTATTCTAAGTACTGAAAATAAAATGTCAGATGGGCAAGTCCACTGAGTTCCTAAGCATATATCAGTACAACTACTAACAAGAACACTACTACAGTACTACTTGATTAACAATATAGCTAATCAAAGATACTGAAGATACATAAATCATTTTTACAGATGATATAAAAGATATAAGTAAATGAAGCTGTAAGTAAATGCAATCATATTTAAAGTCAAATATTTGTGTACACACTGCCAGTACTAGTCACAATTAAACATGATAGCACTAATAAGTAACAACCATGGGATCCTTACTGAGATACCATTAGGTGTTCATATCATGTGAATAAGGTGCCGAATTACATATGGTACTGTGTCTGTATGCCTCTAAGTTCTAGCCTTACTCTACTTTAAAACTCCATTAAAACTCTACAATTAAAGAAGTGGAGAAGGAGTAAATCCTTTCAAAAACCCCATCACAATTATCAATACCCATTAAAATTCTCCCAGTTTACTTGTAGACTGTAGTTGGAGTTTCTAAAATTACAACCAAGTTTTCTTTATGGAATTTTATCAAACAGGGATTCAACATTATTCAGTATATGAAATTAGGTCAACACAAACACCTAATTATAATTAGCCTAACAAAAACCCAATTTCTTAAACAAAAAGATAGAATAAAGTTATACCTTCAATCCTTCACACAACTCTAATCCTCTTCCTTCTTCCCTTCTCCACTGAAAGCCATCAAGAAATCAAATTAGAAGATGAAATAAAACCCATGTTCCGAAATCATATCCACTAAAGTAACAACAACATCAAAAGCAGAAAACCCATGTTCCCAAAGAGATCACAACTATAATCTTATTACCTGAAGTTGATGATTCTTCAAAAATATATAGAACTCAGATGAGTTGAAAGAGATGGAGATGATGAGTTGAATCTGTACACAAGTAAAAACCCTAAATCAATCTACAATCAAACCCTAAATCAATCTACAATCAAACCCTAAGGTGAAGAATACTTACCTGATAGAGATGGTGATACACTGACACAATGAATCTGATAGAGAGAAGAACAGAGAAGAGGGCTACCGCTGAGAAAAAAAAAGAAGAAGAAAAATGAGAGTGAACTATTCTCTCGATGCTCTATACCTATCTTGGACGGCTACGATTAAAAACCTATATAGATCTTAATGGATTATATCAACCGGTACTTATGGTCCGGTTCAAGTCCGCCGCCCCCCCAAGAATCGGTCCATGTACCGGTCTATCCCGGTTCTCAACTTCCCAAAGACGGTCCCCTCAGACGGCTACACTTGTTCCTATCCGGTATTTCCAGTTCCAGTCCGGTCCAGGTCATCTTAACCGGTTCTTGTGCAGCCCTATTAACAAGAGCTATATAAACATGTTAGTACCCACTGTTGATTTCTTGGACCAGTGTGAATAATGAAGTTAACAATATTATGAGTGAAATGCATGAATTCAATTTTAAAACCATCCTTCCACAAAATTACAATACCTCTAGCCCTAATTCTAATATTATGACACCAAACATTAGGATAATGCAAATCATGTAGCAAAAAATATGCATTTTTGTTCTGTTTTTTAGTTTCTGATAGAAAAATGATATCAGGGTTATATTGACTAATACAATCTTTTAAGTGTTGTCTAGTATGCTTATTTCCTAGACCCTGAACATTCCATGCAAGGATTCTCATATTGAACAGACAAATAAAAAACAGATAGTGAAAATGAAAGCTAACACTCAAACTTAATATATGAAGATTTAGAAAAGAAAAGTGCAAAATCCGAAAAGAACAAACTGAAAATAGAGTTAGAATACTAACCTGATCTGATTGCTCAGCTACAAGGTTTCCACCAGCATATCCAAGAAAATTTCCCTATTCCCCTTTGTTTATGGGTAAAAATCGTTTCCGCCGATTTTGGTAAATTCGGTAGGTGAGTGAGAAACTGGTTTAAACCATAAACAAATGTGCTGCACGTGAGCACTTTCTAGATTCGAGAGATCAATCTGTACAAGTCCGGCCTAAACCAAGAAATGGCCGTTCCAGACTTGCTTCGGTCACAAAGTGGAGGAGAAGGGTTGATTTGGGGAGGGAAGCAAAGAAAGGTGTTGAGACCGAATAATTCAGGGGAGAGTAGTGTCTCGACTTGTATCGAAAGTGAAAGCTTAGGAAGCTTGCAAGAGATGAAAGCTTTTTGGAGAGCTTGCAAAGTTGCCTTTTCAGAGAGTGTTGTATTTTTCTCCTGAACGAGACTTGTCGTCTGGTGGAAATAGGTAAGACCTATTTATACAAGTCGAGATTGAAACGTACCCTGGCCTCATGAAGGAAGAGAGTAAAGGGTGAAATAATGGGAGGAGGTGGTAACCGCATGGTGTTTATGGGTGAAAACGTTTTCACCATTATTTCCTCATTTATTTGACCGATTTATTCCTATTCACGCTTTCTTAATGTGAGCGTAGTGTACGCTGCATCTTTGTGACCGCCAAACCAAGACACTAGAAAGCATCCCCCAGTTTGTGTTGATGTCTCGAGTCTTGGTTGCACCTTGAGTGCAAGTGGCGCTGGTAGGGGCACGTGTGGCATGTGCAGAATGCCTTTGTTGCGGGTTGCACCTCAAGCGCAAGTGGCGCGTGCGAGGCTGCTAGTGGCGTGTGTGGCATGTGCCAATGGCATGTGTGGAATGCCTTGGTGGTAGGCTGTACGTTGAGTGTAAGTGACAATGCATAGAGCTGCTAGTGGCGTGTGTGGCATGTGCCAATGGCATGTGCGGAATGCCTTGGCGGTAGGTTGCACGGTTTGCAAGTTAGGCTACCAGCGTGGGTTTTGGCATGTGCCAATGGCGCGTACGGCCAAGTTGGCCTAGGTTGCACGGCTTGCAAGTTGGGCTACCAACGTGCGTGTTTGGCATGTGCCAATGGCATGCGTGGCCAACTTGGATCACGGCTTGGTAAGAAAAGCTACCAGCGAGCGTGTTGGCATGTGCCAATGGCATGCTCGGCCATTAGGGCCACGACCTGGTAAGAAAAGCTACCAGCGATGCGTGTTGGCACGTGCCAATGGCATGCTTGGCCATTAGGGCCACGGCTTGGTAAGAAAAGCTACCAGCGATGCGTGTTGGCATGTGCCAATGGCATGCTTGGCCATTAGGGCCACGGCTTGGTAAGAAAAGCTACAAGCGAGCGTGTTGGCATGTGCCAATGGCATGCTCGGCCATTAGGGCCACGCCCTGGTGAGAAAAGCTACCAGCGAGCGTGTTGGCATGTGCCAATGGCATGCTTCGGCCATTAGGGCCACGGCCTGGTAAGAAAAGCTACCAGCGAGCGTGTTGGCATGTGCCAATGGCATGCGTGGCCAATTTGGTCTAGGTTGCACAGTTTGCAAGCCTAGGTGCGAGCGTTACTCTGGCATGGCGCGGCTAGGGCCAAGGTAAGGGTGTTTGGCTTGGCGTGGCGTGACCAGCGTAGCTAGGGCCAAGGCAGAGTGTGTTTGGCATGGCGCGGCTAGCTTGGGCTAGGTGTGGCTGGCATGATTTGCCATTGGCACGGAGGTGCGGCTAGCATGGTTGGCATGCTTTGGCGCGTTTGGTGTGACTAGCATAGCTAGGGCCAAGGCAGAGTGCGTTTGGCATGGCGAGGCTAGCTTGGCCTAGGTGTGGCTGGCATGATTTGCCATTGGCACGGAGGTGCGGCTTGCATGGTTGGCATGCTTTGGCGCGTTTTGGTGTGGCTGGCATGATTTGCCATTGGCACAGAGGTGCGGCTAGCTTGGGCTAGGTGTTGCTGGCATGATCTGCCATTGGCACGGAGGTGCGGCTAGCATGGTTGGCATGCTTTGGCGCGCTTGGTGTGACTAGCATAGCTAGGGCCAAGGCAGAGTGCGTTTGGCATGGCGCGGCTAGCTTGGGCTAGGTGTGGCTGGCATGATTTGCCATTGGCACGGAGGGGAATTAGGGTTTTGTTCGTTGTAACCCTAATTTGAAAAAATACCCCCTATTAATTACTGACTATATGCATTAAATGTTCTAATAAATGTGTCACCGGTAACATTAGGTTATTTGGGTGTTTATACGATTTTACCCTTTGTTTAAAAACCACCATCAACATTAAGTCCCCTGCTTAGCTCGGAACAGGAGCTTTGTTGCGAGGTAAGCATAAGATGGTGACAAACTATCAGCAGCAAATCGTAAAGAGAATTGAGGAGGCTTGTCTGACCTTTTTATAAATAGGATTTGGAATCATTGCCTCTGGCAGTTTTGCACAAATCGGGAGGCTGGCACAATTGGGAAGTCAGCGTCATTGAGAGACAGGAAGTTGGGCGGCATTGAGAAGTTGACGCGAGTTGGGAAACTGAGCGTGCTGGCTGGCGGGACCGGCGCAAAGTGGGAAGCTGATCGCGCTAGCTGGCGGGACTGGTGCAAGGTGGGGAAGCTGAGCGTGCTAGCTGGCTTGACTTGGGCGACGTTGGGAAGTTGGGCGCAATTGGTGGGACCGGTGCAACTTGGGCGACGTTGGGAAGTTGGGCGCAATTGGTGGGACCGGTGCAACTTGGGCAACGTTGGGAAGTTGGGCGCCCTTGTGGGGCCGTTCCTTATATGCACGATTTTTGGTATAGGGAAATCCTTCCCTATTTCAGAATCTCCACGCCCATATATATAAAATCCATTTCTCTCATCTTTGTTCTTTCATCTTTTCATACTAGCGGCAGAGTCATAAAAAAAAACCGGCTTCCAGGTATGTCTTCCAGTACTTCTCTTATTTCCCTTTTCATGTAGGTGCAAACCCTAAAAGTAGGCGTTTTTCTTTCATAATCCTTGCAATGATATTGCGCATATGATTTCTTGGCGTGCTTCTTGTAGAAAATATTGTATATATGCACCCAAGGGAAATACTGTATATATGATTCGAACCCGTAGAAAAACGCTCCATATATAATTTTGAACCCGAAGAAGGATACCATAGACGCATTCGAGCCCGTGGAAAATACTGCGTATATAGTCTTGAACCCGAAGAAGGATACTGCTGACGCACTTGAGCCCGTATAAAATACTGCGTATATAATTTTGAACCCCGAAGAAGATACTGCGTGTGCATTTTCGAACCCGTAGAGAATACTGTATATGTGCTTCATATGACTTCGAACCCATAGGAAATATTGCATATATGAATTTCGGACCTGAAGAAAATACTGCGCGTGCAGTTTTGAACCCGTAGAAAAATGCTCCATATATAATTTTGAACCCGAAGAAGGATATGATGTTGTTTTGAAGTTGTTGTAGAAAGTGGTAGTAAAGTTCGTTCAACTCAGACTTGTAAAGTCTCGGTTTAAGACTTAAAAATATAAACTATAAAAACAAAGAAAATATATACACAAGTTTTGTCACAAATATCGAGAGTTACTAGGACTCAGGATTCCACCATAAAATTCATTCATGTGATTCATATATTTATTCTAGATAATTATAGCTCAAATAATAATAAAATATTGACTCTATGCTTTGCCAAGGTAGATTTTTGAAAAGCAACGACTGTATATCTAAAGCATGGGATATCAAAAGACTTAACCTAAGTATAACCCATCAATTGAAATCACAACCATTCAATAAAAATCATAAAACAATTAACAATCCATGCAAAAAGTCATGAAAGAATTAAATATAATTACCACACGCATGAAATATGGCTTCCTCCGTCATCCCAGTGTTGGGGTTTAGCTCCTCATATTAATCACGTGCTCAAAATAGGTGTTCATAGCTCAAAAGTGTGAAAAACAAGAGAAAGCTAATAACTCAGGCAGTTTGCAACGCTGTAGTGGCGTTACAAATAGCTGTTACAACGGGTATTGAACTGTTACAGAGAAAAGATGACAGGCTTTTGAAATATGTGATCTGTTGAACAGCGATACTTCTGTTGTGCTGTTGAAATAAGACTGCCTCTGTAAGTCTGTTCTTCGTGTTCTTGAGAACGACACTTCTGTAGTGTCGTCTGCAACCTTTCTCCTCCTTCTTCACCTGTTGATGATGAATTGTCCCTGCAGCTCGGTTTTCTTCACAACAACTACCCGGAAATATCCCCCAGGGTCTCGACTGCCTTCTGTGACTTCACCCCAGCCTTTTTATACACGACAGGGACTGTAAAATCTTCCCGAATATGTCTTCTTTTCCTTAATGCAAATCACGGGTTTTTCTCTCACCCAAATCTCCTAAACGCGACAACTCGGGTTCTTTTTAATCTCAAACTTCATTATTTGATAACCTCGAATCTGACAGGGAAGATATTCACTTCCTTTTTTTTTACGTAACTTCTCTGTTTAGAATAATTCCTCGAGATATTCCTCTCCCTGTAACGTGATAATTTCCACATATAAGAGTTTTCGATCCCTTTTTAATCTCCTAAACACGTCAACTAACTTTGTTATTAGGTCACCAGTTAATCCCGTGTTTAATTCTTCTAAAAACTCTTCCAAAAATATAACAAAGACCCGAGAACTTTACTTCTCTGTTTTGTCGAGAACTGAGTGTAGAAACCCTTTTTTAGCAATTCCAACTATATTACCGCTCCTGTTTCATCCAAAGAAGCCCAATCCAATCCAACTGCTCGAGAAAATCCGACAAAATCGCACCCAAATTGCTGCCAGAAATGTTCGCTGCTGCTGAATTTTCAAAATACCTTTTCCCGCCAAAATTCTCTCCCGTGAAGAAGATAGGATGCCCCCTAACCATAATAGGGGTGCCTTTAGCAGACGCCTTTTGGGATGCCCTAGGGTGCAAATATCATGAGGGTACCCCTTAGTATTTGAGGTGCCCCTTATCCAAACGAGGGGTCCGAATAGTAATTTTCTCCCACGAGCGCAAATACCACTTTTCGAGCCAATTTTCCCGCAAAAGCTTATTTCTCCAAAAACACCTACAAAGACATAAAATACCGAAATAAGCGCAAATCGAGTACTAACATTACAGAAAATTGAGACTAAAATAGACACATAAATGCGTCTATCAAATACCCCCAAACTTATTATTTGCTAGTCCCGAGCAAATCAAATCTACAAAATAAAATCCTAACTCACCGTCGCAGGCATCGTCGATTGCATTTAGCGTATGCAATAAGCCTTTAAACCCCTAGGTGGCCCTAGTGGCCGAGTTATAGTCTCGGGAGGGTTTACCAGAGGTGTACCCACAAAACCTTTATACTCCAAACCCTCACTATCTACGCAGAACCTCGGAAGGCACTAAAGAATCTCCTTGGTTGGCATACTTATTGATTACATGAGGAAGTACCCTGATGCGAAATTCCAATTGTTGTACACGAGTTTGCACTCAAGCATACTAAAAATTCATATATAAGTCACAAAGCTCTACTCAGATAGTTTCTGTACATCATAACCGGAGTCAACCAATCACATGGATAGATTAAGAGATGGATATAGAAAAACATAGATGGTTTTGATGTTGACTAAGGTGAATGGTGTTTCTCATATCCTGTCAAGGCCACTGCCAAAACGAACCTATCCTAATGGACCGAGATACTAGTCGACTAATATCAACACACTTTGGCATATACAAGGGAACCAGTGATCGATAATCCTAACTGTAGGTCAACACAACTGGCATATACAAGGGTTCCAGTGGTCGACTTTATTGAATTTATTCCGGTTGGTCTGATGGTCTGGTTTCTTTTTTTTTTTTTTTTTTTGGTATCTCAATCACTCTATTTCACCCTAGCAGTGGTAACAACTTGAATCGTGAGCCCCACCTAATCACTTAGACAAACATATTTTAAAGAAAACAAAATAAAAATAGAAGTGAAAAGGATTCAACGAGATATGGCGAAACTACCATGTTTTTTTTTCTCTAATTCTAACACCTGAGCTCTGTGCT
Organism: Papaver armeniacum; assembly: GCA_023531295.1. Taxonomy (NCBI): domain Eukaryota; kingdom Viridiplantae; phylum Streptophyta; class Magnoliopsida; order Ranunculales; family Papaveraceae; genus Papaver; species Papaver armeniacum. The sequence continues at coordinate 69,102 of JAJJWW010002023.1, read as the reverse complement.
TTTATGAATAGACTCTTTAGATGTTTCCATCTAATCAGATTGGTTCCTCAACTCCTACAACCAAAATGCTTCCATCCACTTAGATTGGTTAGTGACATCCTTAATAAGCATAAATTTCTAGGCTCTGGAGTTTAACAATGCAACTAAAATGTTTCTCCCATACCCCCAAACTTAAATCTAACATTGTCCTCAATGTTCTAAAGATAAAATTAAAAGCATGAACAAGGAGAAACTATTACCATTTGAAGTAAAAGAGTTAAGGAAAGATATTACCGTGTCGCATAAATATTGGGTTACCTCCCAAGAAGTGCTAAGTTTAAAGTCTTCAGCCAGACTAAGAAAGGATTAGTCACCTCATAAAATCATAAAGTAATAGCCGAAATATCTGTGGGTCATCAAAATCAAATAGAGCTATCACAAGTAAAAGGAATATGCAACATGCCAACAAATAAAGCACACCCTTGTCTAGTTTCCTGTTTAAGACAACTACATCTAGCTGTGGTTCAGGTTCAGGTTCTATAACTGGGTCCAAATAAAATATTTGCACGTGCTGGAATTCCTCAAAGCTAAGATCCGGTTCGGGTTGTAAAGTCTGTAAAAACTCAAATAAGAACTTAGAAGCACATAATAATAACCTGAATAATTGCGGATCCTTAAAGTCAATCAGTTTTGACTCACACAATTGACCACGATGAAACTGGGGATCAATCATAATAAAATGTGTCGATACTAATTTCCTAAAGTACTTAGGTTTAGTCTCAAAACTAAATAATTGACACATCTGAAACTTATACGTTCCCACTGGTTGAAAAATATTTGGTGGGAAAACAAAGTCAATCCTGGGTATCATAGCCCAATAAACCACATCAACCGGAGGATGGGTTTCTAACAACCAACTTCCTTATGGACATCACTAGGTTCAGGAAAACGTGTATGAAGATAATCTTTTAAAATAGTTGAGGCACAAATGTCAAGTCCCAAGTGAGGGACCTTTCTAAGAGTTAAGGCACATGGAGAATGATAATCACCCCCAAACTTAGAGTTTTCAGTGTCTCTAGAAAGACTAGTCACAACTTCCCTAATTTCAAGGTCATCTGATTCCTTAAAATGGTCAATTGATTCTTCTAAGTCAGGTTCATCCTCACTCATCTCTACGAGTTCATTTCTTTGTCAAAGACTAATGTTTCTAAATCGCTAGACTCTAAAACAATATTCTCATAAGAAACTCATTCCTCAAAACTATCATCAGCTTCGTAATCATAAGGAAAAACTACATCGTCTAAAACGGTGGTATCTCTAGTCAAATCCTCGTCCTTTTGAATAGGTGAATAATTATTAAAATTATTTGGATTTGAACTAGAAATATTATCATTATTAAGCTCAATTGGAGTAACAAATTCCTGATCACTATGCCTACTGATTTCAAATTCTTCATTAACACTATCCTCATCATAATCATCATTATAACATGAAAATGGTTGAACCTCATCTAAACAAGTAGTGTTACCAATTTTATCCTCGTAATCTTGATTATGCAAATAACTATCCTCATTTTCAAAGGTACTATTGGAAACACTATATTGGAAATTAAGACTATCTTGAGCAATTCTTTCCTGGGCCTCTAACAACATTTTCTGAGTCGACTCACATGACTTCCTGATTTTATCTAGGAAAGAAAGTTCACACATTGCATTGATTTCATCCAAAACTAAGTTATTCATCTCAGCTGAACTACGTGTAGACTCAAGTAACTTCTGTGTCGACTCAGCTAACTTACGTGCGGACTCTAGTAGAGAGGAATTTTGCTCGTATGACCCGTGCGTGTGTGGATAGTAATTGGGCTCATCATGGTATGAGCCATAACCTTGAAAAGGCTGATGTTCCCAACCACTATTCACATTATGGTCAAAGTAGTAACGTCCATTTTGAAACTCAGTCGGATATTCATTGTATTGGCTATTATAATACTAGTTCAACATTCTATGGAAGGGGTGTGAGTTGTCACACAGAATAAAAACCCACTGACAGGGGATTCGTGGGTGGATAGAGTCTTACCTCCCGTACCAGACGGGCGATGAACCGTTGAAGTCGACTCAGGCCACCGACTCCGATGTCAGTGTACGAACGAACGAGGGGCCGAGACGATGATCGTGAATCGTCGTCCTTCCACCGCAAAACAATTTATATTTAATTTTTAACCCTTCCTTAGGGTTTTAAAAATATTGTCCAGTCCAAAAGAAAAATAAAGTCCAAAAGTGTCCAAAAATAAAAAGAAAAATTACAAAAAATTCAACCCTATTTACAGTTTCTAAAAATAAAACAAAATAGCTATATACAAAATCTTCTTCTTCACTCCCTTCAGATTCCTCTTTTCTTTCCTTCTTTGGCGATGCTTTCCTTTTATAGCACTTTTTCTTTCCTTGTAGCCTCGCTTCAAATCTGAAAAGAATCGAAAAATACCAAAGCACGTAAAAAAGAACAAAAAATATAAAAAATAGAAATAGAAATAACTCTAAAACCTAAAACCTAAATACAAGTCCGCGTCGGCGGCGCCAAAAATTGATGTTGTTTTGAAGTTGTTGTAGAAAGTGGTAGTAAAGTTCGTTCAACTCAGACTTGTAAAGACTCGGTTTAAGACTTAAAAATATAAAACTATAAAAACAAAGAAAATATATACACAAGTTTTGTCACAAATATCGAGAGTTACTAGGACTCAGGATTCCACCATAAAATTCATTCATGTGATTCATATATTTATTCTAGACAATTATAGCTCAAATAATAATAAAATATTGACTCTATGTTTTGCCAAGGTAGATTTTTGAAAAGCAACGACTGTATATCTAAAGCATGGGATATCAAAAGACTTAACCTAAGTATAACCCATCAATTGAAATCACAACCATTCAATAAAAATCATAAAACAATTAACAATCCATGCAAAAAGTCATGAAAGAAATAAATATAATTACCACACGCATGAAATATGGCTTCCTCCGTCATCCCAGTGTTGGGGTTTAGCTCCTCATATTAATCACGTGCTCAAAATAGGTGTTCATAGCTCAAAAGTGTGAAAAACAAGAGAAAGCTAATAACTCAGGCATTTTGCAACGCTGTAGCGGCGTTACAAATAGCTGTTACAACGGGTGTTGAACTGTTACAGAGAAAAGATGACAGGCTTTTGAAATATGTGATATGTTGAACAACGATACTTCTGTTGTGCTGTTGAAATAAGACTGCCTCTATAAGTATGTTCTTCGTGTTCTTGAGAACGACACTTCTGTAGTGTCGTCTGCAACCTTTCTCCTTCTTCTTCACCTGCTGATGATGAATCGTCCCTGCAGCTCGGTTTTCTTCACAAAGAACTACCGGAAATATCCCCAAGGTCTCGACTGCCTTCTGTGACTTCACCCCAGCCTTTTTATACACGGTAGGGACTGTAAAATCTTCCCGAATATGTCTTCTTTTCCTTAATGCAAATCACGGGTTTTTCTCTCACCCAAATCTCCTAAATGCGACAACTCGGTTCTTTTTAATCTCAAACTTCTTTATTTGATAACCTCGAATCGACGGGAAGATATTCACTTCCTTTTTTACGTAACTTCTCTGTTTAGAATAATTCCTCGAGATATTCCTCTCCCTGTAACGTGATAATTTCCACATATAAGAGTTTTCGATTCCTTTTTAATCTCCTAAACACGTCAACTAACTTTGTTATTAGGTCACCAGCTAATCCCGTGTTTAATTCTTCTAAAAACTCTTCCAAAAATATAACAAAGACCCGAGAACTTTTCTTCTCTGTTTTGTCGATAACTGAGTGTAGAAACCCTTTTTTAGCAATTCCAACTATATTACCGCTCCTGTTTCATCCAAAGAAGCCCAATCCAATCCAACTGCTCGAGAAAATCTGACAAAATCGCACCCAAATTGTTTGCCGAAATGTTCGGCTCTTTCTTTGAATTTTCAAAATACCTTTTCCCGCCAAAATTCTCTCCCGTGAAGAAGATAGGATGCCCCCTAACCATAATAGGGGTGCCTTTAGCAGACGCCTTTTGGGATGTCCTAGGGTGCAAATGGCATGAGGGTACCCCTTAGTAATTGAGGTGCCCCTTATCCAAACGAGGGGTCCGAATAGTAATTTTCTCCCACGAGCGCAAATACCACTTTTCGAGCCAATTTTCCCGCAAAAGCTTATTTCTCCAAAAACACCTACAAAGACATAAAATACCGAAATAAGCGCAAAATCGAGTACTAACATTACAGAAAATTGAGACTAAAATAGACACATAAATGCGTCTATCAGGATACCATAGACGCATTCGGGCCCGTAGAAAATACTGCGTATATAGTCTTGAACCCTGAAGAAAATACTGCGTGTGCAGTTTTGAACCCGTAGAGAATACACCCTTTTTTTTTTCCTCCAGGTTTTCCTTTTGTTGGGTGCGGTTATGTGTCAGGAGATAATTTCGTCTTTCTCCGTGTGCAGATATCTTGTTACTAAGTTGTTATGAAGAAATCTGACAAGATGTTACACAACAAAATTTCGCCTCATCGAAGGATGTTCATAGTTCCAAACCAAACACGGATGATGAATTCTTTGCTAAACCCTCGCCCCTGCTCGGAAGAATCACCCGGGTTTCGTGCCAATTTTGTTAACCGGTGGTGAAGATGAAAAGAAGACACGTTCGGTTCGCCCGAGAGAACACCATACGGTTCTGTCTTCATAAAGGGGTATATTCTTCTTCCAACATTGATTTCGGGATGTGTCAAAGCCCATTGCGTTCTTTTGATAGATGGGTTGAGTTCATGGTGAGTAGGGAGCACATAAATACCAACTTGACTCGAGCGCAGTTATTGATGTCGTCGAGCTTCGATAAATCTCCAGTTAGGAAGGATATCCGGGCTTGGTTGCTTTCATCTCCATATGGTGTTTGGACACCCATACGATCATATGTAGATGGGGTGAAATAACTTTCTCCTTGGAGAGTGTGGCTCTCTTGTTGAATCTTCCTGGAATCAGGAATCTTAATATCCGATTGTCTCAAGGTGAGGAGAAGATGTGGGATGACCTTGCCGCTAAGTTGGGAGATTACGCTCGAAAAGACTCCACCTGCGAAGTCGAAGGATTAAATCCTAAATAGGATGAAAGGTGCTTTTACAGTGGTGGATATCTCAATGGTTTCCTGGACGAGCCGGAACCTAAACAGAAAAGCGGTGATCTTCATGTTGCAGCATTTTGGCTCTACGGTTTGTCTAGAGATATTTTTGATGACGGTTACGGCAAGAAGGAAATAAGACCCGAGTTGCTAGTGATTGTTTGTGAAGTTAGTAAAAGGTGAAGTTCTTCCCATTGGCAAGCTATTCCTTGGTTCCCCGTATGTGCATCTGGATCACCTAGTTGCGAACATGCGAGTTTCGAATGGTTTCATGAAAGTGGATTCATATGTGCACGTTGCTTTTCTAAGCTTTGGTTATGGGAGCACTTTGAGAAGTATGCTCAAGAAACCGTTGTCTTCGATTCCCGCGAGTTGGGGCGGCTCCGGATTCTTCGATGGGTGAACAAAGGCGTCCAAGAGTTGGCATGAGCTTGGTTAGTCTTCTCGATAAGTCGCATGAAATCAGTTTTCGCCCATGGGAGCCGGTCCATAGGTCGGTGACTCAAATTGTCACCTTTGCTTATGCACCGATCATGTCTTTATCTTCTGACGGCAACTTGAGTGTTGGTGAAAACTTGTTTATTCAAAGTTGCATGTCCGGCTATATGCCGTCTTTCTTCATGGGGTCTTTCCGAATAGCTGCTTACAATATTGACCGTGCTTTCGTCACATGGGTTTCGATCAAGGGTGCCTCTTGCTTACCCAGGTGGTGGTTCCTAAAGATTCATTGCATGCCGCCCTCAATGCCGGTGCCCTTGAGCCGGGTATCCGCCTTCCCTTCTTTCAAACGGGAAGAGTAACTTGACGACTTTTGGCTATAATGAGTTACGTACGATGAGTTCATTATGATCCAAGATTTTGTAAATAACGTGGTGGAGAATGTTCGTTGTAAACCTTCCCCGAAGTTTTGAAGAAGTATCCAATGTTGAGAGATCCCAGCGAAAGTTGCAGCGGCAATTCGGAAAGTCCCGAGCAAAGGAACGAGAGAACGAAGAATCGTCTTTGGCGGGTTCCGAGCGGTTTCAAAAGATCCTCCCGCAGCTCTCGTGTCTTTCGGTTCTTCCAATAACCGGTATGTGTGTCGCCTCCTTGTTGGTTTGCCTCAAAACACGTGAATTTCTGCTGAAAACATGTGTCTTGTTTCTTCCAGGGATTCGGTAGTGTTAATGCTTTCGTTGCCCTTGCACGTTGCCAGGAGACAGCAATTTCTTCGAAGAATTACGGCGGCATTGGGCCTTCTCATAGCGGTGATGAGTCAGATAAAGAAGAAAGTTCGACAAGTGAGAGTGATTCCTCTGGCAGCACTGGTTCTTTTTCGGGAAGTGGTTCGGGAAGTGGTTCGGTGAGTTTCGCGCTTCTTTTTCTTTCTTCTTCCGTTTCTTCTTTTGAAAAATGTCTAAGTCAAGTTCGCAGGAGGAATCCGGTTCGGAGGGCGATTCTGGGGTGGAGCCACACGAAAACTTGCCTTTGGTGACCACCGCCGGTGACTTGGAGATAGGAGTTAGCCAATTGTTGGGCACAGATGTGGTTCAAACGGTGGATGATTCTCTTCGATGGTTCTTTGTCGTAGACATGGAAGAAGACCCTTTGCGAGTCGTGAGGCCGGATGCGGCGCCATTTTCGATCCCGTACTTGGTTCCTTATCCAGGTCATGTCTTTGGTTGGCGGTTTCAGCGTCTTTGCGCTAAGTATGAGGCGTTGTACACCGAATGCAGGAGAAGTATGGACATATGGCCACAACCAAGAAGGTCACTAGTCGATTTGCGCTGGTTAAGCGTGTGGAAGAGGCTTTATCTTCCATCGAGGACATGCGTGAGGTGACTGGCCACACCGTTTCTGAAGACGTTATTTTCGACTGGGAGCACCATCGCGACGTGTGTGTAGAAAAGGAGTTCAACGCTTCGTGGTTTGTCGAAGGCCTTGATGAGATCCAGAAGTCGAAAGATGCAGCAGTCGAAAGCCTTTCTGCAGAGGAGATTGCCCGACAGGAGGTAGAACTCGAAAAGCTTTCCAAGATGTTAGCTATGAAGAGAGCGGCTCTTGAAGATGCAAAGTTGACTTTCTCCAAGAAGAGCAGACCTCTGTTGGATGATTTTCCTTGAATGTTTCTCTGTTAAACTTTCATTTAGGTTCTTCTTTTTTCTTTTTTTCTTTTTTTTTGAAAAACATACTGGATGTCTAGTTTAAAGTTTGACCGGTTTTGATAGACAACTGGTAGCTTTTGAGGATATTGGATTATTTCTGGGATGAATGGTTTTGATAATATAACTCTGATTATGTTTTGTGAAAGAAATATTGCTTTTATGAAAGTGTGTGCTAGCAATAGGCACAAGACGCAATAGTATGACGGTTTTATTAAGAACCTAAAAACATATCGTATATCTTGCCCAGTCTAAATTTACTCACTCCATAGGTTTTTGCGAACATGCCCCTCTCCATGTAAAGGCGGCTTTGTTTGGTAGCATCGCCCGACAAGTCCCCAATCGCCGGTAGCATCTTGGCGAGTCCCCGGTTTTACGGTGTAGTTTTTACAACTGGTAACCGGGTTGTCTGGCAGCTGAGTCGGATTGAGTCGCCTTCCCCTACCATCTTGACATCTGGGTCGAACAACGAGATTGACATTCTGACATTGTAGCCGAAAGATCAATCATCCCGCTGTGGTCGCCAATTGTTTATGGGTAAAAATCGTTTCCGCCGATTTTGGTAAATTCGGTAGGTGAGTGAGAAACTGGTTTAAACCCTAAACAAATGTGCTTTGCACGTGAGCACTTTCTAGATTCGAGAGATCAATCTGTACAAGTCCCAGGCCTAAACCAAGAAATGGCCGTTCCGGACTTGCTTCGGTCACAAAGTGGAGGAGAAGAGTTGATTTGGGGAGGGAAGCAAAGAAAGGTGTTGAAACCAGAATAATTCGGGAGAGTAGTGTCTCGACTTGTATCGAGAAAGTGAAAGCTTAGGAAGCTTGCAAGAGATGAAAGCTTTTGGAGAGCTTACAAAGTTGCCTTTTACGAGAGTGTTGTATTTTCTCTCGACCGAGACTTGTCGTCTGGTGGAAATAGGTAAGACCTATTTATACAAGTCGAGATTGAAACGTACCACTGGCCTCATGAAGGAAGAGAGTAAAGGGTGAAATAATGGGAGGAGGTGGTAACCGCATGGTGTTTATGGGTGAAAACGTTTTCACCATTATTTCCTCATTTATTTGACCACTTTATTCCTATTCACGTTTTCTTAATGTGAGCGTAGTGTACGCCGCATCTTTGTGACCGCCAAACCAAGACCCTGGAAAGCATCCCCCAGTTTGTGTTGATGTCTCGAGTGTTGGTTGCACCTTGAGTGCATGTGGCGCTGCTAGGGGCGCGTGTGGCATGTGCCAATGGCATGTGCGGAATGCCTTTATTGCGGGTTGCACCTCGAGCGCAAGTGGCAGTACCAGAGCTGCTAGTGGCGTGTGTGGCATGTGTGGAATGCCTTGGTGGTAGGTTTTACATTGAGTGTAAGTGACAATGCATAGAGCTGCTAGTGGCGTGTGTGGCATGTGCCAATGGCATGTACGGAATGCCTTAGAGGTAGGTTGCACGGTTTGCAAGTTAGGCTACCAGCGTGGGTTTTGGCATGTGCCAATGGCGCGTACGGCCAAGTTGGCCTAGGTTGTACGGCTTGCAAGTTGGGCTACCAGCGTGCGTGTTTGGCATGTGCCAATGGCATGCGTGGCCAACTTGGATCACGGCTTGGTAAGAAAAGCTACCAGCGAGCGTGTTGGCATGTGCCAATGGCATGCTCGGCCATTAGGGCCACGGCCTGGTAAGAAAAGCTACCAGCGATGCGTGTTGGCACGTGCCAATGGCATGCTTGGCCATTAGGGCCACGGCTTGGTAAGAAAAGCTACCGGCGATGCGTGTTGGCATGTGCCAATGGCATGCTTGTCCATTAGGGCCACGGCTTGGTAAGAAAAAGCTACCAGCGAGCGTGTTGGCATGTGCCAATGGCATGCTCGGCCATTAGGGCCACGCCCTGGTGAGAAAAGCTACCAGCGAGCGTGTTGGCATGTGCCAATGGCATGCTTCGGCCATTAGGGCCACGGCCTGGTAAGAAAAGCTACCAGCGAGCGTGTTGGCATGCGCCAATGGCATGCGTGGCCAATTTGGTCTAAGTTGCACGGTTTGCAAGCCTAGGTGCGGGTGCTACTTTGGCATGGCGCGGCTAGGGCCAAGGTAAGGGTGTTTGGCTTGGCGTGGCGTGACCAGCGTAGCTAGGTCCAAGGCAGAGTGTGTTTGGCATGGCGCGTATAGCTTGGGCTAGGTGTGGCTGGCATGATTTGCCATTGTCACGGAGCCCCCTATTAATTACTGACTATATGCATTAAATGTTCTAATAAATGTGTCACCGGTAACATTAGGTTATTTGGGTGTTTATACGATTTTACCCTTTGTTTAAAAACCACCATCAACACCCTTGTTGAGGATAAGGTCTATAGAGATTAGGATGCATTTAAAGTTCATTTTCATTATAATATGGTGGCATGTATTCATCTTGATATTCATACGACATTTGCTGCTGAAAATTTGGAGCCTCATAATTGTCATTTATAGGCTGCACACTAGCTTGGCTACATTCCCCTGAACTTTCTCGATTTCTTTTTGGCCGACGTGTTGTCGAAGACTCGGGACCTCCAGCTGATTGAGTATAGATAGTAGAAATATGAAATCCATCTTCAGGAATTTGAAAAGGCCTCTTTTCTCGCTGCTTTATCCCTTGTCTTCTTAGGAGAAATAAAAAAAAATCACCTTGCCGGTACTTAGGATTATATTGCCTCGGATCAATTACCTCTCCAAAATCTTCACCAAATTTAAAGATATAGCTTGCAATAGTTTGAACATGCTCAGCTTTATCATCACATTCCAATTCATCATGATCAAGAATGAGACACGCTGGACAGAGCTTCCTTGGATGTCTTTGAAAATAAATAGGAATCCACTGAGATACCTTAGCTGTATTTTATGTGATGATGCCCCGTAGCATATGGTTAGTGATATTAAACTCTATTAGCACACTGACTGCATTTGTGTTTGTGGGATTGCCATCTTCAGGTATTAACTTGAGAGGATTACCAAGGATGCTTGGTATCTGATTCTCAATTTCAACATTAAGAAACTTTGGAGGGAGCTTTTTGATATCAATCCAAAATTGTTGAGTAATAAAATCAAGCTTTTCAGGAGGAAATGATGGATGCCATTCTCTAAATATTACCAAATAACCATCAAAACTCCATGGACCTTCTTCCAATACATAATTATAACTATTCCAATCATAGAAACAAAGGATGAACAGATTTGTAGCATGTCTTTGAATCTGAAAATGCCCATGACCCCACGCCATTGTAGCTTCCTGCTCAACTTTATCTATTCCCATTGGATGCTCACTTATGATTTTTCCAAGTAAAGTGACTGACCATTTATTTATGATAGGTTGCAATTTGATATGAGGATACCTAATAACTCTATGGATATTATCATCTTCCTCCAAGTTTGTATTTTTAATTCTCTCTATAAGATCAGAGACTTCACCCACAAACTTTCTAGTTGACATAGATGAAATTAACAGAAGATGGAAAAAGATGTAATTGCAATACAAGTGCTTCCAGTAATACAATCTATTTAAAGAAGAGTAGCAATAAAATCTCTTTTTACGTGTTGATAGATTCAGACCTTGTTTGCCACTTCTCTTCAAATTGATAGTATGAGCTTTCAAGGTACCTTTTTGTTTGATATATCTCGAAATTGTAATTGATTCCACCCATCTGAATAAAGTAAACAACTTTCAAGGTACCTTTTAAATAAGCTTGCAGTTTTATCGAACAACACAACGTTCATCCTTATCTCCATGAAAACCTTTAATCAACGAAATCTTCAGGGATGGGACAACCTTTGGAAATGAAAACCTTTAACTAAGCAACATATCAAGCCACCAAGCAATACCCGCTAGACATGACAGAAACCACACAGGTGAAATAAGTTAGGGCAAACAAAATTTTTATAAACCCCAAATTGACGATTAGATCACCATAAAAAAAAACAGTCTAGATACCAAGAAGATATAGAATTGGATAACGATTAATCACTAGAGAAAAAACAAATTGAAATTGAAAGCATCGAAAAACAAAGATAGGGCAAACGACAAGAAACAGATGAAAGTAAGAAAATTGAGAAACCCAAATCAATACATGATCAGAAGAGAGTAAATACTAAGAAATTAAGTGAGAACAGACAACAGAGTGAAGATTGAAAGATGATTTAGGTTGGAAATTGGCAACTCAAGGGGTTCCATTTTTTCTTTCCTCAATTGCATTTCTGATAGTGATCGACTGAACGCGATTTGAACCACTCAAAAACAGTTTTATTGTTACTAAATGCTTTTGCCTTTGAAACTGTTCTCTCTGATTCAATCGGTTTTTGCATTCTTGTATTAAGTCAGTATTTGGAATTATTTTTCTTTTTCTTGTCGGAATATTTAATCATGTATGGCTACAAGCGTGTTGTTTCTTATTACTTTTCGAATTCGATGTATTTAAAATCAATGTAATCATGATTTCCATTAATGAAATTTGAATTACCAAAATATTTTTTTTGCACTACTATTTTTTTTTTTTTGTAATTAACTCTTCTGGTAGATTGCTAAACGAAATATTGGACACATACACTTCATTATTAGTTCATGAGATTTACCAATAATTCCAAAAGACCTAAGGCAATGACTGAGAAATCTCCAACTTACTTTTTCGTAGGCCTTATTAATATCAATTTTAAGAGCAAAGGATCATATAACAGAAGAAGAAGTGTACATGGAGTGAAGAATTTCTTTAGCGGCAACAATATTATATATTATCAATCTGTCAGGGATAAATGCAGATTGAGCAGTGTCGACTAAGTCACTAAGATGCACTTTTAATCTTTGGGCTAAGAACAGTTTCATTCTGAAAATTAGTTGCTTATTTTTACTCTGGTCAACAGCCAGCTGCAATACTTTCCATGAGAAACAAAATAATCTTTCATCAATTTTCAATGATAATAGCCAAAAAAATATGGTATAAAATCTACCAAACATATCTTCAAAACCCTAATCTCAATCTTCATATAACAATACCTTGCAGTCTGCCGAACAACATCATCAAACATATCTTTACCTTAGAGATAGAAGGAGAAAACTCGAATCAAGTAGGAGATTTAGTTAATAAGGTCAAACAAGTTGTTTTGGACTTAGGTGATACTTCTGATATTGTGGATTTTTCGCAAGCAGATGACAAAGAAGGAGAAGAAGATACAACTTGGGAAGCGAGTGCAATTGGAAAGATCATAGCATAAGGAAGAATGAAAGCTGAAACATTGGAGAAGTTCATAGGGTTCACATGGCCTTTCATGACACCTGAGAATTTAAGAAAGTAGAGGCCGACACAAACATAATGATTTTCAAGTTTAGCAACTGGACTCTGTTAAACAAAGTCATAGATGAGCGTCTTTGGAGTATCAATAAGCTGCTCCTGGTTGTGCATGATTATATTCCTGACATGATCTACACAAAGAAACATTGGGACTTTCAACAGTTTTGGATTCAACGAAAGTTTTTACTACCCGAACATATGAATGTTGTTGCAGTCACTAAAATAGGTGAAATCATGGGACAGGTCATTGCCATTGAACCTAAGATGCCATTCCAGTAGGTAGCAATCCTGTAAAATTTTGTGTTAGTATCGATCTTACCAACCCTTTGTGAAGAGGAGTTAAAACAGTAACTAATGCTGGAATTTCTCGTTGGATCAAATTCTTTTATGAGAGACAACCGAGTGGAATTTGCACTTAATGTTATGTCATCAAACATTGTAAGGTAGCATGCAAAGATGCTAAAAAGATTCTGGACAAAGCTCATGAAAAGCCATAATTTTTTGGAAAAGCTACTAATATAAGAAAGAATATTGTTCTCAACTCAACAAGCAATGCACCTACATCTAAGAAGACTAACAAAGATTTAGTGAAGACCGCAATTTTCGTTCCTCCCAAGGATGACGTTGCCATTAATTTGGATTTCTTACTGAAAAAGTCAGCGGGTACGGAAGATGAAGAAACTAATCGGCTTGGAAAAAGACACAGAGCTTCTGAGGATTGTCTCACTAAGACAAACAATATTGAAACTACAAACACCACTTCCAACAATGTTTCACACATTGATCTCCAGACAGCTCAAAGGGTCACCACTAGAGATAACCAGAATGCAAACACAGAAAAAGAGAATCTGGTAAACTTTGAACTCATAAATCTTCAATTTTTAAATTTTTCTGTGGTCATTTTTGTTTTCTATAAGATCATTCTCTTCAACTTTGTTTTTTGTTTCTCTTTACTGAAATTTCTTACTTTTAAGAAAACATCTACCACTTGTTTTTTGCTTCTCTTTTTGGCAATTATAAACATGAAGATAATCTCTTGGAATGTTCAAGGTTACAAAAATGCTACCACTAGGAATCATCCAAGTAATCTCATAAGAACTCATAACCCAGATATTATCTTCCTATATGAAAAAAAAAATAGATCAACACAAATGCAAACCTCTCTTAAAACAGTTCCATTATCCTAATAGTGCTTTCATTGAACCAGTAGGATTATCTGATGGTCTGGTTTTACTTTGGAAACAGGGTTTACATGTGATATAGCTGATACCTATAACAACATGTTTAGTGTTATAGTTCTGTCAGATCCTAGCAAGCCAGAATTCTTATTGACATGTATGTATGGTTATTCTAACTATACTAAGAAAAAAAGAACAGTGGAGCTTCATTCATCGAATCAGTAAAGCTAATAGTAATCCTTGGATTGTATTAGGTGACTTAAATTTCCATATTATTGATAAAGATATTGGCACTTCTTCTTCTACTGATGGTTGGGTTAACAATATTGTCTCTAGTTGTGGTCTAGAAGATATAGGTTTTGTAGGAAAAGATTATACTTGGTCCAATAATAACATGGGCACTGGCACTATAAAAACAAGGATAGACATGGCATTAGGTAATGGAAATTGGTCTTTGAACTTTCCAAACTCTAGCGGTTACATCTTGCTCAACTAGGTAGTGATCATAGCCCTATTATGTTAGACATTAATATTACTTTACCTAATTGCTGGAAACCTTTTAAATTTTTCTTGACTTGGTAAAATGATGATTCATGTTCCATTGTTATTGCTAATGCTTGGAAATCTAGTGTGAACTGGCTCACAAGCTTATCAGTTGGTTAATAGACTTCATATTACTAGAAGGATGTTATCATTATGAAACAAAGAGCATTTTGGCAATATCAATCAAAAGGTGGACAAACTTCAACTGGAGTTACATAAACTTCAAGAGAAGCCTTCAGATTCAAGCACCAACAATGAGATTATAAACATCAATAATGAACTAAGCAAGTGGCACAAAATCAAGACTGAATTCTATCAACAGAAGTCCAGGGATCACTTTATCAAGGATATGGACACAAATAGCAAGTACTTCCACACTAAAGTCAACAGAAGGAAAACTAGGAACAACATAGATTCAATTCAAGATTCTAATAACAAATGGTTGCAGTCAATGGATCAAATCTCTCAGTATCTCACTCAATATTTCAAAAATATCAGCACAACTAGCAATCCTATCATAGAAGAAGGCTTGTACAACATTCTACCAACTCTTATTTCAGAAGAGAATAATATATCTCTTACCAGAATCCCCACTGATGAAGAGATACACTCTACTCTTAAAAGCATGGAGAACTGGAGTGCACCAGGTCCAGAGGGTTTTCAAGTTGGGTTCTATAAAAGCCAATGGGGCATAGTTGGTGAAGATGTTTGTCTTATGGTCAAAAAGTTTTTTGAAACTAAGTATATTTCTCAGGAAGATAAATAACTTATATCTTTTTGATTCCAAAGAAGAAGAAAAGTACTAGTGCGGCTGATTACAGACCAATTGGTCTGTGTAATACTTCTTATAAGATCATTTCTAAAGTTATTGTTAACAGAATGAAACCTTTTACGGAAAAGAATATCACCTTTTCAAGCTGCTTATGTTTTAGGAAGACTAATCAGTGACAACACATTGATAGCTCAAGAAATTATTCATTATATGAAGAAGAAAAGAGGAGAAACAGGATGGATGGCACTGGAGTTAGACATGTCAAAAGCTTTTGACAGGTTAGAATGGCCATTCTTGATTAAAGTTCTTTCTTATTTTGGATTCAGTGAAGATTTATGTGACTTAATCTATCAATGTATAAGCACTACTACTTTGTCAGTCATGCTTAATGGTTCACCATGTGATGAATTCTCACCATCCAGAGGCATCAGACAAGGTGATCCACTATCACCCTATCTATTTATTCTTGCTATGGAGTTTCTCTCGATTTTGTACTTATTATGGTGTTTTATGTGTTTGTAGGTATTTTTGGGAAATAAACATTTTTGGAAAAATCGGCTAGAAAAATTACTCGGGGCACCCCCGGAGGACATTTGCTAAACGGACCCCCACTTTGGATAAGGGGCACCTTAATTACTAAGGGGCACCTTCTTTACTATTTGCACCCCCAGAGCGCCAACTGCTATTCACATCCCTGGTCTGGTTAAGGGGCACCGTTCTTCTTCATTTCAAAAAATCAGTTTTGCGGGAAAATGTGACAGGCACAGGCAGATGTTGGAATCGATATTTAGGGGTGTTATAGAGAGATTAATTGGCTGAGATTCATTGGGATGTCTTGATTGGGCATAACAGGCGTGGTATGATTGTTTGTTTTGATTGAATTTGGCTAGATAATCCAAGAGATGAAAACAGGGTAGTTCGTACATGGGAGAGTTATTTCACGGGATTGCATGAGTTTTGGAGATTTTCTCGTGATTTTCTTCAGCAGATTGATTGGAAATGAGACACTGCGACGAAACAGGGATGGTAAAAGTGCCAGAATTGAGAAAACCATGGAGTTCACATGGTTTTGAGCTGAAACAGGAATAATATTTCGCCGGAAGATAATATCGGAATTGGTTGTATATTTGGGAAGATTTCATGAGACAACAAGAGTCTACAACGTTATCATCTAATTCTGGAACGTGTTTAAATAAGTTTGGAGTGTGTAAACAACAGCTAGCTACGTGAGAAGTTAAAACAGGGAAGAAATTCCCGTATTTTGCATGAAAATAATTTTTATTGATTACCGAGTGATGGAGGATTATTGAGAGTGATGAGCGAGATTTCTTTGTCATGTTTGCTATAAAAGAGATGATGTGGTGATAGAGAAGATCTATCGAGAGTTCAGGGAGAAAAAGGAGCAGAGAATAGTGATAGACGCATTTATGTGTCTAATTTGTCCTCAATGTTTCGTATTGTCGGTACTCGTTTTCGTCCTTATTATGGTATTTTGTGTGTTTGTAGGTATTTTTGAGAAATAAACATTTTTGGAAAAATCGGCTCGAAAAATTATGCGGAGCACCCCGGAGGACATGTGCTATGCGGACTCTCATTTCGGTTAAGGGGCAACTCCATTACTAAGGGGCACCTCAGTTGGGCACTTGATATTCGCACCCCCGGTTTGGTTAGGGGACACCTTTCTTCTTCGTTTAAAATATGTTTTTGGCGGGAATTTGGTTAGTGAAACCCGAGAATGTGCAGTGAAGATTTCTACGAGTCTGAAAGAGATTAAACCGCTGGAGTTGGCATCAAATATCCTGTTTTGACTAAACAGGATTGGTAAGGGAGGCAGAATCGAAAAAAAAAGGAGTATAATCAATCTTTGGAGTAAACAGCACACGGAGATATGTGTTTCTTATTTTTTTCCCGTGTTTACATGAAGTCGGCATGTGTTTGACTCAATCCAGCGTGTCATGATTCACATTGTCCCGTTTTCAGCGTCTTTAGAGTTTGACAGAAGCAAGTTGACGCGTGAAAAAGAAATAACAGGAAATAATTCCGTGGAAAATATATGTTTTAATACGGAGATATTTGGTGATTATGAGGGAAGATTCTTGTCGTTGTGGAGTATAAAAAGGGTCTTGGGGTGGAAGAGAGCGGGACAGAGAGATTGGGGAGAATTGCAGAGCACCAGAAAGCCAAAAAATCGAGTTATAGGATATATCTCTCTGCTGCTGCCATTGAAGAACACGAAGAACATCAACGCACAAGGAACCGTCGTTCTTCTACAGTGACAACGACACTTAGGCGTGGGTCGTAATACGAAGGCAGACTTAAAATTAACTGTGACAGTCCTTTGTAATAGTGTTTGCAACACTTATAATCGTTGCAAACACCCGATTTTATCATTTTCTCCACTTCATCATTTGTACACCTCCTTTGAGCAATAAAAATGAGTTTTGAGCGTGTTTCCAACATGATGAGCTAGACCCCATTACTGGGACGACGGAGGAAGACGAATTTCATACATGGGTAATTTTAATTAATTCTTTTTATGACTTTTGCACTAATTAAAAATTGAATTATGATTTGATTAAATTAGTTATTATTTTATTAGATGGGTCATGCTTGCTTAAATGTTTGATGTCCCATGCTTACGATTTATAACTAATGTTTTGAGAATCAACCTTGGAAAAAATAAGAGTCCATGTTTTTATTTGTTGAGCTATAATTGTTAAAAGAATTAATATTTGAACCTTTTGTTATGAGTTTGGCGGAATCCTGAATCCCAGTAACTCTCTCCATCTTGTGACAATATTTGTATATATATTTTCTTTATCTTTAGTATTTTCTTTTATTAAAACTTAAAATCAATCTTGTCAAGTCCGAGTGAACGACAACCTTACTACCACTTTCTACAACATCATTGAAAAATACCATCAAATAGAGATTTGCAGAGATTGATTACCATCGAGAAGAAGAATACACGAAGAACATAATACTGCATTTTGAAGTCGTTTATTTCTAGTGTCTTATTTTTCCCAACGGTTTATTTTCAAATCCTTGTAACAGTCTATTGCAACAGCTTTAGGGTATAGTTCATCTGTGACAGTCAATTCAGTGTAGCAGCTGGGTTGTAACGCCAATATAGCGTTGAAAACTACTTGTTTTATTATTTTTCACCTATGTAAACACCCTTTGAGCAATGAAATCAACTTTTGAGCGTGTTTCCAAAATGATGAGCTAAACCCATTCTCAGGGGCGACGGAGGAAGCTATTTCGCCAATGAAGAGTGGTATTTTCTATTTTATTTAATTTATGCAATTATTATATGATTATTTGCCTTGATAAATAAATTGATAAAATGGTTTTTGTTAAGAAATTGTTATTTCAATTGATGGAACATGCTTAGCCTAGGTTTTGATGTCCCATACTTTCAATCTACAATTGTAATTTCTAAAAATCAACTTTTGCAATATTTAGAATCAATTTGAACGCATGATTTGCATGATTATAATTAGAGAATTTAAATCACTTTGATATTGGTAAATAGTGGAATCCATAGCCCCAGTCTCCTCCATAATCTTCATATCACTTTATTTGAGTTTATCTTTGTTTCGCTTAGAAATTTAATTTAAAAATCTATTTTTTCACAAGTCTTGAAAGAACAATTACTACAACATCATTGAAAATTACATCAATTTTTGGCGCCAACCGACGCGGACTTGTCTTTAGGTTTAGAATTTTAGATTTAATTTTTTAGGTTTTGTTTTTGTTTTTGTAGTTTTTTTTTTAATTTATTTGTTCTATTTTACTTTTTTGGGTTTTTGTCTTTTCACCACAGATTTTGGAATTTGGAGCGAAAGAAAAAGTTGCCAAAGCTTTTGGTGGTTACTTAAATATTTGGAGTCAAAGACAAAGCGAAAAGTGCGAAGAAAAAAAAAACATAAAAAAAAGAGAGACTTATTTTATTTTATTAGATTTGGTTTTTAGATTTAGATTTTCTTGTTAGAAACTGTATTAGGATATCTTATATTTTTGTAATTTTATTTTTCATTTGCACTTTATTTCTGGACTTTGGACTTTGGGACATTATTCTTTTATTTTTAAACCCAACGGAAGGGTAGTATTAAATATAAACTTTTTGCAGAGAAGGACGAAAATTACGATATTGCCTCGGCCCCTCGGGTTCGTACATGACATAGGAGTCGTGGCGCGAGTCGACTACAACGGTTCTTCGCGCGTCTGATACGGGACGTAAGTTTATCTGAACACTCGTGAATCCCCTGTCAGCTGGTTATTGTTTTCCTTCGTATGCATATATGTTGAGGACTGAAAACGGTTTAATTTTCTAGTAAAGGGCAAGGCCTGGAAATACAAGATAAGGGTTCGGATTTCATCACCGTTCTCTTCTTGGCCAGGCCTATAGAACTCATCGCAGTTATAGCAGAGGCCTTTATCCCTACGAATTTTCATTTGTTGAGGGGTAAGCTTTTTTATAGGTGGGAGTGAGGGATCAGATTTAATAGGTGTAGAAGGATGAGTAATGAAAGGGGTGGAAGAAGAAGAAGGTTTACTCAATGGAGAAGCAGGAGAATAGAATGGTTTGGATGGGGATGAATTATGAGGAATAGAAATAGGTGGAGGCACAAATGGTCTAGAAGAATACTTTAGGGGTTTAGGAGTGGTAACCATAGAAGCCTCACTGCATTCTAGCTAAATAAAAGCACGAAAGTATCTTCTTGAAACATTTGAACTGTAGTACGAATTTCATCCTTCAGACCACTAATAAAACTCAAAGTATAAAAAGATTCAGGCAAAGTTGGATTGTTAGCTACCATAAAAGCTTTAAAGTGTTCAAATCTATCAAAATAATCCTCAACTGTAGAAGTTTGAGATAACTTGTTAAAACTACCAACATAGTTGTCATGTGCAACGTCTTCAAAGCGAATACACAGATCTGAACAAAGGTTTCCCAAGACATTTTATGCTTACCCTGTTGATAATTTAAAAACCATGGATCTACTCTCGAATCAAAATGAATTGCAGCCATATCTACTCTTTCAGATTCAGGGAAATTATGGAAAGCAAAGTAACGTTCACATTTTGAGCCCAACCCCTTGGATTAGTTCCATCAAATCGTGGAAAATCAACCTTGGGAGTTCTAGAAAACTTACTGTGATGTGAATGTGAATCGCTCACGATCTTCATGAGATCCGTTCAAGAATCCCGAGGAGAACCAGTGTCGATTGTTTCTTCAGATGGCTTCTCCGGAGGTAACAGACGTTGTAAAGAGGCGAAGATACGGTCGAAATTGGCGGTCGATCGAGCTTCCGAAGCAGCCAATTGATCACGGATATCTTGGATTGCAGTGGAATTTTGTTGAGCCAGTGTATGAACACTTTGTTAATGGTGTGTTTCTCACCTCTGTCATGATTTAGGTCCCAGAATGGAAATCTGATACCAATTGTACTGTTCTAGTACAAGGGATGATGAATTACTTGGTAGCAAGCTACCTTCTCTCTGAAATCAGAGCCTAATTATTTTCAAAGGAAAATAAGATTTTTCATTTCTTGTTCTTTTCTTTCACCATGATAGGTTATTTAAGTGCCTACTCCTGGTTGACCAATTCAACCGTCAGGATTACATCTAACTCACACAAAACTCTATGAACTAATATAACCTATGCTAACCAAAATACAAGCCCAACAGAAGTGTAAGAACAACAAAAGTTTCAGAAGCCCACTAATGAAGCCCAAGTTCAGGGGTACATGACAATGCCTCCCCCATTTAAGCACCCTTGTCCTCAAGGGTGAAATCAGGGAATTGAGATTGGAGATGTGCAGAATCTTCTTCCCATGTAGCATCTTCAGGAGGTGAATTCGACCACTGAATCAGGACTTGAGGAATGGACAAACCACCACGGAGGGTAAGCTGTGACCGTAAGATGGCTACTTAGGTTCGATAACAAAGTGGCCATTGTGATCAACAAGTGGTAGCTGGGCAAGGTAGATGCAGTAAGACCAACCTTCTTTTTAAGCTGAGATACATGAAATATGGGATGAATGCGAGAACCCACTGGAAGCTTTAGCCTGTAAGCAACAACGCCAACACGCTGAAGAATCTCAAATGGTCCAAAGTACCGAGAGGAGAGCTTGAAGTTCTTCCGAATAGCAACTGAAGTCTGTCGATATGGTTGAAGCTTCAGAAACACCATGTCACCCACTGCAAATTCCCTGTCCGAGCGTTTCTGGTCTGCGAAGAACTTCATCTGTCTTTGTGCTTTAGAAAGATCGGTTACGAGATCTTTGGAGCATAAGATCTCGTTCTGCAAATAATCTTCAACCGTAGCCACGAAGTAGGAGTGGGAATTGGGAATACCAAGTGAGGGGGTTGGTAGCCATAAAGTGCCCTCGAATGGAGACATTTTGAGGCTTGTATGGTAATTGGTGTTAAACCAATATTACACCAAAGCTAGCCATTGAACCCACGAGTTTAGGTTGAGAACTTGTCATACAGCGTAAATATTGTTCTACACAGGCATTGGTGCGTTCAGTTTGACCATCTGTTTGTGGATGGTAAGCTGAACTCATGTTTAGAGTGGTGCCTAATGACTTAAACAAGGCCTGCCAAAACTGACTGATGAAAATTTTATCTCGATCACTGACAATAGTGGAAGGTAATCCGTGCAGTTTAAAAACATTGGACAGAAATTCTTTAGCAACGGAAATGGCAGTGAAGGGATGGCTCAGTGGGATGAAATGGCTGTATTTAGTAAGGCGATCTACGACTACTAGGATGACATTCTTTCGAAAAGACATGGGCAACCCTTCGATGAAGTCTAGTGAAATATCCTTCCAAGCAGTGTCAGGGATTGGAAGGGGTTGTAGAAGCCCACCAGGAAAGGAGTGAGTGCCCTTGTTGCATTGGCAGATATCACAAGTTGACACAAGGTGGATGATGTCATGCTTCATCTTTGGCCAATAGAAATGAGCCCTAGCTCTATGATAGGTACCCACAATGCCTGAATGTCCACCCACAGCAGATGAATGTACGGAATGTAAAATAGAAGTTCGGATGCCATTACCTGAACCAATGTACAGCCTTCCCTTGAATCTCAAGAGACCCTGCTGGTATGTATGATGCGGCAAGGTCGGAGAAATAAGAAGCTGAGTGATTAAGTGTTGGGCCACCTCATCGGAATCATAGCTGGAGATAATATCACTAGTCCACTGAGGTTGGGACAATGAGAGTGTGGAGCAAGAACCATGTGGGAGTCTAGAGAGGGCATCAGCCACCAGATTGTCTTTGCCTTGCTTGTAGTGTATGACGTAATCAAAACCCATGAGCTTGACTAACCATTTCTGCTGTAACGCTGAAGAAAGCTTCTGCTCCATGAGGTATTTCAAGCTTTGGTGGTCTGTGTTGATCACAAATCGAGCATGGCCCAAATAATACTTCCATTTCTGAACTGCCATTACAATGGCTAAAAACTCCTTCTCGTATGTTGACAATGCCAAAGCTTTAGGGCCCAATGGTTTACTGAAAAATGCTATAGGTCTGTTGTCTTGTAGAAATACCGCACCCACACCCTTAGAGCATGCATCAGTTTCCAAGGTGAATAGCTTGTTGAAATCTGGCAAGGCTAAAACCTGGGGCTTGAGTCATTGCGCTTTTGAGGGAGGAAAAAGTGTGGTTGCTTCATGATCCATAAAAAGAATCTTTCTTTAACAAGTCCTGTCGAGAGGTTTGCAAATGGTGCCATACCCTTTGATGAACTTACGATAATAGCCCGTCAAGCCTAAAAAACCCACGTAACTGCTTCAAGGTTTGAGGTTGAGGCCAACGCACCATAGCAAAGAACTTTGTCGGTGCTGCAGCTACACCATTGCCCGAGATTAGGTGTCCCAAATATTCCGATTGAGGGCTGAGCAAAAGTGCACTTGGAGAATTTAGCATACAAAGAATGTTGGCGAAGCAAAGAAAAACCACATGAAGGTGTTTCGGATGATCTGCAAGAGAAGTATCTTGTAGACTAGAATGTCGTCAAAAAATACGAGTACAAACTTGCGAAGAAATGGTTGAAAAACCTCATTCATCAATGCCTGAAATGTTGCAGGTGCATTCGTAAGGCCGAAGGGCATTACGCGAAACTCATAGTGGCCTTGATGGGTGCGGAAAGCTGTTTTATGAATGTCCTGTGGAGAAATCAAAATCTGATGATAACCTGACAGGAGATCAATCTTTGTGAAGATAATTGCACCATTCAGTTCATCCAATAATTCTTCGATTAAAGGAATAGGAAACTTGTCCTTCACCGTCATGTCATTGAGTTTGCGATAATCCACGCAGAAACGCCATGTGCCATCTTTCTTTTTTATCAAAATAATTGGGGCAAACAAAAGGTCTATGACTCCTTTGAATTAACCTGTGATCGAGATCTCCTGAACAAGTTATTCCACTACTGACTTTATGTATGAAGGGACACTTATAGGGTCTTTGGGAGGTAGGTGTTGAGCCAGGTTTAAGTGGAATCTTATGGTCAAGTGGTCGAGAAGGTGGTAGTTGAGTGGGTTTCAAAAAACATCGAGAAATGAGTCGAGTAAAGTGGAAACTTCACTAGGAAGTTGTTGTATAGGAGTAGCATGAACATGAAAAAACTGGCCAATTAAGGCAGGAGCCTTGCTTTTGAAGAATTTCTTAAGTGTAGTGGCACTGATAAGACTAAGAGATGGCTTGGAAGTACTTCCAGAAAGTGTAATTGGGTACCCTAGATGCATAAAAGAGAGTTTAAGTTGTGCAAAGTTGAAGGTTACATCACCTAACTGTCGCAACCAATCTGCGCCAAGCACCATGTCGCAACCACCGAGTGGAAGAGCTCGTAAGTCAGCAGTGAAGTGGTAGCCCTGCATTTCCCACTGAAGACCTCGACATATACCTTTACTGATGGTGCTATCCTCATTTGCGACCGTGACTAACATATGTCCAGTAGGCGAGACGTGGAGACCAAGCTTATCCGTTAATGCAGAATCAATGAAACTGTGGGTACTGCATGTGTCAATCAGAACCATAATGTGCTGATTATTGAGAATGCCAGCAATGCGAATGGTGTCATGAACAGTAGAGCCTGTCAAGGCATGTAAAGAAATCTCCATTGTGGTATCTGAACTTGAAGGAGAATCTGCCAAATGCTCATCAGGGGATGATAAATCACTCTGATCACTGAGTTCCTCTTCATTAGCAACAAGCATAAACAACTGCTGAGTTTTGCAAAAATGGCCAGGCCTATAGAACTCATCGCAGTTATAGCAGAGGCCTTTATCCCTACGAATTTTCATTTGTTGAGGGGTAAGCTTTTTTATAGGTGGGAGTGAGGGATCAGATTTAATAGGTGTAGAAGGATGAGTAATGAAAGGGGTGGAAGAAGAAGAAGGTTTACTCAATGGAGAAGCAGGAGAATAGAATGGTTTGGATGGGGATGAATTCTGAGGAATAGAAATAGGTGGAGGCACAAATGGTCTAGAAGAATACTTTAGGGGTTTAGGAGTGGTAACCATAGAAGCTGCTGCATTCTAGCTAAATAAAAAGCACGAGAAGTATCTTACGGCCAAACATTTGAATCTGTAGTACAATTTCATCCTTGAGACCACTAATAAAAATCAAAGTATAAAAAGATTCAGGCAAAGTTGGATTGTTAGCTACCATAAAAGCTTTAAAGTGTTCAAATCTATCAAAATAATCCTCAACTGTAGAAGTTTGAGATAACTTGTTAAAACTACCAACATAGTTGTCATGTGCAACGTCTTCAAAGCGAATACACAGATCCTGAACAAAGGTTTCCCAAGACATTTTATGCTTACCCTGTTGATAATTTAAAAACCATGGATCTACTCTCGAATCAAAATGAATTGCAGCCATATCTACTCTTTCAGATTCAGGGAAATTATGGAAAGCAAAGTAACGTTCACATTTTTGAGCCCAACCCCTTGGATTAGTTCCATCAAATCGTGGAAAATCAACCTTGGGAGTTCTAGAAAACTTACTGTGATGTGAACTGTGAATCAGCTCACGATCTTCATGAGATCCGTTCGAAGAATCCTGAGGAGAACCAGTGTCGATCGTTTCTTCAGATGGCTTCTCCGGAGGTAACAGACGCTGTAAAGAGGCGAAGATACGGTCGAAATTGGCGGTCGATCGAGCTTCCGAAGCAGCCAATTGATCACGGATATCTTGGATTGCAGTGGAATTTTGTTGAGCCAGTGTATGAACACTGTTAATGGTGTGTTTCTCACCTCCTGTCATGATTTAGGTCCCAGAATGGAAATCTGATACCAATTGTACTGTTCTAGTACAAGGGATGATGAATTACTTGGTAGCAAGCTACCTTCTCTCTGAAATCAGAGCCTAATTATTTTCAAAGGAAAATAAGATTTTTCATTTCTTGTTCTTTTCTTTCACCATGATAGCTTATTTAAGTGCCTACTCCTGGTTGACCAATTCAACAGTCAGGATTACATCTAACTCACACAAAACTCTATGAACTAACATAACCTATGCTAACCAAAATACAAGCCCAACAGAAGTGTAAGAACAACAAAAGTTTCAGAAGCCCACTAATGAAGCCCAAGTTCAGGGGTACATGACAATGAGAGAAGGTAGCTTGCTACCAAGTAATTCATCATCCCTTGTACTAGAACAGTACAATTGGTATCAGAGCCTAATTATTTTCAAAGGAAAATAAGATTTTTCATTTCTTGTTCTTTTCTTTCACCATGATAGGTTATTTAAGTGCCTACTCCTGGTTGACCAATTCAACAGTCAGGATTACATCTAACTCACACAAAACTCTATGAACTAACATAACCTATGCTAACCAAAATACAAGCCCAACAGAAGTGTAAGAACAACAAAAGTTTCAGAAGCCCACTAATGAAGCCCAAGTTCAGGGGTACATGACAGAAAGTCGTTCGAAAAATATTGGTTGCTCTATTAAGCATACTTTGAAGTTCATGATGATTAATGTAAGTTGAGCGAGCCGCCTTGTAACCCAAGTGAATGTTTTGCCAGTGAGGCCTGGGTATTAAAGCTCCATTGAGCTTCACTTGTCTCTATTTAACTTACTTTAACTCAGATTGATTCCAGAGAGGTTAGCTTAAATTGTAACGAATTGCATTTCGAAAGAGTAGAAGCTGGTCTAGAAACAATCTAAATGGAGCCATCATGCTTGTTGTTTGCTAGAAACTTTAGGTTTGTTTTGGTGGATTCAACCTGCTATGTGTTTGCTTAGAACCTCCCTTCCTTAGGATTTTTATTTTTAATTTTTTGTTAGTGTATGCCAAGACAGCTCGAGTCCATTAGTAAGCGTGCTTGGAAAAAATATACATTTATCCATTTGATTAGTGACGAGCTTTGAAGTTCTTTTTTTGTAAACGGGGAGCTCAAAGACTCTCCTTTAGAGAGCCCTGTTTTTGGAAACTTCAGTTTTGAGAATTTGAGTCTTAGTGAGGAATTCACCCCTAGGATTTTGACTGTGCCAACAATGACAACTTTGAAGGAGTACATGTACCCAACTAGGTCCAACCGACTATCGTGCATTAAGTTGCCAGCCTCTACGGATAATTATGAGTTGAAACCTGGTATTCTTCAGATGATCCCTATATTCTTAGGAAAAAATGATGAGAACGCTTACTTTCATGTTAGGGACTTTAAAGAAATTTGTGGAACAATTAAGATTAAGGACCTTACTGAAGAAGTCTTAAAACTTAGGATGTTCCCATTTTCCTTAAGAGATAAAGCCAAGACCTGGCTGCATAACCTACCATCTGAGTCCATAGAAACATGGAAGGAACGTCTTGTTGCATTCTATTTGAAATTCTACCCTAAGCATAAAACTGCAGCTGTTAGGCAGAAAATTAGTGCTAGTGTGCAACAAGAGGGAGAATATCTTTATAAGTTTTTAGAGAGATTTAATGATCTCTTGTCGCAATGTCCTCACCATGGGTTTGAGAAAATAAAACTAGTAGAGATTCTTTATGATGGTTTAGACTATTCGACCAAAGCCATGGTTGAGTCTTTGTGCACTGGTGAGTTCACTAGTAAAATTGCGGATGAAGCATTTTCCTTCTTAGAAGATGTAGCTGAAAAAATTCCAACAGTGAGACTCTTGTGTTGAACCCCCTAAAAGACTCTTGGTTAATAGAAGTACCACCAATGTGGTAGATACAAGCTTTGGGTCAGATACTAAGTTTGTCGCTTTGTCCAGAAGGTTAGAAGCTTTGGAATTGAATCAGTCTAAGCATAGGTCTCTTGTTGAACCTGATGATAGGATTAGAGCCTCTCAAGTCTCTAGTTGTGGAGTAGAACCCAATAACTCATTTTGGGAAGGTCAGGTTAGTGAAGAACAAGCCCATGCTGTCTATAACAACTCTAGGTTTGAAAACCGTCAGAAGTTTGACCCATACTCAGAGACCTACAACCCTGGTTGGAGAAACCATCCTAATTTTTCTTAGTCTAAGGGCCAAAATCAAGGTCAGTCTAGTAACTCTCAGCCTCCCCCCGGGTTTTGGTTATATTAAGAAATCTTCAGGTCCAACCCAGTTTCAGAACCCTTATGAGAAAAATATCTCTAGCTTAGAAGAAACTCTTACTGTGTTAGAAAAGAACCATGAAATGTTATCAAATAACCATCTTAGCTTTCAACAAGAAATCGGGCAGAGTTTGCAAAATAATGCAAAGACTCTTGCTAAATTAGAACTTCAAGTCGGCCAAATAGCTAAGATTATAAGTGAGAGAAAGGACATAAGGTTCCCTAGTCATACTGGTCCTAACCCCAAAGGAGAGAAATCGTACAATCATGTGAATTCGGTTACAACCCTTAGGAGTGGAAAGAAAGTTGACAATAAGGTTGCATGCCTGATACTGAACATGCTGTAGTTCACCCTTCTGGGCCAGAAAATAAGGAGATTAATAGAGTCTCTAAAGAGACCAATGAGGGTCCTGATGAGCCCGGATTTGTTCCCAGAGCCTCATTCCCACAGCTGCTAGTTCCAACTAAGTGGGAGTCCCACTTTAATGATATATTGGAGGTTTTTAAGTAGGTCACTATCAACCTTCCATTATTATATGCAATTAAGCAGATTCCCGCTTATGCTAAGTTCCTCAAGGACATGTGTACTCGAAAGTGTAAGCTTAGTGTCCAGAAGAAAACCTTCATAGCTAGTCATGTGTGAGTTCTATTATTCAGAATACTACTACTCCTAAGTATAAAGACCCGGGGTCCCCTACCATTTCTTGCACAATAGGTAAATACTGTGTTGAGAAAGCGTTGCTTGACTTAGGAGCCAGTGTTAACTTACTCCCATACCATGTGTACCTTAAGCTAGGACTTGGTGAGATGAAAGTCACCCAGATGACACTTCAGTTAGCTGTTAGGTTTGTTAAAATTCCTCGTGGTGTGATCGAGGATGTTCTTATTGAGGTCGACAAGTTTATATATCCAGTGGATTTTGTTATCCTATATACCCAACCTGTCCCTGACCCAGAGAACCAGATATCGGTGATTTTAGGTCGCCCGTTTTTAGCTACATCCAATGCGATCATTAATTGTTGAAACAGTATTATGAATTTGTCTTTTGGTAACATGACTATTGAGCTGAACATTTTTAATATTAGTAAGCTACCCTCCGAACTAGATGATTCGAGCATAGAAGAGGTAAACATGACAGGAACATTAGTCGGTGAGTCATTACCAAGAACTTTGTTAGAAGATCCATTAGAGAAATGCCTAGCCCACTTTGGGATTGATTTTGATGACGATAATGTGATTAATGAGGTGAATGCTTTGTTAGATTCAACCCCTTTGATAGACACTAGTGGGTGGAAACCTAAGTTCGAACAACTACCTGTTTCTAAGTCTACCCTAGTTTCTTCGTTAGAAGAGCCTCCTAAGTTGGACCTTAAAATATTACCAGATACCTTGAAGTATGTGTTTTTAGGCCCATCTGAGACTTTATCTATGATTGTTGCTTCCAACTTGTATAATGATCAGGTATGTAGGCTAGTAACCGTCCTTCAAAATAACAAGGAAGCTTTAGGGTGGACCATAACAGACATTAAATGTATAAGTCCATAATCCTTGAAGCAAAGTATGCGTACTTTGCTGCTCAGGATAACCGGAACTAAAGTCCGCGTACCTGTACGCGTACTGTCGGAAGTTCACGTCCCGTGAATTTCTGCTGGAGTTTGTGAACTGAAAACAAACTTACTCCGGGTACTTAAGTATGCGTACAAGTATGCATACTTGAGTTGGTTATTTTCTAAAAACGGTTTATTCGTGAACTTAAACTTATATAGACTAAGGAATGCATATTTGCAAACCGTGGATATAAAGTTCATGAATTTATTCGAGTGAATCAAAATCGTTTTTGCTTCGATTGTGTCTTGTATACTTCTATGAGATCTAAGCAATTGAACAACTCTCTAACTAGTTCTTTTGAGTCATTTGAACTAGTTATGGTGAAGATGAATATGGTTGATATGAAAGTGATCATATGGCTAACCATTTGGTTAACTACTATTGAACCAACTAGGTGTACACGTTTATGTACGGTTACATAAACCTAAATGAACGTGCATTTCATTTGTGTATAACAAGCTAATTTCAATCTAACGGTTGAAAGATATTAGCTTGAATCTAATCAGGTTTTCATTTAACGGTGAATATTGAATGCTTTGTTACCAAGGTAACTTAGATTGCAAACCCTGATTTGGAAGACTATATAAAGGAGAACTCTAGCAACTGGGAAACCTAATCTCCACACCTCCTGTGTGATACTAGTTATATAAGCTAGAGTCGATTCTCCTTTAACCTTAGGTTTCTACCGAGACCCTATAGGTTAACGGCTTGAAGACTTCATTGGGATTGTGAAGACACACCCAACTATTTTCTCTTTAGTTGCGTGATATGATCTTGCTGTTTCTATCGTATTGAGTACAATTGTACAATTGTAATTGAAATATCACAGGTTGTGAGTTGAATCAATCAATTGGGGAATACGACCTTTGGTTGTTGATTGAAATTGATTGATACTTGAACATTGGTCTTTGGTACCATTCAAGTTAATTTCTCTTGTATTCAATTAGACTCGCATATTTCTATTTGCTTGAGTAAGTATTGAATCGAGAAAGTGAGATATAACTTTTTGATATACTTTTTATTAAGATTGAGTCTGAATGTCTAGTTGATTCTCTTAAAAGTATATTGGAGTTAGTCCATACAGATTGCTAAGCGAATTATTGGGTGAGGTTGTTGTACCCCCACTTTTTCAATTGGTATCAGAGCAGGCAAACACGTTTAAAGACCTCAAAAGTCTGTGTTTGTAGCGATCTGACTCTATGGACAGAAATTCTATCTCCATAAACGTACCGCCTGTCTTCGATGGCTCAAACTACTTATGGTGGAAAATTGATATACGTGCTTTTTTAAGCTCGTGATTTTCAAACATGGGTACGTGTTATTAATGTCTATACTCCTCCGGTTGATACAGTAGGCGATGTGTCTAGACCTAAGGATATTGGTGCATATACTCCAGTAGAAATCCTTGCTGCAAAGCAAAACTCTGACGGATTAAATGCTATCATACATGCCATTACCCCATATCTTCAGCATCATGTGACTATGTGCTTAAAGTCTAAAGATGCCCGGGATATCTTAGAAACCGTATTTGAAGGGAATACCCGTGAAAAAGAAGCTAGGCCTAAATTCTGATTGGGAAAACCTTCGTATGGCAGATGAAGAAACATTTGATGAGTTTAATCACAAAGTGTCTGAAATTGTTAATGCATCCTTTGCATTGGGTAAGACTATTCATGAAAAGGACATTGCGATGAAAATTCTCAGATCTCTGCCATCCAGATACGATTCTAAGAAGCATGCCATCGTTGAAGGAAATAACCTTGATACTCTTTCCAGGAATACTCTGGTTGGGAAATTAAAGATCTTTGATCATGAGCATACATCCAAATCTAGAAAGGATGTTGCGTTCAAAGCACAAAAGAACACTAAATTACTTGATAAAAGTTAAAGTGTTTGCATCTCTAAAGATGATCTTTCAGAGGCTGATTCAGCAGATGAAGATCTTGACAAGCCAGTCTCGTTGATCACAAGACAGCTTAGGGATCTTCTTTTGAAGAGAAGTAAACGGTTATCCAGATAAATCCAGGTCATCAGATAAACCCCATAATCGTGTTCATCCTAAAAATAGGGATAATGATGAGACTTATGGCGAGGATATGCCTCAGTGCTTTAAGCGTAAAGGCTTTGGTCATTTTGCAAATGAGTGTCCAAATCGAAAGAAATACACTGGGAACAAAGGTCTTGCTGCAACTTTTGATGAAATGTCTGACAACTATGATTCTAATGAAGACGAAAAATCAAGTGTTGCACTTCTTTGTGAAAATATTGATTTTGATAATTATAGCAATACATACATCTTGATATTCTTTTAGAAGAAAACTCAACCAATCTGGAAGAAAAAATTGACCTTTCCGTTGGAAACTCTCTGTCTAATTTTTCAGGTTCTACTTTGTGTCTAGCAACTTGCACATCTCGGATACCTGAATCATATTCCAGGTTGACATGC
Organism: Papaver armeniacum; assembly: GCA_023531295.1. Lineage (NCBI taxonomy): Eukaryota > Viridiplantae > Streptophyta > Magnoliopsida > Ranunculales > Papaveraceae > Papaver > Papaver armeniacum. The sequence continues at coordinate 37,393 of JAJJWW010002023.1, read as the reverse complement.
TCATATTGTTCGTTCAAGGGTCATGAACTATCAAAGTGTTACAAGTACAAACACAAATTGAGACATGTCAACAAACTTCAACGAAGAGCAAATCGATTAGCAAACAAGCTCAAACTTGTTCAAAAGACCGCAGAGGTATGTAAGATTTTATCTTCGTCAAAGAAGTTAGTTTCCAAGGATAAGAAAAGACCATCGGAAAGAAAGTTATGGTCTAAGAACTATGAGAAACAGGGTTCTATGAATTCCGATCGGAAGGGATATGGTGGACAGATTATTGTTCATCCCAGCACAACTTAAATTGTGTTGGTTAGTGCATCTTGTCTCATGTGCCTGATTAAAAGAGACAAGATCTTGCACACCTCAGGCTTTAAGAAAAGAAAAATCTTTAGTTGTTTTTTTTTTTTTTTTTTTTTGCTCTGAGAGCATTGTGAAGTCTGGAATTCATGTCACCTTTCATATCTAATTGTTATTGGAAAGGACTTCCCTGGTTAATCAATAAAAGAGGGTTAAAATAGACAATTCTGCCTTTTATAGGGTTAAGAGTTGTGTGTACACGAACCTATGTGTTTAAAGGTTTCGTAACTCTACATATGTTTTTCCTTCCCTGAGACTCTTTTTAACCAAAGACTGCTTGTTGAGCTTATTTTGTGACTTCCTCTCACAAACCCATACGCATATGGATACTCCAAGCATCATGTCTTCTGATGGAAAATATGTTAATATGATTGTTAAGCCATCAATCATAAAGGAAAAAGAAAAATCTCTGATACCTCCAACCTTGAAAAGAAAAAGAAGGAATGTGAGGAAGCCAAGAGTTGTTCCTTCAAATTCTCAGAAGTTTTCTGATGTTCTTGCAGAGTTGAAGGAGGCAAGAAAGGAGATTCAGCAAATAAAGGCTTTATTTATGAGAACTCTTGAAATTCAGAAGGCCCTGGTTCGACATCATCAACATAGAATGTTTTTTGGAATTGACTCCTTTATTCACGAACCATATGTTCCCATAGTTGTTGACGACAAGGAGTTCGGGGACGATAAAGAATTTTTCAGAGGTCTCAGTGTCTAAGAAACTTCTTATGAGAATTTTATTCTTGTGTTTTTAAGAAGAATAACTAGAGTTTGGAATAGCCATTGTTGTGATTACACATAGCTATGTCAAACGTTTTTCATCTTCAATGTTTTTAGATTTATTTGTTTAAATTCTAAAGTTTATTTGGAAGATGATGTTGCAATATTAATCTTTATGGTTATATATATTGCAATTTGTTATGGGATATGTGTGTTTGCGTCCGTGAACTGTGTATGTCCCATACGGGGTCAAAACTTAAGTCCTTCATATGTCAATATGCAAGTATTGATAAAAGATTGAATGAACTTTTGACAAACAAAAATTAAGCCTTTTATGTCATTATGCAAATATTAATGGAAGAAAGGATGAGCTTTTGTTTACAAGGATTATGTCTACTATATGTCATTGTGCAAATAGTGATGGAAAATAAAATGAATCCTTGTCTATTTCGCAGTATTGATCTTCCCTGATCCATATTTTTATGTATATATTGTGCGGCTCCGTAAGTTTTCTTATGTTGAGCATTTCCGATTAAATTAATCATGGTTTCTCTTGTGGTTAATTTAATTGAGTATTTTGGATACAAATTCATATTCTTATGTGATTTGTGTTGTCCAAAGAAATCCTTCTTTTCTTGTGAAAGTAAGGTCGCTCTTTTTGTTCTTTCGGGAATGACATTTTATGGGGGAGAGTTCTTAATTGAACTTGTGCTTAATTGCCAAATCTTTGTGGGGAGTGCGGCTGTGGAATATATAGGGGTTATCTTGTATCTTTATAAACTCCTTGATGAATGCATTTAGTTTAGCCTATATGATTGCATCTAAAAAGTTGATATGTGCTTTCTTTTGGTCATGAAGTGTCTCTAGGGGAATTTCATTAGAATCCCACTAGTTTTCGTACCTTTGCCAATTTTATTGACAAAAAGGGGGAGAATTAGTGTGTGAGTAACCTCTATTTAACATCCTCTAAGAATGTTTCAATGATTGAAATGAGAGTTTAGAATATATAACCTTGAATGGATATAAACATTGTATGTGAACTCATACGTGTGTAAGTCCATAATCCTTGAACCAAAGTATGTGTATTTTGCTGCTCAGGATAACCAGAACTAAATTCCGCGTACCTGTATGCGTACTGTCGGAAGTTCACGTCCCGTGAATTTCTGCTGGAGTTTGTGAACTGAAAACAAACTTAATCCGGGTACTTAAGTAGGCGTACCGGTATGCATACTTGAGTTGGTTATTTTCTAAAAACGGTTTATTCGTGAACTTAAACTTATATAAACTAATGAATGCATATTTGCAAACCGTGGCTATAAAGTTCATGAATTGATTCGAGTGAATTAAAATCGTTTTTGCTTCGATTGTGTCTTGTATACTTCTATGAGATCTAAGCAATTGAACAACTATTTAACTAGTTCTTTTGAGTCATTTGAAGTAGTTGTGGTGAAGATGAATATGGTTGATATGAAAGTGATATATGGCTAAGCATTTGGTTAACTACTGTTGAACCAACTAGGTGTACACGTTTAGGTACGGTTACACAAACCTAAATGAACGTGCATTTGATTTGTGTATAACAAGCTAAGTTCGATCTAACGATTGAAAGATATTAGCTTGAATCTAATCAGGTTTTCATCTGACGACAAATATTGAATGCTTTGTTACCAAGGTAACTTAGATTGCAAACCCTGATTTGGAAGACCATATAAAGGAGAACTCTAGCAACTGGGAAACCTAATCCCCACACCTCCTGTGTGATACTAGTTGTATAAGCTAGAGTCGATTCTCCTTTAACCTTAGGTTTCTACCGAGACCCTGTAGGTTAACGACTTGAAGACTTCATTGGGATTGTGAAGCTAGACCCAACTATTTTTTTTGTGGTTGCGTGATCTGATCTTGTTGTTTCTATCGTATTGAGTACAATTGTAAAATTGGCTCGAGATTAATTTCTCCGATAGACAAGATAGAAAAGTAGTCACAAACACCTTCGTCTCATCGTTTGTGATTCCACAATATCTTGTTTCGCTAGTCGGTTAAGATTATTGTGAGGTGATTGATAATTCTAGGTTGTTCTTCGGGAATATAAGTCCGGGTTATCAATTGCTTCCTGTTCACCTTGATTTATCAAAAGACGGAAAAAAAAAACTTGTAGGTATTTCTGTGGGAGACAGATTTATCTATTCATGTAGACTTTTCTATGTGATACAGATTTTTTTATTAAAGTCTTCGACTTTGGGTCGTAACAACTCTTAGTTGTGGGTGAGATCAGCTAAGGGAATCAAGTGCGTAGTATCCTGCCGGGATCAGAGACGTAAGGACTGTACCTTGGATCAGTGTGAGATTGATTGGGGTTCAACTACAGTCCAGACCGAAGTTAGTTTGTAGTAGGCTAGTGTCTGTAACGGCTTAATACAATGTGTGTTCAATCTGGACTAGGTCTCGGGGTTATTTTGCATTTTCGGTATCCTCGTTAACAAAACTCCTGGTGTCTGTGTTATTTCTTTTCCGCATTATATTTTGTTATATAATTGAAATTTCACAGGTTGTGAGTTGAATCAATCAATTGGGAAATCCGACCTTTGGTTGTTGATTGAAATTGATTGATACTTGATCATTGGTCTTTGGTACCGTTCAAGTTAATTTCTCTTGTATTCAATTAGACTCGCAGATTTCTATTTGCTTGAGTAAGTATTAAATCGATAAATTGAGATATTGATAGGTGTAGAATACACCGTATTTAATATCTAGTATTTATGCTTTCTTTGCGAGTTTTCTTGTAAATTATGTATCTTATGTGTGCTTTTGAGTTTATTAGGTGCAATGGAGTCATTTGGAGAAAAAAAGAAGCGAAACTCGTTCAAATGGAGGATTTCTAGTCATCATTTTGTAGAGGACGGGAAGATGAAGGCAATGGCGAAAGAACGGAGTCATTCTAAGTTCGTATGAAGAAGTTATGAGCAAAACAAGAACCTGGAAGACTAAAAGGGCAAATTGGTCATTTGATAGGGCAAGTGCTATTGACACTCCTACTGTACGTTAAGGGGCATCCAATCTGTTAAGGGGCTGCCATATTCAAAGGAATTGCTAAGGGGAGTCAGGTCTTCTACTTAGGGGGAAACCATAATTCAAATATTACTAAAGGCACCACCAGTTTCTCTAGGGGCACCACCATCTTCACCCCCGGTTGCCATCGACAGGTTCAGGTTATTTCTTCACGACAGCAATTTGGTTGTTTTGCAGAATTTGTTGAGCATCGAACAGAGCTCATTGGGTCGTTAATATTGTCATAAGATGTGATCCATAGTCGAGATGGAGTTCTCAAGAATATGGAAAGAACTGGAAGAGGAGCTGCTCGAGTTGGAAGACGAGCTGGCAATGGTGATGACGATGAATGTTGGTGATTAATGGTGGTTGGCTGTAAACTCGATTAGAAAGAAGTCAGACATGATTGCTGCTCGAGTTGGGTACCGTGGCTGTTGATTGATCGGTGATGATCACCATTAATGGCTGCTTACATTCAATATCAGTAGTAACGATAGATATAGGTGTTGTTGCTCGTGGGCTCGTGATGGCATTCAACTGAGAAGAACTCGACGATGGTGATGCTGACACGAACGGAAGCAATGATAATGACAAAGAATGCCTAAACGATAGTGGTTAATGGAAGAGAGATCTTTGCTGTGACGATGAGCACTCGAGTTGGAATGGGTTGTTGTCGGTGACGAGATTGATCGTGATGATCCTGGCAGAGAAGATGGCCAAGCTTGGCAGTACTAAAGTGGAGATGGTTAGCTACTGGCGATGGCAGAGAATATGAGTTTGGAGCTGTTGTTATCGAACGGATAGAGGTTGTGTCGTTTACTGCCATGGATGATGTTTAAGAAGAAGAAGCTGAGCACGAGTGATGGCAGTAATGATTGGTGATCGGGTTTGAGATGTTTGTGCGGGGGAGTTAATGAAGTCGAGAGAAAGAAGGAGGCGAGAAGTGATCGAGTTCTACGAGAACCCGGAAAAATACTTCTCAAGGCGACCATATCCGCGAGTTCTGAGAAAAATTGGAAGCGTAAGAAAAATGCCTTGTCAGTTCCAATGGACTGACAGGCTAATGTTATAACGGGCTGGTTTTCTCCAGTTTTGACGTAAGCCCATTTGGTTCTCTTAATTCTTTTCCGGCCAAGCCTTGGGCGTGTGAATTTGGCCGTGGCTTATTTTGGAAATTCTGATTTTGCACGGGGTATAATGCACGGGACACGGTTTTGAGGAGGTGCACTTTCCTATTTTTACTAGGTTACCTAGTTTTCTTCAAGAGGAGGTTATAAAACTCTATATATAGAGAAGCCTAGGCACAATTTGGAGATATCTAATATCTTCTATCTATTATTCTTTTTCCTCTACTTGTTTTCTAGGGTTTAGAAACATGAAACTTCTCTTTCTTCTTGTTATGAACTCCATGAATATGAGCTAGATTTTATTATTGGTTATGGAATAAGTTGAATTTCCAAACATGAGTTTTTGTGCAATAAATTAGTTTTCTCTCATATTATCGTTTATGATTCACCATGAATATTGTTACATGATTTTAATGCTTGTTAGTCGAGTCGCGAATCGATTGAGTTTGTTTTCATCTCTATTGCTAGATTAGGGTTATTATACGCAAAAGTGATAATTCCGGATTGCAAGTAGCATAAATATGATTATAGTTTGTAGTGATATATTCTTATGATCATATGTGAACCATAACCTTTGTTAAATCGGATTAGTGCGCTTTCCACGTTCGATTGCTTTGATTGGCCTGATTTCATAGAACTTAACGCATCTAGGGAATTAAACTTGATTAGTGCTTTTACACGTTAGGTTGTTCCTTTAGGTAGAATTCATATTCGCATCTTTTAATGTGTTTGTTGATGACATGAGGAGATTTGCGGGATATTCTTGCGATCAAGGTATTCTAGGGTCTTTGATAAAAGTTGAGATTAAATATCAATTCTAGTTATTGTGAAAAGCATGTTAGTGAATGAAAACGAAATCCTTAACCAATATCTATTCTATTTGATTTGTTTGCTTATTTCTTTATTTGCTTTTATTTAGTTTATTATAATCACAAAACTACCGGTTATTTATAGGGAACCATAACAATTTGACAACCTAGACCTCTCTGTGGGATCGATCCTTTCTTGCCCTTGCTATATTTATATTTTGAGTAGTAAGAAAGTGTAAATTATTTTTGACGCTTACGACAGCGGTCAGATATAACTCTTTGATATACTTTTTATTAAGATTGAGTCTGACTGTCTAATTGATTCTCTTAAAAGTATATTGGAGTTAGTCCATTTAGATTGCTAAGCGAATTATTGGGTGAGGTTGTTGTACCCCTAATTTTTCAATACGTTCCTCTCTTATTGAATCTTCTCTAATAGTATCTTCAAGCATACTTATCTTTTCACGTTGCAGAGTAGTTTCTTGAACAAGGTTTTCGATATTGTTAGAAAAAGACTTAATTGATCTCACCCAGTTGATACTACGCACTTGATTCCCTCAGTTGATCTCACCCACAACCAAAAAGTTGCTACGACCCAAAGTCGAAGACTTGATAAACAAATTTTTCTCACACAAAAAAGTCTATAGATTGAATAAATCCACAGAAATACCCAAGAGTTTTTGTTCCGTCTTTTGATAAATCAAGGTGAACAGGAACTAATTGATACACCAGACTTATATTCCTGAAGAACAATCTAGTATTATCAATCACCTCACAATAATCTTAATCGACTAGCGAAACAAGATATTGTGGAATCACAAACGATGAGACGAAGATGTTTGTGATTACTTTTATCTTGCCTATAGAAGAAATTAATCTCGAGTCAATTATTTAAATTGTACTCAATACGATAGAATCGGGCAAGATCGGAACACGCAACTACAAAGAAAATAGTTGGGTCTGGCTTCACAATCCCAATGAAGTCTTTCAAGTCGTTAACCTACAGGGTCTCTATAAAAACCTAAGGTTAAAGGAGAATCGACTCTACTTATGCAACGAGTAACACACATGAGGTGTGGGGATTAGTTTTCCCAGTTGCTAGAGTTCTCCTTTATATATTTTTCAAATTAGGGTTTGCAATCCAAGTTACCTTGGTAACAAAGCATTCAATATTCACCGTTAGATAAAAACCTGATTCAACCAAGCTAATATCTTTCAACCGTTAGATCGAACTTAGCTTGTTACACACAAATGAAATGTACCCTCATTTAGGTTTATGTAACCGTACCTAAACGTGTACACCATGTTGGTTCAAAAATAGTTAACCGGGGTTAGCCATATGATTACTCTCATATCAACCTTATTCATCTTAACCATAACTAGTTCAAATGACTCAAATGAAACTAGTTAAAGAGTTGTTCAATTGCTATATTCTCATAGAATTATACAAGAACACAATTGAAGCAAAATCGGTTTGATTCACTCGAATCAATCATGAACATTATAGCCACGGTTTGCAAAGATTGCATTCCTTATTATATAAATGTTTAAGTTCATGTACACAACCGTTTTTAGAACTTTAACCTTCAAGTATGCAAATGTGTACGCATACTTGAAATACCCGGACTAAGATTGGGTTTCGCCAGTACGCAAATGGGTACGCGAACTTTCAATCCTAGCAGAAATTTTCGGACATGAACATGTACGCCAAAGACGCAAATGGGTACGCATACTTAGGTTCCTGTTTCTCAAACCAACCTAGATGCATAAACGGGTGCGCATACTATGGTTCCCAGACATGGATTACATATGTGCAAGAGTGCACAACATGACATATCCAATACTGGTTAAGTGTTCTAAACTCTTATTTCAATCATTGAAACTTTCTTAGAGGATGACAATAGCCGTTTTCACACACTATTAGCATCAAAGCAATTTTCAAGTTATTGAAATAATCATAACAAAACATTCCAAGACTTCACCAAATGATTGTATCACACAAACCATGTAAGATGTCACTCGGCAATTTTCACATGATATAAGATGAACTTGGTCGAAGCGAAAGCTTGCAAACACATATTTCAAGAAATATGTAAGCGAGATAAACTCAGCTCGAAATCTCAAATATGTATATAGAAAACTACATCGTAATACGACTTATGTCTCAATATAGGAGATAGACTATAAATAGACTTTCCAAGTGATAGATGAGTTTCAGTCTTCACATACCTTTTGTCTATGAAGTTCCATAAGCTCCCCTTAATAGTTCTTCGTCTTCAAATGATGAACGCCGTGAGGTCTAAGCTCAACTACACAATCTATGTCCTAGTCCGAGATATCTATAAATATGCTAGAAATCAAGACTTATAGTTTTGATCACTAACATCGACAAACATGCTTGAGATAGCAACGCATGCGAGTTCGACCGAGCAGTGCTCTAACAATATAATTTTTGTGTTTATATAGGTTGTCGGAAATACTATGTAAAATATGACTAATTAGGAAAAATTGTATGTGTTGGCAGCCTAAGTTGCAGATTATCGACATATGACCACAATGGAAGACATGAGCCTGCAATTTGTGCGTAAACAAAACATTAGATGTGGCTTCCTAGTATTTTCTTCGTCGTAAATTAGTTATTACGTGAGAGGAAAAGGCATGCCATCAATCAAGTTACTATGTAACCTGTGTTAGTGGTGAGTCTGGCGTAAACAAAACATTAGATGAGGCTCCCTAATATTGTCTTCATCGTAAATTAGTTATTACGTGATAGGCAAAGGCATGTCATCAATCAATGCATAAGTTACTATGTAACATATGTTAGTGGTGAGTTTGGTGACAAAAGCACAGAAATTGCAAGGCAATGACGTGTTATGCAAATGTAGAGTGAAGTGGCCCATGGACGTGTGACACCTTAAACACTTAATAGAACTGGGAGGTAGAGAATTTAGCGGATTATATAATTGAGAGGTAGAGAATTAGCGGATCATAGTGAGCAGCTCATGCTGAAAAAATAGTAAGTTTTTTTATTATGGAAGCCGGTAATGAAGGGTAGAGGTGTATCATGGTTAACTATGATATAAGTAACTCGGTAACAAATTAAAGGCCATACATGTTTAGTTTTATTTAGGTCGGGAAGGCGTATAATATTTATCGTCCCTCTGTCTTAATATATATTAAATGTCCAGATCTGTCCCAAAGATAAACCTACAGATCGATCAATCCCTGTCGTCCATGACCTATTTTGGATGGTCGTATTTGTCCCAAAGACAGATCCAACCATCTATTAATCTTTGTATTTTCTTTGGTATGAGTCATGATATGATATGATAGGAAGTAGTTTCCAGGCTTGTGATATAAGTTGGGGATCCATCTCAAAAATAGCACGCCAACTGAGAAATAGTGATGGATCCGTATACTATTTACCCCTGTATTAATAGTTTCTTGTTCTTATATATGTGTTAGTTGTATCATTTTTGTGTTTATATAGGTTTTCGGAAATAATATGTAAAATATGACTAATTAGGAAAAATTGTATGTGTTGGAAGCCTAAGTTACAAAATATCGACATATACCATACCTCAATGGAAGATCCGAGCCTGTAATTTGTGCGTAAAAACAAAACATTAGATGTGGCTCCCTAATATTTGCTTCGTCGTAAATTAGTTATTACGTGATAGGATAAGGCATGCCATCAATCAAGTTACTATGTAACCTGTGTTAGTGGTGAGCCTGGCGTAAAAAAAAAATAGATGGGCTCCCTAATATAGTCTTCATCGTAACTTAGTTATTACGTGAGAGTCAAAGGCATGTCATTAATCAAACCATAAGTTACTCTCTAACCTATGTTAGTGGTGAGTCTGGTGATAAAAGCATAGAAATCGCAAGGTAATGACGTTTTATGCAAATGTAGTGTGAAGTGGCTCATGTACGGTGACACCTCAAACAGTTCATAGAACTGGGAGGTAGAGAATTTAGCGGATTATAGTGAGCGAAGCAAATATTAGAGGTGTATCATGGTTAACTGTGATATAAGTAACTCGATAACAAATTAAAGGCCATCCACGTTTAGTTTTATTTAGTTCGGGCAGGCACATAGTCTTTAAAGTCCCTCTTTCTTAAGATATAATATAGTCCAGATATGTCCCAAAGATAAACCTGCGGATCGGTCAATCCCTGACGTCCACGACCTATCTTGGATGGTCGGAATTGTCCCAAAGACATACACCATTTCTTTTTACATTAGAGATGATAGTGCATGTCTAGGTTTCTAGAGTGCTATCTACTATTAAAAGTAAGTTTACTCTCAAAGCGCATACCAGAGTCATTGGTGAATAATTTTCACATCCCTGGATCGAGTCCCCCCTTCCCTCGTGTTGGTATTTTTTTGTGGCTCTTGCGGGTTGACCTGCCAACATGCCAGAGCCAATCCGTTAACAACTCCAATATTATTCATAAACTGGAATTGTATTTCCCGCTTATGGGAATAAAGTTTATTGGCCGCCTATGATGAAGTAATGACAAGTTATTATATATTTATGCACGCTCTACTCTATAAATCTTGATTTATCTGTTTCAGTTTCATTTACTAGTGATAGTGAGTAGGTTCAACAACAATGGCAGATAACAAAGAAACTGTCATTGAAATCCTCCATAATGACCATCAGCAAACCAGTTTAATCCATTCACCTTCATCCCCAATCCCTCAATCTTCGTCCTCAAATTCTCATCAGCATCAACCTTCTTCATTCCCTCAAACCTTTTTATTCACTCAAGCTCAACCCTCATCCTTAAATTCTCATCATGAGCAAACCAGTTTAATCCATTCACCTTCATCCTCGGTCCCTCAACCTTCATCCTCAAATTCTCATCAACCTTCCCTTAAACCTTTTCATTCACTCAAGCTCAAAGAAGATCTAAAGAAAGAGAATCTCCAACAATGGATTCATCTAATAGGAATCCGATCTTAACTAAATCAGTCACATTAAAGTCACGATTGATGGATCCTAGGGAAGGAATATCATAAACAAAAGACGAAGATGATCCATTTGGTAATTATATACCCTCCAAATATCAAAACAAGCACATTCTCAGTCCTTTAGTTGTTGTACAAGTGGTTCTTCTTCTGTTGATTTCTATTTCAATATTCACTACATTTTTTGTACAAGAATTAAAGAATTGTAGATTTGGAGAAATTTTGTTGCGAAAGTTTTTATTACTATTTCTGTTACTTATTTGCGGAAGTCTAGTCTCTGACGGCGTAATCAAGATAGTTGTGGTTATCATTGAGAAGAACGTTTTATTCAAGAAGAAATGGATTTTTTTTTTCATGGTTTACGAACAGTTGTTCGACTATTCTTATGGTCAGTCATGGTTCTGACCATATGGTTACTCATGATGAACAAGGAACTTCATGGAGAAAAGAACAATCGAACTTTATTTGTTGTAGTCACCAAAATACTCGTCTTTTTGTTAGTCGCAACAACTATTTGGCTTCTAAAGACACTTACACTAAAACTTTTAGCTTCATCATTCCACCTCAACAAGTACTTTGATAAGATACAACATGCTCTATTTTGTCAGTACATAATTGAAGTTTTATCTGGTTCACGGATTGATGAGCAACAAGAAGAAGTGGAATTGAACACACATATGAAATTCCCAAAGATCACTATTCCAGAAATTACATCATTGAGTAAGAAGAATATTTCCTCATGGAAGATGAAAAGCTTCACGAAAGGATACGTTAGAGTTTTCTCACACTGGATGAAAAGATAAACCAACTGCAAGAGAATCCAATTGCAACTGTAATTAGCAGCGAATACAAGGCTATCATTGCCGCCAATAGTATATTTGCCAAAGTTGCTAAGCCAAATGCTAGGTAAGTCAGTTAAAGGGTTATCAGTCTAATTAGCATCAGTAGAAACAGGAAGGTGGGTACTAATTTTTATAATTGTGCAATGATTTTTTTTAATTTTTTTAAACAGATCCATCGTCTTAGATGATCTTGTGATTTTTATGAATGAAGATCAAGTAGAGAGAATGATTAATCAGTTTGAAAGTACAAATGAGATGAAGTAAGTTAGTCGGGAAGATTTTACGAAATGGGTGGTGTTAGCTTTTATAGGAAGTAAGAGGGTTGCTTTGACATTGGATGATACCAAAACAGCAATTGACCAACTGCGCTTCATTGTGAATTCATCGGTTATCTTCCTGTTAGGGTGTATTCTGATTGTAATATTTGGAATCGTGAGAACATATGTTCTTGTAGGTTCATTCTTTGGAGTCGTAATGATGTTGTTCTGGTTCGGAGATAGTTGCAAAAGACTCTTAGGAAACATTATACAGTAAAACCTCTGTATAAGAATATATTAGGGACCACAAAAAAATATTCTTATACGGAGGTTATTCTTATATGGAGGTCTAACTTGAATAGACCAAAAGAAAATTTCATATTTATATTTGGGCATATTCATGCATATGCATAGGAAACACGAAAATGTATCTAAGTATATACAAGAACTATTTAAATGAGGATTTTTTTTTTATATTTATGTATATACAAATTTTTTAATAAAAAAATTCACATACATCACAATTATCACATTGATTGGAAATTGGCAAATGAAATCAAATGAGTATGAAGATATTCGTATTAAGTTGTGCACAAAAAAAATAAAAATAAAAATATCCATTTTGAAGCAAAAAGAACTTGTAATATGGTTACAAGAATCTCTCATCTTAAACTTTGATGTATGACAAGTGCTATATATTTATATTATGTCAATTATTCTTATATGGAGGTAGGTTCCTTAAGAAGGGACCATAAAAAATTATGACTTATTCCAATATGGAGTTTTTTCTTAAACATAACTGGCCCAAGTCGCATGCTAACCCGCCAGAACCAATCCGTTGACAGCTCTAATATTATTCATAAACTGGAATTGTATTGGCCGCTTATGGGAATAAAGTTTATTGGCCGCCTATGATTGATAGACACATTTTTGTGTCTGAATTGTCCTCATTGTCTCTATTGTTGGTCTCGATTTCTGTACTAATTTTGGTGTTTTTATGTGTGTGTAGGTGTTTTTGGAGAAATACACTTGTGCGGAAAAAGTTGCTCAAAAAGTGTTATTTGGACCCCTGAGAAAAAAGTGATAAAGGCACCCTCATTTTGGATAAGGGCACCCCAGGCACCCCAGGTGATAAAGGCGCCCATGTTTTGGATCGGGGCACTTCATCCTCTCCATTTCAAATTTTGGTTTTGGCGGGAAATTATTGTTCTTCACTCGCGTAATTTTGGTTTGATTTTTGGACGAGTTAGGAGGAGACTCAATGGCTGGAATTGATTGGGTATCTTCCTATGGGCTTAACAGGGTTGGTATGGGTCGATTAGTGACCTAAATTTGGCTGGATAACTCGCTAGAAGAAAGCAGAGTTGCACGGGTTTGCATGGGTCGCTGTGAGCTTTGAGACGTGTAATGGGTGTGTTTGGAGTGTCTTTATCTTTGCGGCGAGAACGTGTAGAAGATAAATATCGAGTTTTGAAGCAAGTTGACGCGTGAAAAAGAAATAACAGGAAATAATCCCGTGGAAAATATATTGTTTTAATGAGGAGATATTTGGTGATTATGAGGGGATATCTTTGCCCTGTCAAGTATATATATGTTGCTGAGGTCGAGTAGAAGGGGGACGGAGAGTTTGGGAGGATTTGGAACGCTACAGAGCCAAGAAAAATCGAGTTGCAGAGTTATTCTCTGCTGCTGCTGCTGCACCAAGAACACGAAGAACGGACTACCAGAGGCAGTCGTTCTTCTACAGTGTCTACGACACTTAACCGAGGGTCGTAATACGGAGGGGGGCAGACTTAAAAGAAGTAACGGTTTTATCATTCCTTGTAACAGTATTTGCAACACGTATAATCGTTGCAAACACTCGATTTTCATTATTTTCTCCATTTCATCATTTGTACACCTCCTTTGAGCAATAAAAATGGATTTTGAGCGTGTTTCCAACATGATGAGCTAGAACCCATCACTGGGACGACGGAGGAAGACAAATTTCATACATGGGTAATTTTAATTAATTCTTTATTTGACTTTTGCACTAATTAAAATAGAGTTATGATTTGATTAAATTGGTTGTTATTCAATTAGATAGGTTATGCTTTGTTTAGATAATCTATGCTTAGGGATACAATTAATCTTTTGAGAGTCTACCTTGGCAAAAATAAGAGTCGATGTTATTTTGTTTATTGAGCTTTAATTGTTGAGAATAAATAAATTGAACCTTTTGTTATGAGTTTGGCCGAATCCTGAGTCTCAGCACATCTCTCCGTCTTGTGACATAAATTGTATATATTCTGTATATTTATTATTTTTCTTTATTAAATCCTAGAACCGATTTCATCAAGTCCGAGTGAACGACAACCTTACTACCACTTTCTACAACATTATTGAGTCACATCAATTTTTGGCGCCGCCGACGCGGACTTGTGTATAGATTTGTTTTTAGGTTTTATTTTTTAATTTTATTCTTTTTGTTCTTTTTTACGCGTTTTGGTATTTCTGTTTGCTTTCGATTTGGAGTAGAGGGAAAGAAAAGAGAAAGCACGAAAAGAAAAGCAAATCCAAAATAGGAAAGAAAAGAGAGATCCGAACGAAGTGAAGAAGAAAATTTTTGTATATAGTGTAATTATTATTTTATTTTTTTTAGAAAGCGTAATTAGGTAATTATTTTTGTAATTTTTATTTTTGGACTTTTTAATTTTTGGACTTTATTTTGGACTATCGGACATTATTAATTTTAAACCTAAGGAAGGGTAATTTAAATATAAACTGCACAGGGGAAGGACGACGATTACGATATCGTCTCGGCCCCTCGGGTTCGTACATGACATAGGAGTCGTGGCCCGAGTCGACTTCAACGGTTTCATCCCCCAAATCCGGAACGGGAGGTAAAATTCTAAACACCCGCGAATCCCCATCGGCGGGTTTCTTTGGATGATTTTGTATGCATATATGTTGAGGTATTGAAATTTGGTTTGCTTTAAATTCCTAGTAAAGGGCAAGGATGGCCATACAAGATAAGGGTTCGGATTTCATCACCGTTCTCTTCTTGCCCGCCTTAGGAAAACGAAACCAAACACGAACCTAAGCCTAAAATTTTGAATAGAACGAGACCGATAGGGTAACGAGCTTAATAGGAAAGTCGTTCGAAAAATATTGGTTACTCTTTTGAGCATACTTGAAGTTCATGATGGTTTACGTGAGTTGAATGCGTGGTGCGCGCCTTGTAATGCGGTGAGGCCTTGGGTATCAAAGCTCCACGCAGCTTCCCTCGCCTCTATTCAACTTACTTAAACTCGGATTGATTCCGAGGGGTTTGCTCAGATTGTAACGAATTCCCTTTCGAAGGATTAGAAGCTGGTCTAGAAAACAATCTAAGTGGAGCCATCATGCTTTTTGTTTGCTAGAAATCGATGGGGTTTGCCGTGGTCGAGTCGGCCTTGTTTGTGCTTGTGTAGAATTCCCTTGCTAGTTAGAATGTCAAACTGGTATTACATTAGCCATCACAATGAATATGAATATCCAATCTGAACAATATGGACATCACTCTTTTTATGACCAGTGTGAATAGTGGTTGGGAACGCCAACCTTTTGAAGATTATGGCTCATACCATGGTGAGCCCAATCACTATCCACACGCCAACCGGTCGTGCGAGCAAAATTCCTCTCTAATAGAGTCAACACGTAAGTTAGGCGAGACGACACGTAAGTTCGCGAAAATGAATAACTTAGTTATGGACAAAAGCAATGGAACGAGTGAAATTTCTTTCTAGATTCAATAAGGAAGTCATGTGAGTCGAGTCACGATGCATTAAGGAAGTCATGTGAGTCGAGTCACGATACCATAATGAAGTCATATGAGTCGATTCGAAAGCTTTTGTTTGAGGCCCGAGCGGAACTCGGCTCGAGATAATCTTAGTGTTTCCAATAGTACCCCGAAAATGAGGATAATTATTTACATAATCAAGATGACGAGGATAAAATTGGTAACACTACTTGTCTAGATGAGGTTCAACCATTTTCATATTATTATAATGATGATTATGATGAGGATAGTGTTGATGAAGAATTTGAAATAAATAGGCAAAGTGATCAGGAAATTGTTACCCCAATTGAGATTTATAACGATAATATTTCTAGTTTAAATCCAAATAATTTTAATAATTATTCACCTATTCAAAAGGACGAGGATTTGACTAGAGATACCCCCGTTTTAGACGATGTAGTATTTCCTTTTGATTACGAAGCCAATGATGGTTTAGAGGAACAGTATATTTTGAGTCTAGCGATTTAAAAACAATAGACTTAGAAAAAGAAAATGAACTCGTAGAGATGAGTGAGGATGTACGACTTAGAAGAATCAATGGACCATTTTCGGGAATCGGATGACCTTGAAATTAGGGAAGTTGTGACTAGTCTTTCTAGAGACACCTGGAAACTCTAAGTTTGGGGGTGATTATCATTCTCCATGTGCCTTAACTCTTAGAAAAGTCCCTAACTTGGGACTTGACATATGTGCCTCAACCATTTTAAAAGATTATCTTCATACACTTTTTCCAGAACCTAGTTGTGTCCATAAAGAAGTTCAGTTGTTAGAAACCCATCCTCTGGTTGATGTGGTTAACCCAGGTTATGATACCCAGATTGACTTTGTTTTCCCACCAAATATTTTTCAACCAATTGTGGGAACGTATAAGTTTCAGATGTGTCAATTATTAAGTTTTGAGACTAAACCTAATTACTTTAGGATATTAGGATCGACACATTTGCTTAAGGAAGACCACCAATCTTATTGTGGTCAGCTGTGTAAGTCAAAACTGATTGACTTAGAGGATCCTCAATTATTCAGGTTATTATTACGTGCTTCTAAGTTCTTAACTGAGTATTTCCAGACTCTACAACCTGATCTTAAGAATCCTTCTTTTGAGGAAGTCCAGCCCATGAAAACATTTATCTAGACCCTTTTATAGAACTGAACTCGAACCACAACTAGATATAGTTGTCTTAAACAAAAAAATAGATAAGGGTGTGTTGGATATCTTCTTTGGTCTGTTGCGGTTTCCTCTTCTTGTGGTTAGCACTTTTTTATCGAGATGACCCCATTATTAGATTCTTGCTATATGATTCTTCGAGGTGACTAACCCTTTCCAATGTCCAGTGAAGACTTTAAACTTAGCACTTCTTGGGAGGTAACCCATGCTCTTGCAACACGGTAATATCTTTCCTTAACTCTTTTACTTCAAATGGTAACAGTTTCTCCTTGTTCATGCTTTTAATTTTATCTTTAGAACATTGAGGACAATGTTAGATTTAAGTTTGGGGGTATGGGAGAAACTTTTTTGTTAGTTGCAATAAATAAACTCCGAGCCTAGAAATTTATGCTTATTAAGGATGGCACTAACCAATCTAAGTGGATGGAAGCATTTTGGTTGTAGGAGTTGAGGAACCAATCGATTAGATGGCAACATCTAAAGAAGTCTATTCATAAAAACACGAGCTCGGGTGTTAGAAATAACATGATAGTTTCACCAATCTCGTTGAGTCCTTTTCATACATTTTTTTTTTTTTTTTAAACTATGTTTCTCTAAGTGATTAGGTGGGTCCCACGATTCAAGTTGTTACCAATGCTAGGGTGAATTAGAGTGATTGAGATGCAAAAAAAAAAAAAAAAAAAGAAAAAAAAAAAAAAAAAAAAAAAAAGAAAAAGAAAGTGAGACCAGACCATCTGACCAACCGGAATAAATTCAATAAAGTCGACCACTGGAACCCTTGTATATGCCAAGTTGTGTTGACCTAGAGTTAGGTTTATCGACCACTTTGGTTCCCTTGTATATGCCCGTGTGTTGATATTAGTCGAACTAGTATCTCGAGTCCATTAGGATAGGTTCATTTTGGCGGAGGCCTTGAGAGAGATATGGGAAACACCGTTCACTTAGTAAACATCAAAACCATCTATGTTTTTCTCTATATCCATCTTCTTGATCTATCCATGTGATTAGTTTTGACTCCGGGTATTGATGTCCATAGTGCGACTATCTGAGTAGAGTTCTGTCACTTTATATGAATTTTAGTATGCTTGGGTGCAAACTCGTGTACAACAATTGGAATTTCGCATCGGGCTACTTCCTCCCGTAGTCAATAAGTATGCCAACCAAGGAGATTCTTTAGTGCCTTCAAGGTTACGTGTAGATAGCTAGGGTCCGGAGTAAAGGTTTTGTGGGTACACCTCGGTAAACCCTCCGAGACAACACTCCGCCACTTAGGGCCACCTAGGGGTTCAAATGATTTTTATTTCTAGAATAAATTTGCTCGAGGACTAGCAAATAATAAGTTTGGGGGTATTTTGATAGACACATTTTTGTGTCTGAATTGTCCTCATTGTCTCTATTGTTGGTCTCGATTTCTGTACTAATTTTGGTGTTTTTATGTGTGTGTAGGTGTTTTTGGAGAAATACACTTGTGCGGAAAAAGTTGCTCAAAAGTGTTATTTGGACCCCAGGAGAAAAGTGATAAAGGCACCCCAGGCACCCCAGCTGATAAAGGCGCCCATGTTTTGGATCAGGGCACTTCATCCTCTCCATTTCAACTTTGGTTTTGGCGGGAAATTATTGTTCTTCACAGCGGAATTTTGGTTTGATTTTTGGACGAGTTAGGAGGAGACTCAATGGCCGGGAATTGATTGGGTATCTTCCTATGGGCTTAACAGGGTTGGTATGGGTCGATTAGTGACCTAAATTTGGCTGGATAACTCGCTAGAAGAAAGCGAGTTGCACGGGTTTGCATGGGTCCGTTGTGAGCTTTGAGACGTGTAATGGGTGTGTTTGGGAGTGTCTTTGCCTTTGCGAGAACGTGTAGAAGATAAATATCGAGTTTTGAAGCAAGTTGACGCGTGAAAAAGAAATAACAGGAAATAATCCCGTGGAAAATATATTGTTTTAATGAGGAGATATTTGGTGATTATGAGGGGATATCTTTGCCCTGTCAAGTATATATATGTTGCTGAGGTCGAGTAGAAGGGGGACGGAGAGTTTGGGAGGATTTGGAACGCTACAGAGCCAAGAAAAATCGAGTTGCAGAGTTATTCTCTGCTGCTGCTGCTGCACCAAGAACACGAAGAACGGACTACCAGAGGCGTCGTTCTTCTTCAATGTCTACGACACTTAACCGAGGGTCGTAATACGGAGGCGAGACTTAAAAGAAGTAACGGTTTTATCATTCCTTGTAACGATTTTGCAACACGTATAATCGTTGCAAACACTCGATTTTCATTATTTTCTCCATTTCATCATTTGTACACCTCCTTTGAGCAATAAAAATGGATTTTGAGCGTGTTTCCAACATGATGAGCTAGAACCCATCACTTGGACGACGGAGGAAGACAAATTTCATACATGGGTAATTTTAATTAATTCTTTATTTGACTTTTGCACTAATTAAAATAGAGTTATGATTTGATTAAATTGGTTGTTATTCAATTAGATAGGTTATGCTTTGTTTAGATAATCTATGCTTAGGGATACAATTAATCTTTTTGAGAGTCTACCTTGGCAAAAATAAGAGTCGATGTTATTTTGTTTATTGAGCTTTAATTGTTGAGAATAAATAAATTGAACCTTTTGTTATGAGTTTGGCCGAATCTCGAGTCCCAAAGACATCTCTCCGTCTTGTGACATAAATTGTATATATTCTGTATATTTATTATTTTTCTTTATTAAATCCTAGAACCGATTTCATCAAGTCCGAGTGAACGACAACCTTACTACCACTTTCTACAACATTATTGAGTCACATCAATGATGAAGTAATGACAAGTTATTATTTATTTATGCACGCTCTACTCTATAAATCTTGATTTTTCTGTTTCAGTTTCATTTACTAGTGATAGTGAATAGGTTCAACAACAATGGCAGATAACAAAGAAACTCATTTGAAATCCTCCATAATGACCATCAAGAAACCAATTTAATCCATTCACCTTCGTCCCCAAATCCCTCAATCTTCGTCCTCAAATTCTCATCAACCTCAACCTTCTTCGTTCCCTCAAACCTTTTTATTCACTCAAGCTCAACCTCATCCTCAAATTCTCATCATGAGCAAACCAGTTTAATCCATTCACCTTCATCCTTAGTGCCTCAAACTTCGTCCCTCAAATTCTCATCAAACTCAACCTTCTTCATTCCCTCAAACCTTTTCATTCACTCAAGCTCAACCCTCTTCCTTAAATTCTCATCATCTACTTCAAAGAAGATCTAAAGAAAGAGAGTCTCCAACAATGGATTCATCTAATAGGAATCCGATCTTAACTAAATCGATCACATTAAAGTCACGATTGATGGATCCTAGGAAGGAATATCGAAACAAAGACGAAGATGATCCGTTTGGTAATTATATACCCTCAAATATCAAAACAAGCACATTCTCAGTCCTTTAGTTGTTGTACAAGTGGTTCTTCTTCTGTTGATTTCTATTTCAATATTCACTACATTTTTTGTACAAGAATTAAAGAATTGTAGATTTGGAGAAATTTTGTTGTGAAAGTTTTTATTTCTATTTCTGGTACTTATTTGCGGAAGGCTAGTCTCTGATGGAGTAATCAAGATAGTTGTGTTTATCATTGAGAAAAACGTTTTATTCAAGAAGAAATGGATTTATTTTTTTCATGGTTTACGAACAGTTGTTCGACTATTCTTATGGTTAGTCATGGTTCTGACCATATGGTTACTCATGATGAACAAGGAACTTCATGGACAAAAGAACAATCGAACTTTATTTGTTGTAGTCACCAAAATACTCATCTTTTTGTTAGTCGCAACAACTATTTGGCTTCTAAAGATACTTACACTAAAACTTTTAGCTTCATCATTCCACCTCAACAAGTACTTTGATAAGATACAACATGCTCTATTTTGTCAGTACATAATTGAAGTTTTATCTGGTTCACGGATTGATGAGCAACAAGAAGAAGTGGAATTGAACACACATATGAAATTCCCAAAGATCACTATTCCAGAAATTACATCATTGAGTAAGAAGAATATTTCCTCATGGAAGATGAAAAGCTTCACGAAAGGATACGTCGGGAGTTTCTCACCTTTGGATGACAAGATAAACCAACTGCAAGAGAATCCAATTGCAACGTAATTAGCAGTGAAAACAAGGCTATCATTGCCTTAATAGTATATTTGCCAAAGTTGCTAAGCCAAATGCTAGGTAAGTCGATTAAAGGGTTATCGGTCTAATTAGCATCAAGTAGAAACAGGAAGGTGGGTACAAATTTTTATAATTGTGCAATGATTTTTTTTAATTTTTTTAAACAGATCCATCGTCTTAGATGATCTTGGGCTTTTTATGAATGAAGATCAAGTAGAGAGAATGATTAATCAGTTTGAAAGTACAAATGAGATGAAGTAAGTTAGTCGGGAAGATTTTACGAAATGGGTGGTGTTAGCTTTTAAAGGAAGTAAGAGGGTTGCTTTGACATTGGATGATACCAAAAGCAATTATTGACCAACTGCGCTTCATTGTGAATTCATCGGTTATCTTCTGTTAGGGTGTATTCTGATTGTAATATTTGGAATCGTGAGAACAGATGTTCTTGTAGGTTCATTCTTTGGAGTCGTAGTGATGTTGTTCTGGTTCGGAGATAGTTGCAAAAGACTCTTAGGAAACATTATACAGTAAAACCTATGTATAAGAATATATTAGGGACCACAAAAAAATATTCTTATATGGAGGTCTAACTTGAATAGACCAAAAGAAAATTTCATATGTATATTTGGGCATATTCATGCATATGCATAGGAAACACGAAAATGTATCTAAGTATATACACGAACTATTTAAATGAGGATTTTTTTTTTATATTTATGTATATACAAATTTTTTAATAAAAAAATCACATACATCACAATTATCACATTGTTTGGAAATTGGCAAATGAAATCAAATGAGTATGAAGATATTCATATTAAGTTGTGCACAAAAAAAAATAAAAATATCCATTTTGAAGAAAAACGAACTTGTAATATGGTTACAAGAATCTCTCATCTTAAACTTTGATGTATGGCAAGTGCTATATATTTATATTATGATGTCAATTATTCTTATATGGAGGTAGGTTCCTTAAGAAGGGACCATAAAAAATTATGACTTATTCCAATATGGAGTTTTCTTAAACATAAGCCCAAGTCGCCCGCTAACCCGCCAGCCAATCCATTGGCAACTCTAATATTATTCATAAACTGGAATTGTATTGGCCGCTTATGGGAATAAAGTTTATTGGCTGCCTATGATGAAGTAATGACAAGTTATTATTTATTTATGCACGCTCTACTCTATAAATCTTGATTTTTCTGTTTCAGTTTCATTTACTAGTGATAGTGAATAGGTTCAACAACAATGGCATAAAACAAAGAAACAGTCATTGAAATCCTCCATAATGACCATCAGCAAACCAATTTAATCCATTCACCTTCGTCCCGAGTCCCTCAATCTTCGTCCTCAAATTCTCATCAACCTTAACCTTCTTCATTCCCTCAAACCTTTTTATTCACTCAAGCTCAACCCTCATCCTTAAATTCTCATCATGAGCAAACCAGTTTAATCCATTCACCTTCATCCTTAGTGCCTCAAACTTCGTCCTCAAATTCTCATCAAACTCAACCTTCTTCATTCCCTCAAACCTTTTCATTCACTCAAGCTCAACCCTCTTCCTTAAATTCTCATCATCTACTTCAAAGAAGATCTAAAGAAAGAGAGTCTCCAACAATGGATTCATCTAATAGGAATCCGATCTTAACTAAATCAGTCACATTAAAGTCACGATTGATGGATCCTAGGGAAGGAATATCAGAAACAAAAGACGAAGATGATCCGTTTGGTAATTATATACCCTCCAAATATCAAAACAAGCACATTCTCAGTCCTTTAGTTGTTGTACAAGTGGTTCTTCTTCTGTTGATTTCTATTTCAATATTCACTACATTTTTTGTACAAGAATTAAAGAATTGTAGATTTGGAGAAATTTTGTTGTGAAAGTTTTTATTACTATTTCTGGTACTTATTTGCGGAAGGCTAGTCTCTGATGGCGTAATCAAGATAGTTGTGTTTATCATTGAGAAGAACGTTTTATTCAAGAAGAAATGGATTTATTTTTTTCATGGTTTACGAACAGTTGTTCGACTATTCTTATGGTCAGTCATGGTTCTGACCATATGGTTACTCATTATGAACAAGGAACTTCATGGAGAAAAGAACAATCGAACTTTATTTGTTGTAGTCACCAAAATACTCGTCTTTTTGTTAGTCGCAACAACTATTTGGCTTCTAAAGACACTTACACTAAAACTTTTAGCTTCATCATTCCACCTCAACAAGTACTTTGATAAGATACAACATGCTCTATTTTGTCAAGACATAATTGAAGTTTTATCTCTGTTCACGGATTGATGAGCAACAAGAAGAAGTGGAATTGAACACACATATGAAATTTCCAAAGATCACTATTCCAGAAATTACATCATTGAGTAAGAAGAATATTTCCTCATGGAAGATGAAAAGCTTCACGAAAGGATACGTCAGAGTTTTCTCACACTTTGGATGACAAGATAAACCAACCGCAAGATAATCCAATTGCAATTGTAATCAGCCATGAAAACAAGGCTATCATTGCCGCCAATAGTATATTTGCCAAAGTTGCTAAGCCAAATGCTAGGTAAGTCATTTAAAGGGTTATCAGTCTAATTAGCATCAGTAGAAACAGGAAGGTGGGTACTAATTTTTTTAATTGTGCAATGATTTTTATTTTTATTTTTTTAAACAGATTCATCGTCTTAGATGATCTTGTGCTTTTTATGAATGAAGATCAAGTAGAAAGAATGATTAATCAGTTTGAAAGTACAAATGAGATAAAGGAAGTTAGTTGTGAAGATTTTACGAAATGGGTGGTGTTAGCTTTTAAAGGAAGTAAGAGGCTTTCTTTGACATTGAATGATACCAAAACAGCAATTGACCAACTGCGCTTCATTGTGAATTCATCGGTTATCTTCCTGTTAGGGTGTTTTCTGATTGTAATATTTGGAATCGTGAGAACAGATGTTCTTCTAGGTTCATTATCTCGGAGTCGTAATGATGTTGTTCTGGTTCGGAGATAGTTGCAAAAGATTCTTAGAAAACATTATTTCGTCTTTTCATCTCGTCCTTTTGATGTGGGTGAGACAGTGCTAATCGATAAAGACAAGGTAAGCTCTGATTTTAGGATATGTTTTCTTATTAGTGTATATCAATCTTTCTTACTTGTTCTTGCCATATTTTGCAGATGTTAGTGGACGAAATTTACCTTGGCTATACAATATTTTTAGATTTAGATCAGAATACCAAGATTATGTATCCAAATCACATCCTGGCCAACAAGCCAATCTCCCTTCTGTTTAACGAATAACTTTTTCAAATGGCTTGTACTTCTTGATTGTTGAAGTTGATAACATAGACAATATATTAGCCGGAAAAATTTCAGTAATACCTACACATTACACTACAATACGCATCAAGAAATAACAAAGTATCTTATCGCATTTATAAAGGCAAATCCCTTGGGCTGAAATATCAACAACTCTAAATCTTTCTCAGGTTATTATTATTACTGTTATCTTCGTTTTTATGGTTCTGAAACTTTCCCTTTTGTTTTTTAAGACAGATAGTGGGTACACTTTTGTTTCTGGTATAATGATATGTTGTGCGGAATATAATATCAGTCATGTTTTGAATGTTCTTTTAGGGATTTATTAATTATCAGGTTTTTGTGTTAATCAAACCATGGGTTATGATACCTTTTCTTGTTTATGAAATTGGGTATGTTGGTAAATGATTGGGTTATTGGAATCAGTTGTTAGATTCTTTGTTCACATGTTTGTTTCAAGTTCTGTTCTGCTGTGGTAGTATGACTGTGAACCAACTTGATTGCATTTGTTAGTATGGTATGGAAAAGCTTGTTGAAGATGTATGTATGTATGTATGTATGTATGTATGTTAGGAGTATGTTTGTTTATCTTTATTTTTGTAATGCCTCTAATGTATGATTAGAATATTGTCATTGGGGAAGGTATTTTCTGTCTATCTAGTGAACCTAAAGATGTGACTAGAATTGTAGAAATTAGGTAATTTATCCTCTAGGCATGTTTAGTATCCAGTTTGCTTGTAAGTATCATTGTTTTGTTTGATGGTCTTCTAGAGCACTTCTAGTTAGTTAACAACTCTGATGTGACATATTAGCAGTTAAGACTTGTTAGACATAGTTTTTCCTTCCTATACATTGTGTATACGGCTTGTTATAGGTTATCCTAATCTAGCATGCGTCCAAGCCTCAAATACTAGTCAGTTGTTTATTTTTTGGTTTTCGACATTGCCCAGTCCCCCTTGGTGCTAAATTCCCACAAATAACTTATGTGCAACTTTATTTTTGTTTGGATGACTGTTGTTTGTTTAAGTGACAACTCTTTTTCAATTCTGGGCACTCTCTGAACAAACAACCATTATCCAAACATATTGTAATACACTATTTTGTTGTTGCCCAAACAACTGTCACAAATTGGTTAACATTATTTGTGAACTGAGTTGCTATTTGGGGTTAACTATTTTAGCAGTAGCAGTATTGGGTTTAGTGGCATAGGGGTTGTACATAATCAGTTGGCTCATTATCTGTTGTCTTCACTGTTTTCAAGTAGCGTTCAGTCAGCTAGTAATATGCTACCTCTTTAACTAATGCTACTTAAATAGTTAATTCTTGTTTGCTGACAACTAATGATATGACACACGACCTTCAGGTTGATGTATCTTGTTTTTAGAGTTACTTTCTTGCATGGGAAGAGTGTAATTTTTCTTTTCTTTTTTAAAACCTTTAAAATCCTAAGTCATAGATTCCCACGTCGCGCGGTGAGCGTGACACACCCTCAGAGTTAATGAGAAAAGAGTTTTGGGCATTAGTAAATCTGGTGAGGACACTTGGCGGGACTCTATTGGTCCAAACTTTTAAATTTCAATCACACTTTGTTTACACCAGGTTTTTAACCGGTCATTAGTAACACCGTGAAAGAAAATGTGGGTACACAATACTTTTAACCGGTCGTTAGTAACACCGTGAAAGAAAATGTGCTATACTTCCGTTGAGGTCTAAAGCTTATTTATTAAGGTTACACTTGGTTTACACCTAATACTTAACTGGACGTTACTAGCAACGTTAGAGCATTTCCAACAGAGGGTGGAGGTTTTATTTTTTCATGACACATAGGATTTTAGACCCTCATTTACATTAAATTCATCTCCAACGGTGGGTCATAGAAAATAGGAAGGGTGTTAAAATAAATATGAAGGTCTTGGAGAAGGTCATATTTAGACCTTGGGAATGACCTCCACATCATCATTTTAACTATATTTTAATATTTTAATTTTTAAATAAATTGTTATGAACCAATAGGAAAGAGGAATCAATTTTATCATTATCCAAAACAACAAATTTTAAAAATAAGACCCATACTTATTGGAGATGGTTCATGAGCAAAGCATTATTATTTTTGCCACATACATATGACCCCATAAATAAGGATCTAAATAAAAAATCCACATAAGATTTTTAGCACCCACTGTGGGAGATGCTCTTAAAAGGTATATACAATACTTCTGTCAAAATATAAACCTAACTAAGATATACCGTTATATCGTCCCGGAAAAAAAAGTATCCATTTCTTTTCGTTCCAAAACTTCTCCTTCTCTTTTCATCGCAAACACTTTTCCGCTCTTGCAGATAAACCCTAAACCTAAAACCATTGATATCTGCTGCAAACTAAACCTAAAACCAAATCCATTCCTATCGAACAAAAACTAGGGTTTAGTCTTTTCGAACATAAGTTTTTTTGTTCTGCTGAAAAACAGAGCTGAAGAAATTGGAAAAAAAAAATATCCAGAAGGAAAAATCAGTATGAATTCGACCTCAGAACTCAGAAGTAAGAAACCCATTGATCCCTAATTTTCTTTCTGTTTAAAAACTCGGTTTTAATCTCTGATTTTTAATTTGTGTTTTGTACGAACCTTTTTTCTTTCTACTTCAATTACATATGGCATCACTATAAGAGTATAAGATGCTTGATTACTTCTTCGTCTATATCAAAATAATCTAAGAAGGGGAAGATGAATGCAAGTTAGCTCTTTTCTTCCAATTTCTGATAGTTTTTTGTTTTATACTTTCATGGGTTGGTGTTAATTCATTGGATTTCCATGTCTGATTTATGTTCTCTATCAATCTTAATTCTGGATTTTTGATTAAGGGATTTAGGGTGTCTTCCTTAATTTCTGTTTTTTTTTTTCTTCTGTGTTTGATTTTTTGTATTTTTGATTGCAGACCCATCAAGTACCAATATTACTAAGAAATTTTGATTACTCTATTAACCTTATAATTGCAGCTAAGGAGCTACACTGAGCAACACCATGGTGTCATCCGTGAATTTGTAAGCACCGTTGTTCTTCATTTTCTTCAAATCATCCTGTCTTTTTTTAGTAGTTGCACTTTGCAAGAATTTGAATTCGGATTTTGCTTCAGGAACCGATAGATGAAGATCCCATCTTTGTATTAGCCAGTCAAGAGGAAGGTTATAAATCTGCAATTGAACTGGCGTATAGTCAGAACATATTTACGTTCCGCTTGCAACCAAGCCAGCCAATCTTCAAAATGGAGGGGGATATAACTGCCATGATCTACGCCTTGCTTGAGTATAACGTGAGGTCTATCATATTACTTTTTTAGCATTTTATAATAATAATAATCATAAACATGTGTTAATATGGATGATCACTTCGTACCATTTACGTTAATGTGGTCACATTTTAGTGAACCTTGCTTTTTAGTTTAAAAGTCATGGTTATAGACCTATGCTGCATGATTGTGTATTACGCCTCTACCGATGTGTACAAGTTTTGTACTTTTGTTGGTTAGCTTTCATATGCCCTGCTTTTGTTCGGAGACGGAGTTGTATTTGGCAAAGAGAATGCTCGAGTATATACTTCATGGATTCCAACTCTGCAAATACTGAATACCATTTATGTGATTTGTGAGGAAAGGAATTGAGAATATGAAGAGAAGGGAATTGATTTGTAGGTAGTTTTAGGTGTTTGCTTCTTTAGGTATTTAGTGAGAGGGCCAATGGAGGAAGATGACTCCCAACTCTTGGATTAGGAGGGCCTAATTCTCTCACACCATATGTCATAGAATTGATTTCTCTAATCTGTTCCGGTGAAACTTCCAGTTGATTTTAAGCTCTAATTGATCAAGCTGGTAGCAAGAATCAAAGGTTGTAATGCTTAAATAAACTCATTCATGTTTTGGTGTTGCAGAATGATCCTCTACTGCTTATACTTCAAAGAGCAGCTCTAAATGCACAGCACAACGAAACTCGATCAGCGATGGGAAAGGATTTGGTAAAATAATCCTCTTTAGTAAGTTGAGCATCTTAGAAGCGCTGCACTAACTGATACCGTGTTAAGTTGAATGGTCCATAATTATACATGGATTATTATGGATGAGTTCAGCTGACATTCGTCAATGGAATTTTTCTGGGGCATAGTTTGCTATTATGATAGTGGAATAATGCTTCAACTCTATCTTTCAGTTTGACTTTTCTTCCAAAGGTATGGCTGCACATGAACCTTATAACGATAATTTCTTTTCACATTATCAATTGTTACATTTTCTTTCTTATTTTTGGGTTTTTCTTAAAATACAATCACACGATGTATATAATTTGACTTCTGGCAGATGGATGAAGGATCAAATCATGTAAGTATTTTTGGCTATGCAATGAATGTGTATTTTTCTATCTATCTTAGAAAAGCAGGATCCCTAAATCTTAATGTGGTAAATTGTTTGTGTTATATGTTTTTTGATGTTTGTAGTAGGTATATGGGTGATTTTTCGCCTTTGATATAGGTTGTTCTTTGTTTTCTGCTGGGGATTGTGGTTGCTCAATACCACATTCATCCACTTCTCATCTATGTACTGAAAGTTAAATGCTCATTCAAAACCTATTAAAATGGAAGGTGACACAAGATGCCTGATTCCCCTATGGTAGGAAAGGCGAAAAACCCCTCTTAACTGAACTATGTTAGTATTCGTACGTCTAATCTGTACTTCTCCTGGAAAGCAGCTGTGATTAGAAATATAAATACTAAACCAGTTTAAGTTACCAACATTGATGTAAGTTAACACCAGTACCATGGGCTAATGCTTACAACAGGTACACCATGTCCCGTTTAAGTGTTATATTGTGGAATCATGTCATTGATTACTCAACTACTTCAGCTGATGCCATCTAGATCTCTTCATGTACTTACAAATTAAGTTATTTTCTGCTCAATTATTTTTGTTTTGGTTTCGAGTATAGCATCCAAAATATTGCTAGAAAAGCAAGAAGATAACATCTTTCTCTCTTCTCTGTGGTTTTATTGCTTTTTCTTGGTTTTTATTGCATAATTTGATTTTTTTTACCGACTTTCTATTCTTACTGCTTTTACTTAGAATATTGTGGTTTTTATAATTTACTGATGGGATTGGTATGTATCGTGCTCTCATTTCTTCTTTGTTCTTTTCCTGATTGCTGGAAAGCTCAAGTGATGTCAAAGACATTTTACCAACGGAATTCGCAAAATTTGTGAAATGTAAGAAGGAAAGCAAGTTGTCGCAAAATTTGTGAAATGTAAGAAGGAAAGCAAGTTGTCACGGATGATTATGAAGGATTCAGAGGTGCTAATGGAATCCATTCAAAAATAAAAGATTTACTCCTATCAACCTGATAGTGGTGACCGAGTGCTCAGTCGGATCAAAATGTGATTTACTAAATGTTGTTGTTGTTGCTACAGTATTATGGTGCAACGCTGGAGGCAAAAGCTTTCTACTTGATCAGGTGATTGAAGTAAATATATTATTGATCATAGTCGTGTGTTACCTCTAAAAGCTAACTGCTCAATTGGGTCAAGCTGCCGGGTTGTCGTCTCCAGGTAAAACTCTATTTGTAGCAAAAGTTTACTCCTATTAATCTGATAATGGCGACCGAGTGCTCAGTCGGACCAAAATGTGATTTACTAAATGTTGTTGTTGTTGTTGTTGCTACAGTATTATAGTGCAACGCCGGAGGATTTTTTTTTTTTTACCTGATCAGGTGATCAATTGGGTCAAGCTGCTGGGTTGTCATCTCCTGGTAAAATACTATTTGTAGCAAAAAATTTGATATGTCAATTGATAGTAGTGAAGGCTTCTTATTTTGGTTAAAAGGTTGGTTTGATAAGAGGACTTAGGCCAACTCCTTACCAGATCGTTTCAGAACAACATGCAACAAATATGGAAGCCACCTCTTCCCAAGTAAAACATGTTAGGGAACCATCTTCCGGAAGGTGCAATCTTTTTATCCCTGGAACAACAAGAAGCTAATTTAGGATCTGTTTCTCTTGACCTTTAAGAATTAATGATATGAACTTTTCCAGTAAATGTAAGTTTGGATAACCAATAATTATTATTGTTTAAGTGCTCGGGGTAGCTCTTCAAATTTAAATCTAAGCAGAAACAGCTACTACGTTCTTCAAAAGTAAGGGGTACTGATGGGGCTCTTCAAATTGGCTCTATATTGTTTTAATTTTGGTCGAGAAACAAAAATTGAGAAAAAGGAAGACAATGAAATGCAATGATGAATTTAAGTCTAATATTTTAACATACGTTTCATATTATAGAAACTTTATATTCCTAAAAAAATGAATGCGATTAGAGATAGCAAACTCACCATTGCCGATCTTAATTTCAACCGTTAATTTTGAAACGACTGATATTCAAAGCGGTAGAGCGGTGGTGTATACATCTCGAATTGTGCTCATTTTGTGGGAATGTAGAGTCTTATAAGAATAATATACCATCAAAATATTAGACTTAAATTCATTATCATTGAGTTTTCGGGAAAATGACGGCGAATCTTCATTCGACCTTGTCTATCTAAGAGTGTCCATGATCCTCCCTCATTTATTAATTCTCCCTATATATATATATAATATACACAGATTACAAAAACGTTGGAGAAACTCATTTGTTTAATTTAGTTGTTGAATTTATGTTTGTCTCATGATGGGTGCTAAACACTCACGTTAGTGGTCATCATTTTTATGTAATGTTGATATATCTACTGCATTTAGTCCTGTAGATAATTTCTTGGTATACCTAATGCATCAGCCACTGTATGAGGCAAAGCGAAGCCACGCGATACCAAATCAAAATGCATCGGGGCAGGGCGTAGGCGAAACCAGCTACACCAAATAAAAATTCTAAGCGACACCAACAAATGCATCATGATAACGGACGAAGCTTGCGACACCAAATAAAAATGCCCGACGGCGAGGCGGTTTTCACATCACACTAAATCAAAAATATGGTTAAAAAAATGTCCCATGTGTAGAAAAAGATTAGATGCTGGTCACTGATGTGATACAAATTTTTTTCTTTATGTTTTGTACAACTTCAATTATTGCTTTTCAATTCAAGTTTTCACAAATTATTTGGATCATGAATTGATATATTACTCAACCACTGCTATCAACTAAACAATTTACAGGTGCATATAAGTGATGGTGGATGGAAAAAGAACTTGATGACTCAAGAAAAATATCCTATATTGATATACTACTAAACATCATCATGTAGAGACTTGTGAAAAAGATCTGAAAGATCTCAAAAGAAAATATCCGTCTCTGAAAAAGAACTTGATGACTCTAATATAAAGCTGAACTCTCAACAAGGTGCTTCAAGAAAAGGGAAGAAAATCTTCTCGATAACATAAGTTGTTTCTAGAGAAATCTCTCAACACTACTCTCAATGAAACAATTCATTAAAAGAGGAAATCTCTATGTTGAGAAAAATGAATGCAAGTTCAAACAACTTATCTTCTTTATTGAGTCGGGAAGAAACCATGGAGATACTCTTGGTTTAGGATTTGAAGGAATAATACTATAGTTTCTAATGAAGAAACCAAGTTTGTCAAATCAGCATACACTCAAACGAGGAGTCTCCAAAAGAAAATACTCAATATAACCTGCTCGTAAATTTGAGGGAAAACAACCATTGATGATCGGTCACTCCGGAAGGAGAGTGTTGAAGGAGAAAAGAAATAAAGCTAAGGAAAGTTAAGAAAGTTAAAGGAACCTTCAACTATCTTGCACAAACAAACTTCACAATCATTAAAACTTAGTAATATTAAATGTTATTCTTGTTGTTGTAGTAAAAAAACATGTTGAAATCTTGCAGAAGTATCCGGTAAGATGCAAAATGCTCTATGGTTTGTCTCAAAGGAATTGGGAAAAATAAACCTTGATCCTCATCTCTTATCAAACGGAGATAAGGACTATTATAATGATTTTGGTACCGGTATATACCGAACCGTTTAAAAAGGGGCATAAGAAAAATGAGTCTAAATGGGCAAGATTTGTCTCTCATTTCTTTAAAAGAATTTGAGTCCTCAACCCCTTTCTAGATCATGACGACATATCGGATCTCAAGAAATGGAAAGAGAAAGAATAAAAGAAATGATCCGTCGCATAAGAACAAATTCCTATATACCCGAGCACTTTTGTGTTAGAATTTGTCTAAATATGGGTATGTTTGATTATTTCCTTTTGGAAAAGATTAAAAATTCTTGTATAAAAGGGATTTTTTAAATAAGTGGTAAGATCTTACAAAGACTCTATTCTTTTTGAAACCTTAAATGGTTCTCAAACAATTGAATGATGTAAAGAATGCTATATCTCGAGTTGATATATTCCCGGAGATTTCATGATCTACTAACTAGAAAAATTCTGTATAATTCTCTTCACTTTGAGAATAAACTTAATTTAATTTGTGGAGAATATGTATCGGGAAGTGGAAAGTGTTTTGGACTCCTCTAACAAAGAAGATTCGAAATCTGTTCCGATTTGTGCTCATACCAAATCATGCCCTCTCTTGCTCTCAAGTAAGGGCCACTGGATTTATGTGAAGGAGTTCTTGGAACTGATTGGTCGAAAGGAACTCTTGAAGGAATTATCCTCTTGTTGATCGAAGGGAAATTATTTTCCACTGTTTGCTTGGCATCTTACAAAGACTTTCGGTGGTCTTCAAATGATTAGTTTTCACTCAACAATCTTGAAATGTTTGAAGAAAACCTTGATGAAATCATGGAAACATAAGATAACAAGGTGAATGAGTAAAACTACTTATTCTTGTATAATAGACATCAATTTTTGAGTTCTTTCATTGATTGTATTGGTCTATAATGAATAAAAATTATTTGATTGGTAATTTTTTTGGATAGTTGTTGGTTTTTACATAGCACCGTGCTTAATTGCTTACCTTATTGCTATGTGTGTTTATGGGATGTTTGATTTCGGTTTACTACCTTAATATTCGATCTCATATATTGTGAACCCTCATGGTTTGGGTAACTTTTTGATTTAGCGGGATTAAGTTCTGGCCCTTGTAGGTAGGCTTTATCAAAGGATTATGAGGGGTTCTAATAGAAACAATATGTGAACAAGTCATAATATGTTGAATGGTTTTGCTTTAGAATAAAAGCATATGTGTTTACAAATTTTCAACTTTTGCTTGCAATTATTCAAACCGGTTTTCAACCTTTCTCTGTAAAAGGGTTGAGGTGTTTGTTATTCTTTGTTCACGCATAAGGATGACAACGTGGTGATATTTCGATATCCAATTCTCAATGGAGCAAGATGCAATCATATTGGAGAAGTGGATGCTAAATTTGAGGTAACAATCTTGTTAGTTAATTTTTTTCTGTTTAAGAAAAAGCCTGAGGAGATATATATATTTGTTGCTTTTAGCTTAACAAAATTTTTGGTTCAATTGGATATTCATTCCATGATCTGTGTGTGGATGTGTTTTGATTGGTTCCTATTAGAAAACTATTGTTATCTTGCTTTTATCGTGGTATCAATTGTTTGAAGCTTACAAAATTTCGGTACAATTGATGTGTGTGTGTGAGTCAATTGGTTCGGTTAAGAAAACTATTGTTATCTTGATTTTGTATGGTATCAATCGTTTAGGCTTACAATATTATTGGTAAGTGCAGTGGCTTATAATGTCATGTTGTTTCAATTGCTTAGGTTGAGGTGAATAATTATGCAAGTTGATTTATTTTTGGTTTGTATGAATTATTTATGGCTTAACTAAATAATATGTGGTACGGGATGAGTTGTTTAGTCAATTAAATTCCAACTAAGTTCATTCTCCGATCTTAGTTAGACTGAAGTAAGGTTTCGATTATTCAAGTCTAATCGAATGCCTAAACAAGAGTTAACTAACTAGTACTTGTGTTGTTTAAAATTGAAAGGTCTAAGTTTATGGATAATTAGAACTGT
The DNA here is from genome assembly GCA_023531295.1 of Papaver armeniacum. Lineage (NCBI taxonomy): Eukaryota > Viridiplantae > Streptophyta > Magnoliopsida > Ranunculales > Papaveraceae > Papaver > Papaver armeniacum. Next base: position 2,851 of record JAJJWW010002023.1, on the reverse strand, counting down.
GAGAAAATGGAGTTATCTTTTTTTGGTCTATCGAATTAAGCGGTTGTTTTTGAACAATCGGTTTAGCAAAGGGACTAATATGCTTAGTTGTTTTTGGTTTGCTAAACTAAATTGGAAAAATTGTTTCTAGACAATTGTTTCTTTGGTAACATATCAAAATAAGACTACTTGTAGTTTCGGTTTTGATATTGGTTATTAGAACATGATGTGGAACCTCGTGCCTAACTCTACAGCGTTTGCAAGTCTATTCTCAGATTTGTAAGATTCTTTTCGTGGTTTGTCCTTTATTTTTTCGCTTTCTTTTATCATTTTTGTGACAAAAAGGGGGAGAAATATATGGAGTAAAATGTGATCTTCAGCATTGATATTTATATTGATTGGCATCGCTAGGGAAAAGAACATTGGTACTTGAATGTTTTTATCTAACGTAAAGAGTGAAAGCACATACTAAGGGGAGTAACATGTCATATGATTGGTATAACAAAGATGTAAGGATTGAATATATACATATCTTCCTTAGGGGAGTAATAGCTTTGTTATTATAATGTCAACAATTGACATTTTTCAAGATCAAATGTGATTTCTTGTGCTTTTGAATCGGGAATCAAACGGTGTAATGGTGTGCAATTTGTTTATCCATATGATGTAAGAGTTTTGTCACTAAAATTGACAAAGGAGATTGTTAGAGCATGGCTCAGTTGAACCCAACAAGCGTTAGTATGTCAAGTTTGGTTGTCATATTTGTGAATCAACTCATGTTAAGAGTCTCTTGATTATGTACTGAGATAAACTTCGTATAGGTTAGCTTGAAAGTATTAGGATATGAGACATTATAAGTATTACGCGAAGACTTGAAGATGTGAAGAAGCAAGGAGCTACAAACGAAACAATCATCCTTCCACTTGAGTTAGTGATATTTGACTTGAACCGCTTCATTCCCTAACGATCTTTCAAGTCGTACATATTGAAAAAACATAATCACAAGCATATTTGAACTATAGATAGACATAGCATTAAGGAATACAATACGAGGTTTATTTCTTAACAGATTTAAACTTGTAGATAAGACATCGCCATAATCATTTGAATGCTATTGAAATTATGTATGGGTAGCAGGTGATGATTTCATCCTAGGAAGCAATGTTTACATGTGTTCTAAGGAAGTAAGTTCATAAACTTGTTTGTGGACCGAAAAGTGCGGTGTTATTGGTTTTGTTATTCATTGCATATCTTATATGAACAACAATATGTGATAAGAGTATAACAGCTCACAACTTGTTGTATTCTTAGTAGAAGCTGTTCTAAAGGCGACTTATGTATTGGTATAACTTTTATTAGTAAGCGGAGTCTTAAGTAATCACCGTGGTATGATCGGATTTTGTATGTCTGACCTTGTAAGGGAAAGGGAACCGATTTGATTAAGGGAAAGGGAACCGATCCTAGTAAGGGGTGCAGTACATCAAAGGGAACCGATCCTTGTATGGGGTGTAGCAAGGTTTATAGCAGAAAGGGGAACCGATCCTATGGACATGTGCAACACATATAAGTTAGATACCATATATATGTGAGGAACCGATCCTAGTACCTAGTCAACCGAACTTTTGGGAAGCTAGTGTGACTATGCACAGTACTCACATGGAGGTAGAACCGAAACTTGTTTTGGTAGAACCGTAAACCCATGATTGTGATTGAATGTTGGTTTGATCAATCACATAGTTCTTGAAAGTCAGATGAACCAATTCTAAACTTGTTTGGAAGTGTGGCAAATCGGTTTCAAGGTTATAAGTGTAAAAGAGAACTTACAAAGTTAAGATGTCGACAAACTTTGAACAAGCGTTGTGAATGTTTATTTCTATAATTGTTCAAAGATATTCCTTAACAACTAAGGGAATAGAATCCCATGATCGAAACATAAGTAAGTTAAGAATCTTTTAATTAAGGTTATTAATTTCATTTTGTAGGGAAATTACAGAATTAGTAATGTGCATTTACTAATTAGATTTTCCGAGAGATTTCGATCGTTATTTTTGAGACGAGCATTTCCAGGAATTATGAAAACCGAATCTGTGCTTTTATGAATATCTTGAGAATATTTTTGGTTTTGGAAATTTCTTGGTGTCCAAACTTCCTTGTCTATAAATACACGAAGTTTGCCTTTCTAGCAAACTAATCCTTCGTAACAACAGATTTACTCTTTTGTTGTTGTTCAGTGTAGCCGCCTATTCGGAGGAGAAGTAACCTAATTAGGCGAAATCTATTATGGCCGCTCAATTTAAAGTCTTCTTTGGGATTGAGAAGCTCTAGCGCGACCCGTTGGTGGGAAACTAGATAATTGCGGTTTATCTTTGTTTTCGATTGATTTGATTGACTAACGGTGGTTGACATCTGATTGCACCTAGTTTGTTTATTCTTGAGAATCTTCTCTTCGATATAAGATTCACTCAAACTAGTTCGAGTTTAGACAGGATCTTTAGATCGTTGTTAGTTCTAAAGACGATCTTGTGATAATCCATTGTTAGCAGACTTTGTTACGTGCGTGATTGATCACAAGAGATTCAAGTGATTGTGTATGAGTTTTTATTGAAGATTTAAGAAGATTTGAATACAACGAAGATATTGGAGATCTGACTTGGGTTTTATAATCTTTGGTGTGCACAATACTTGTTTGGGTAAAAGAGGATCCAATTAATAATCGGTTTATCCTTATGGTAGATTGGATTGATTAATTGAGTAGATCAGCATCAATATGTTTCCTTGTGATTAAAGGTATTGATTGGCTTAATCTCAAGCGATTACCTTTGGGTGATTGAACATAAGATAGATCTAAGGACCCGACGAAGGAGTTTATGTT